>OX463852.1:17073895-17673895 GCA_949825065.1 Odontocerum albicorne | reverse complement strand
GTCTGCTTTTGGGCCTGAAAACTACGATTTGCGGACAGGATTGATTTTCTGTTACCATTTGAAGAAAACTGCTTGCAAATCGCATTGAATACTTATCGAAGATTACGGTGAGCATGCTCTTGGTAAATCACAGTGCTTTGAGTGGTTTAAAAAAAATCAAAAGTGGCGATTTTAACGTGAGAAACTAAGAACGTGGAAGACCACCGAGAAAGTTTGAAGATGCCGAATTGCAAGCATTGTTGGATGAGGATGACGCTCAAGCGCAACAACAACTCGCGGATCAATTAAATGTGATACGAGAAGCCGTCTCCATACGTTGAAAGCCATGGGAAAGATCCAGAAGGTGGGTAAATGGGTTCCACATGAACTGAATGAAAAATAGCAGGAAAACCGACAAACCGCTTGCGAGATGCTGCTCGCCAGGTACAAAAAAAAATCATCCATCGAATTGTGACTGGCGATGAAAAATGGATATATTTCGAGAATCCTAAGCGTAAAAGATCATGGGTAACTCCAAGCAAACCAGCGACATCGACTGCAAGGCCAAATCACTATGGACGGAAGACAATGCTCTGTGTTTGGTGGGATCAGAAGGGTGTTATCTATTATAAGCTGCTAAAACCTGGCGAAACTGTTAATACTGAACGCTACCGACAACAAATGATGGATTTGAACCAAGCATTGCGGGAAAAACGACCAGAATATGAAATGAGGCAACACAAAATGATTTTGCTTCATGTAATGCACCATCGCACACAGCAAAACCGGTCAAGGAAACGATTGAGGCGTTTAGTTGGCAAATACTTTCGCATGCGACTTACTCACCAGACTTGGCTCCATCCGATTACTACTTATTTGCATCGATGGGACACGCACTTGCCGAGCAGCGCTTCACTTCTTATGAAAATGGCTCGATAATTGGTTTGCCTCAAAAGAACAACAGTTTTTTTGGCGTGGCATCCACAAATTGCCAGAGAGATGGTAAAAATGTGTAGCTAGCGATGGGCAATACTCTGAACAAAATATTTTTTACCACTTTCATGCATAAATGTGTATTTTCTATAAAAAAAATCCCGTTTCATATTTACAGACCTGATAGCTCATACATGCATTCCTATCTCTCAAAAAAGATAGTTGTTATAAATAAATTAATTAATACAGGTTTATTGATAGCAACATAGTATGTACATAATACATTTAGACACATTTCAAGAACACATTAAAAAACAGAATCTATCAAAAGGTCTGGGCTCATCTAATAACATTCCCCCGGCCAAGATACACCCCACCAATATAGGGCAAGCCCAGCCACGGGGACACCAGATGTTTTTCAGCCCACACCCTTGTATTATATATTTTTATCTAGATTTATTTACCTTCTGTTATTTTAACTGTATTAAGCTGACCATTGAAGGTGATTGAACATATAAATCTTTTTTATTTCCAGTATACAGAGCAGTTGAAGACTATGAACTATTCGTTTGATTCCCAACCCCCTTTGCCTACAGCCCCTCCTCCTCCCCCTCCTGAAGCTCCGCCACCCCAGCCTTATGAGACTACAAATACTGCAAGTACATCCTCTGACATTAACTTCCAACCTTCACAATCCTCGGAGGAACCAGTTTTTGATTCAAAAAAGCCACCTCCTAATTTCGTTCAATCATCAGATTCGCGACAAAGCAGTGCAATCAATCAAGGGAACAATAACATAACACCCAACAAACCAGACAATTCTCAAGTGTATGATAACTGGACAAATGAGAGCGCAGAGAATGATTATGACAGATCTCAGAGTAATAACTACGGAAGGAACATTAACTTTTCTCAAAATAGGTTACAAAATTCAAGATCATCGTTCAATTCGAATAGAACATCACAGTTACAAGACAACTCTGATAATAATTCTTCTAGTAAAAGAGATCAAGCTATAATGGAAGAAGAAAAATTATTCGATATCCAATTCAAGAAATGGGAAGAGGATTTTTTTAAATGGAAGGAACAAAATATAAATCATCCTGATAAGGATGCTTATAAAGAGTATGAAAAAAAATTTGAAGCTTGCCGGGCACAGTTGATTGAACGGAAAGAACAAATGAGAGTGCGGAGATTAGCTTCGACAAACTCTGTAAATGTTCCATCTGATTCTGATACCTTTCGTCATAAACGAGACTCGAGAGATTATGATTCCAAGCCCAAATATGTTTCATCAGGGAGAGATGATAAATATGACAATAGGTATGGCCCTGAAAATAACTCGGATTCTTATTCACAAGACGCACCGGACTTGTTCCCAAGTGCCTCTAAAGCAGATGGTATACCAGGTCTAGATCTAGTAGAAGATGGTATCGATTTGGATGATGAACCAGAACAATCTTCAAAAAAAAATTATGGTGCTAAAACATCCGAGAAACCCGATCTTTCAGCTATTTCAAAAGGAATCAACAATATTCTAGGGGATGAAAAACTTCTTCATATGTTATCCATGGTAACAAATAATCTTAACAAAGATGTTTCAAAACAACAAGAAGCTTCAATGCTTGATGGTAATAAAAGCAATACCACTTCTGGAAAGGTTTCAAGATGGCAAGCGCAGTCTTTAGATTCTTCCAAAAGTACACAAATACCGACATCTGTGCATTCCACTGTTAATATAAATTATCAAAATACTCATCAGGGTTTCATGCAGCCACCAAATAACATTGGGCAGATGCCAAATAATCGAAACATACCACCTTTAATGGGCATTCCACCACTTATGGGAAGTATGCCTCCCTTAGGTTTTGCTACACCAACTTTAGTACCGGGTGTGGTTAATATGGTTCCAGGGATTCCGAATATGGTACCCGGGGTACCAAACATGCTTCCAGGGATGTCAAATGCGCAAGGAATGTGGCAATTGCCACAAAATGAAGGGAATATGAAACAGGAAATGGGGAACACACATCAAGGAATGAACCAATTACAACAAGGTATGAGAAGTATGCCACAAAATATGGGAAACATGTCTAAGGGCATTGGAAACGCAACTCAAGGAATGAGAAACATGGGTCAGGGGATGGGAAATATGCCCCAGGAGATGGTAAATATGTCTCAAGGGATGGGAAATACGGGTCAGGGGTTGGGAAATATACCCCAGGGCATGGGAAATATGTCCCAGGAGATGGGAAATATGTCTCCAAGGATAGGAAATATGGCTCAAGGAATGAGAAATTCTCAAGCAAATAAGTCATTATTACTTCAGGATGCAGGAATGTTACTTCAGGGGCAAGGTATGGGTAAAGGTTTACCAATGCAACAAGGACAAGGAATGCCGCCAAATTTTCCTACTCGTTCAAATTCATCTCAACTAGACAATTTCAGAGGTAATAGTCAAAACAACAAAATGAATACAGGTGGAGATTTTCCTCAAAGATCCAATGATATGAATCAAAGACGCGATACTTTTGGAAGAAATATTGAAGATAGAGAATATAAATATTTAAATCAGCAACAAAATTTGAACGAAAACAGCAATCAGTCAAGTGAGAGTGCAGAAAAGCCCAGGCAGCCATGGATGGACACTCCAATATTGGAGCCGGTCACTATCATTGACTACCAACATAAATCACTTGAGCACCGTAAGTGTTCAATTTATCTAAAATTTACATTGCTTTATTAAAAACAGAATTTCAGTGTTTTGAAAATTTTATATAATTTTATTATAGTTTGATATCATCGTTAGATACTTGTAACGCTGCTAAACAATGAAATTTTTACAAAAAATAAAGTAGCAATTTGTAGATTTTTGTGTGCTGAATTCGAAAATATTATTAGGTGTACAAATGAGTTTCCGCCGTTTTTTATCAAAAATTGGGCATTTATTGTGAAAGAATGGAACCTCATGTTTTATTCGAAGTATTGCTCATCGCTTGCCACTACTTTTTCCCATCTTTCTGGCAGCATATGGATACCGCGTCAGAAGAATGCTTCATCTTTTGAGGCTA
Organism: Odontocerum albicorne; assembly: GCA_949825065.1. NCBI lineage: Eukaryota > Metazoa > Arthropoda > Insecta > Trichoptera > Odontoceridae > Odontocerum > Odontocerum albicorne. The sequence continues at coordinate 17,669,912 of OX463852.1, read as the reverse complement.
TCCACGAATCGACCCAATTTTTGGTATCTTCATATGATGTGAAGTGCTGCTCAGACAGGCCATGCGTCATCGATCGAAACGAGTGGAAATCAGAAGGAGCAATGTCTGGTGAATACGGCGGGTGGGGTAAAATTTCCCAATTGAGTGTTTCCAAATAGGTTTTGACCGGCGCCGCAACATGTGGATGAGCATTATCATGCAGGAGAATAGTTTTGTTGTATCTGGAGTAGTAGTGGGTGCGCTTTTCCTTGAGTGCTCGACTCAATCTCATCAATTGTGTTCGGTAGACAGCCCCAGCCTATGGTTTCGTTCGGTTTGAGCAACTTATAATACATGACACCAAGCTGATCCCACCAAATACACAAGAGTTTTTTTCCATGAATATTTGACTTAGCCGTAGATGTTAAAGCATGGCCAGGGGGTCCCCATAATTTCTTATTTTTTGGATTATCATAGTGGATCCATTTTTCATCACTATATGGTGCAGAAAACCCTTTCGTTTATGCCCGGCAAGCAGCATTTCACATGTGGAAAATCGGCGTTCAACGTTTCTCGGTGTCAGTTCATATGGAACCCAATTTCCTTGTTTTTGAATCATTCCCAATGATTTCAACCGATGTGAAATTGCTTGTTGAGTCACCCCCAATGTAAGTGCAAGTTCTTCTTGCGTTTGGCACGAATCTTGATCCAATAATAATTCCAATTCCGCGTCTTCATACACTTTCCGCCTTCCGCTACGTTCTTTGTCTTCGATGTCAAATTCGCCATTCTTAAACTTTTGAAACCACTCACGACAACTTCTCTCACTTAAGGCAACCTCACCATATGCTTCTACAAGCAATCGATGCGCCTCAGCTGCAGATTTCTTCAAATTGAAGATGTAAATCAAAAGTTCCCGCAAATGACGCTTATTCGGTTCAAAACTTGACATTTTCGCACACAAAAGAATATAATATTCTGATAAAAATTCACAAATATTTCAAGGTTATGTTGTTGACAGATATCCAACCTTATGACAATGACGTTTTACATCTGACAATTTTAACCATAACTTACTGGTGGTGCCAACTTTTGTCAAACGGTGGCGTCTTTTATTTGTACACCTGATATTTTTTGTTGGTTGGCTCTTGTTTTCATGTTATACAAGAAAACATAACTGCAACTATCCACAAATGTTGAACCATATGCCCTAAATGTAATTTTAAATGGATCGGCAAATTTCATGCCTTTATTTCATGACTTTAAAAACATATTCTAACTAGTATAAACTAAAGGAAACATTAATGGTTGATTTGTGGTGATTTGAAAGTTATTGACGATACTAAGCTCTTTAAGGCAGTTACATCAAATGTTACTTTAAAACCAAAAAGTTTGAATTTGTTGTGCAGTATATATAATTTGTTATTTTTCAAAACCTTTTAGTACATGAATTGTTTTGCAGTTAATGACTTTCTGGAGCCTGTACAAATTTTTGATTATGGACATGTGCCAAAAAATAAAAATAACCAAGAAGACCGCACTGATAAGACATCGGTTGAATTGGCCGATTATCAAAGGAAGGGTGATATTCAAGTCATTGATTATCAAAATAAGCCCGTAGATGATATCAGAAGAGATACTTCAAGAGTTGATAAAGAGACTGATTTAAGTTTCTCATCTGGATTAAGATTAGATGACAGATCAAAAGATGAAAGATATGATAGATATAGGCGAGGTGAAAGATATGACAGGGATAGAGGTCGAGTTGATGATAGGGATAGAGATTATGGCCGTGGAGAGAACAAAGAAAGGGATTATGTTAGAGGTGATGATAGGGACAGAGGTCGAGGGGAAGACAGGGATAGAGGTCGAGGGGATGATAGAGAAAGAGACCATGGTCGAGGTGATGATAGAGATAAAGACTATGGTCGAGGTGAAAATAGAGAAAGAGATTATGGTCGAGGAGATGACAGGGACAGAGGTCGAGGAGATGATAGGGACAGAGGTCGGGGGGATGATAGAGAGAGAGATTCTAGTCGAAATGACGAAAGAGAAAGAGACTATAGCCGAGGAGAAGATAGAGGCAGAAATTGGTCTGACGACCGTAGCAGGAGAGACAGAAGTAGAGAACGCAGAAGCAGGTACGATAGAAGAAGTGATTCTCGAGAAAGAAATCCAAATAGGAGGTATCAAGATAGTCAAGATTCAAGTGTGAATCCAAGAAAAGAACTCATTAGCAATCGCTACTCTGCAGAGAAACAGGAAGAGAATGAGGTTTCAACTAATAATGTGGTCATGATCGATGATCTCTTGGAATCGCCTGGAAGAGAAGTTAGACCTGCAAAAATTGCTATAATTTTAAGAGGTAAGCTATTTTTTAATTAGCACAGATTTTTTTAACTTAAAAATTGGCCTTGTACTCATATAAATACTGATACAATATACTATATTTTTAAGCCGCAAGGATCTTAAGTTCATAATATATGGTTGAACTCTATAACTGCCCATATTTGTTGAATAATAATTAAGATTATTCTTAAGAAGATATGTCTATACCAATTATGTGAACTGATTTCTGATTTTTTAATATGGGATACTGAATGTAATAAATATTTTGCAGGTTTGCCAGGCAGTGGGAAATCTTACCTTGCAAGATTAATTAAAGATAAAGAAATAGAAAACGGGGGATCTGCATTGCGTATTTTATCCATTGATGATTATTTCATTTCCGAAGTAGAAGAAACTGTAGAAAATCCTGATACAGGACGAAAGGTAAAGATTTTTTTTTAATGGAACACTAGGTAACAGAAGGAGCAAACTCTGCTTGTGTTTGAGAGAAAGATATTGTATAGGAGGTGTATGCTAGGGTGATGAGTGGCAGTATTGGGAGCCCTAAGGCTAGATAGAATGGAGCGACTTAGGGCTCGCATGCAGTCGGGATATGGATTGCTGCTGGAGACTAGGACTCTTTTTGTATCGGACGTATGCGTCACATAGATTAAAAATTATTATTATATTATTGTAAAATTATTGCTTGTAATATTTTTGTATTGTAATAAAACATCCCTTTGTGTGACCCTCACATTATTACTACATATGATTGGATGGCCCCTGCGCGCAATCAACACACGTGGGGCAAGCGTTGAGCTGCTTGCGATGTGCAATGGGCTAATACATTGTCATTTAAAATGGGCAAAATACATTCTCATTTAAAATGATTTACTGAATTTTTATTTTTTTTAAATTCTAGTCAACAAGGAATTTATTCAACCAGCTATCATCGAGACTCATTGAAGTCACGCCGGAATCTCCGATGTTTGAGTGACAACCATTCACCTATTCTACAGTCTTTGTATCGGTGTATAATAGTATAAATTTTTAGTGAGAAGTACAGTCCCTTAGATTTCATCGTCATATGAAAGATCAAATATCAATATCTTGTTGGCAGAAGACAAACGTTCGGGCTACACAATTCAAGATAATGAATGGGAAAATTAGGTGTTGAGATCTATGTTGCATGACAGGGTTGTATCAATTCAAGTATGACTAGCATTGGATAAATCATGATGGTGATGCAAAGTCTGCGGTGTTTTGTGACTAAGTGTCACCCCAATTTGTGTCCCATTTGCATGAAAAATAACTTTTCTCGTAATGCGCATTTAATAGAAGTAAATTTAAAAACGATAAATTCTACTTGAAGAATATTGGAAAGAAGAGGGAAACAAAATTGTATTTCAAGACCAATCACTAAAATTATGGTTTACATATTTTTCTTCAGTAGTGCACAACACACTACGAATTTCAGTTATGCTTTTTTACAGATAGGTCATATACGAGGGTGGTCCGATAAGTACTTAGCCTACAAAAGAATAACAAAATTTTTGGAAAAGTGGCGATTTATTTCTCAACATAATCTCCTTTAAGTTCGATACACTTGACCCAGCGATGCTCCAACTTCTTTAACCCGTCTGAAAAATACGTTTTCTGGAGGTCTGCAAAGTAGGCCTCCGTGGCGGCGATAACCTCCTCATTCGACTCAAATTTCTGACCGGCGAGTGACTTTTTCAAATTTGGAAACAAAAAGAAGTCGCACGGGGCCAAATTCGGAGAATACGGTGGATGGGGCAGCAGTTTGTAGCCTAATTCTACCAATTTGGCCGTGGCGACGGCGGAGGTGTGAGCCGGTGCGTTGTCATGATGGAAGAGCACTTTTTTCTTCGCCAAATGGGGCCGTTTTTTCTGCAATTCGGCGTCGAATCGGCCCAATAATTCGGCATAGTAGAGTCTTGTGACCGTTTTGCCCTTCTCCAGGAAGTCGATGTAGATCACACCTTTTGAATCCCAGAAAACGGTGGCCATCACTTTTCCGGCCGATAGGACAGTCTTCGCCTTCTTCGGAGCACGTTCGCTGGGTGAAGTCCACTGTTTCGATTGTTCCTTGGTCTCGGATGTGTACCAGTGTATCCATATTTCGTCGACGGTCACGAAACGACGCAGAAACTCCTTCGGATTGCGCTTAAACATCGTCAAACACTGCTCTGAGGTGGTCTCACGGTTGCGCTTGTTGTCCGGAGTGAGCAAACGCGGCACCCATAGCGCCGACAGGTTTCTCATGCCCAATACTTCATGCAGGATATGACCCACACGGTCTTTTAAGATGCCTACTGTCTCAGCTATCTCGCGCACCTTCAATCGGCGGTCTGCCAATACGAGATCGTGGATTTTTATCACGTTATCCTCCGTGGTAGCCGTTTTCGGGGCACCTGGGCGTGGCTCATCAAAAACCGCCGTGCGACCACGTTGAAACTCGTTAAACCTATTTTTGACGGTCGCCATCGAAGGAGAAGAGTCACCGTACACAGCATCCAAGTGCTCTTTGATTTCGCTGCGCAATTTCCCTTTCAAAAACAAGAATCGAATCACCGACCGATATTGCTCTTTTTCCATTTTTCTCCAATCCGCGGACATGCTCGCTTCCACACGCGGTCAAAACAAAACTACGCTTCCGAAATTTTGACAGTAGCTGTCAACGAGAATGTACTACGCGATAAAAAATTGCTCTTGCGATAGTGGTGCCATCGGGCGGTGAGGCTAAGTACTTATCGGACCGCCCTCGTAGGTGATAATCTCCTGAGGAAGCTTAACTCTTCAGGAATTCTCACAATAATGGACAGCGGCACTTTATTTCGTAACTTTGACATTGAGCATGGTATCCTGACCACATCACTGTACATGATCTGATGAGACAAATATGAAAGAAGAAATTTATTCAGACCTCAGATTGTTGAATATGTTTAATTTTTCAAGATATTGCATAAGATGTTTTTATAAATTTTTAGGAAACAGTTCGAAAAATGAAATACGAGTATGATGTATCGATGGAACCAGTGTATATCATTCAGTTAATAAAGACTTTTAAGAGGACAATATCTGATGGATTCTTTTCATTTATCATTGTTGATAGTATCAATAATCAATATTATCAGTTCAAGGATTTACTTACTCACGCTAAACAACACGGATTCATGGTAAGAAATTTTTAAATTTATTTTTGTCATCTTGACACCCTTAACATCATGCATGCCGTATGACGCTCTCGTTTATACTTGGTTGAAATTGAATGTCTGCCATTTATTGTATGAATCTTGACAGTGTTGTGAATTGAATAACCTCAATTGCATTTGAGGTTAAAAAATATTATGTTTCATAGCTTTGAACTAGGCTCATTGGAATTCCGTGAATTTGCAATGGAATAATAATAATAGAACAATTTATATAGTGCCGTTTAGAGATCAGACTCTCCTAAAGGGAACAACTTCATCAGGAAAGTAAATACACGAAAGCCACTTATGATGTTTCTGTTGAAGATGTTTTCCTGCCTATTTTATTAAGTAATTTTTTCTGTATCTGAAAAATTCCAAATTATAGGTTATTTTCCAAATTAGTTATTTTATAAATATAGTTTATTTTATTCAAAATTATAGTTTCCTGTTACTGTTTGTAATGGCTTCCCACATAAATTAAATTTGTTTATTGATTTATTACCATTCTGCATACAGCTTAGTGAGCAAATGCTTAAACCTTTTAACTTAAACCCTTTTGAATAGATAAATATTAAAGATCCACATATTTAAAAAAAATAGAGTACATTTAAAAGTTAAAAAAAATATGGGTTTAAATGATTAAACTTTCTCTTATGAAAAAATCACAAGTGACAAATGTACAATGATGATTTTATTCCACAATCTTACACTTATACACTCTTTATGGGATTGCATGGCTGTGTGGTAACGCACTGGACTTCCGGGCAGAAGTTGTTGGTTTGAATTTCGTGCTGTGCTACTCCCCTCGAATGACAGGCATTTTTTCCGCCTAGTATTCAGGGGTATAAGAACATCGATGACTTGAAAAAGAGAAGAAAAAAAATGCCGATGTGCTCCAATTATCTCACTTCGGTATGCCATCGGATGAGTTTGCTTGTGTGTAACAGCTCGCTCACTTCAAAGAAAACAAGCAAATTCCATGGCACACCTTCACTTTCCAACAGAATTGACGCTGGAATGGTGAGGGGATCTTTGACTACGAGGTCCAGCAACGACAACCATGCATTTTATATTATATGAAATAAAAAAAATTCATAAAAACTGAATTTGAAATAGAATTGAAACTGTCGAAGAAAAAAGTACATTTCAAGTATGTCATTTATTAACTAAAGTGTATTTTTGCCTGCTTCTAACCTTTTTATGATATTTGCAATAAATGTAGAGTTAAAGTGTGCATTAGAATGTACCGCCAACAGATCAGCCCCACAGGCGTTTTAGTATATAATTCAAAGATGTGCCAATAAATTAGGGCTATTAGGGTTAAGGACTATTAGGGTATTGGGGCTATAGGGGTTTAGATTGAGAGTAACGGTGTTAATTTTCAATCTAAACCTGTTGAAAAGTAACAGTGAAAGAAAACTTAAAAAATACCAATCTATAATTGGAACATTGCAGCTATGAAGAAATATTTGTGAAATGTCTAAACTTTACCAAAATAAAATATTTTGTTTTCATAAAATGGTGAAATTATTTTAGACGTACATTTGCGAGATGGATATCGATGTTCAATCTTGCTCCAAACACAACATACACAGCCGGACATTAGAAGATATACAATCCTTGGCTTCAAACTGGTATTCAACACCTTCTGGCTGTACCCGCTTGGACCCCACAACTCTTCTCCAAAATGCTGCCATAGACCATGTTCAAATGGAAGATGTTTCAAATGATGAAGATGCAATGGAAATGGATCTTGGAGAACAAAATGAAGATGAGGTAAGTCCACTTTTAGTGAAGTGAAATAGTAAGTATTATATTGTACATGATTTGTAATGTATTTTTTATTTTCGAATGCTGTGCATATTTGGTTTTGAATTTTCTTAAAATATTTTTTAACGCTTTTCATACGTGCGTAACACATTCGTATGCTTTCAAGAGATGATGGAAATAAATCGAAGTGAATCAAATGAACTTTATAATTGTAAGTTGATACTCAAGAAATGCTGTGCAGTGCGGGAAGCACCATTGGAGTGTTGTTAACTAAACTTCGCTGCATAAACAGAGAAACTGCATAACAAATAAATTTTTCAATTGTGTCAGTAAAACTATATAAAAAAAACAAAAGGATGTTATTTTTTGAACATTTTCACATGTCAAATTTGTTTTGTTTGCTATTTTGATTTTTGATTATCAGGAGTTGAGTTTTTATATTGGAATCTAGTATTGTAATAAACTTATATCGACACATTTATGGAATGTCTTTTTTTAATATATTATCATGAATTATTTTTCCACATCATATTATTTCTGATTCTTAGAGTCAAATTCAGTTAATTATGTTAAAAAAATACTTCATTGTCACCCATATCACAAAAATGTTTTATTATAACACAACTTGATCAGATTAAGTATACTGAAAAACTAAGAATGGACAGATAATGAACACATATCAACTGTGGTTTTAGAGTTTATGGTAAAATAAAATTGATTCAACATCAAAGCAATTAGCATTGGAACTATAATTCTCCGCTTCACACAACATGACACCCATGATTTTTCACAATTACATATATCTTAATATTAAAATTGATTATTTTCAATTAAGTTATGTAATATGTATGAAAAAAGATTTTAAATAAAGTATTCTGGAAAAGTTTCATAAAATGATTTTTTTATGCAGATCAACCTGAATGATTTTTACCCATTTTCTCTGTTATATTCAAATATGGCATTGAACAAAAAATGATACCGAGGGTTTTTCCACTTTATGCGACATACACAATAGGAGCTTTTGGATCACTCAAGATGGATTATTTCTCGACCAAGATTGAATGACTTTAAGAGAAGTGTAGTACTGAAGAAGGGTTGATGTTATTTGTGAGATTTCATACTTGTTTTTGCTTGTTCTTTTGAAATTTTCAGCACTTTTGGACTTTGGATCACTGATATATAATGTCCGTTTAAGGAATTTCTTTATTGTTTGTTTATTAAAATATCTTGAATAATATCTCTATGGAAATAGGTGTAAGCGGGTGATATTGAGATTTAATGGAAAATACTTTTAACAGGGGTAATGAAAATAAACTTAAAATTAACATTAATGATTTTTTTAAACAGAAATTGTTTTAAAAATAATTAACTATTTTGATTAAGTGTTTCTTTTATGAGAACTATCTTAATTTTAATAACAAAATGGAATTTAATCTATTAATACAATTTTGAGAGCAATTTCACTATGCTTTAGACATTTCTTTACATGTTTTTGAAACATGCAAGTATAGATTTCTCAAAAAGAAGATAAGATAGTCTTATATAAAATATTGAGAACTATTCGGATTTTAATTATCAAAGCTCAGGGCATGTATCCTCCAACATGCTTAAAAATGAGTTTTCCTTGTAAAGTAATATATCTTTTTACATCATTTGTATTTTTTTATTCAAACAAGAAATGCTTGCAAATTTATCATGTATTATGCCATGTTGTATTCCATAAAGTAAAATTTTGGAAATTGGCGGAAACACGTCATTGGTCTTTTCTTAATTTTCTTGTTTTTTAATATAGAAATTCCTTAAATTGAGATCATACCGTGGATAACAATAATTTGTGTTAATCATGATAATACCCTTCAGAGTATTTAGCATTTATAAATTAAAGATGAGAGATGTCACAGGTGCAGCTAACTCCATTTTCTTCCAAGTGGGACCGAATGGATGACACTGACAAATTAGGTATGTTTCACTGCAATGAATGATGTTTTTTTTGAATAAATTAATGAAAATTGTCATAAATGTTACATGTAATGCATATTACCTAGACAATGTTTCTATTTTCTAAAAGTACAACGTATGATAGACAACTCGAATCACTATGATTTTTGCTGATTCTGTATTTCTGCTTTTTTCGCAACAATGATTTTTCTTTATTAGTTTTTAATCGAATACTGATAAGTAACCAAATTGTGGTTTTAGATCTTAAACATGTTTTTTTATGGAAACGGATTTTTTTTATTAATTTTTAAGTTTTTAATATAGCTCATCAACATGGCAATATATATAAGATCAACTAGTTGTGCAATCTAGTGTTGATTTTCGTAACTTAGATAAATAGTTCTTTCTGGTTTAGTTCAAGTTGGTATATAACTGCAATGCTTGAACAAATTTTACACAAACACTAATAAAAATGAACGTGTCAAAGCTGCGTATAGTACAAAAATACACACTATTAAAAAGATACAACATGACGATTAAGTCAGATATAACAATATTATTATTAAGATACAAATATTGTTACAAACCGTACACACTATTAAAAAGATACAACATGACGATTAAGTCAGATATAACAATATTGTTATTAAGATCACTACTTAATTCACCAATGCTTGGATGTGCTATTTTAAAATATAAATGTTCCAAAAAAAATCTTGGAATCATTGATATTTTTGCTGACGGAGTTTTCATCCTAGGTATATTTTAATATATATCAATAATTTGTGATAAATATATTTCCTTACCATTTATTTGAAGTCACGGAATTACCTTTATTTTATGACGAGATTACATTCAAACGCAATTTGTATTTCATCCCTTAATTATTCATTTGTATAATTTTACATAATTATTTACCACCAATCACGTGAATTTGTGATTATTGTATAAATTTTCCGATAAATATTTAAAATATGACATTTTGTTTTTCTTATACAACTTTTAAGATGCATTGCGTAAATAACTAATACTGACGGTAATCAATTTTTTATACTTCCATAACATTTTCCGTTACAATTATCCTTCTATAATAAATAGTGTGATCGAATAACAGGGAATATAAATCAACACCTAATAAATGTGATATCTTTTGAAATAAAAATTGTTAATTTTTTCTATTTTGTTTTATTTATGTATTTGAATATTGCCAATTTTTATTGAGAACTAAATGGTTTTTTAAAACTTATATATCAAATATTGTCTTATTGAGCAATATAAAGTGGGCCATATTTAATTTGAAATGGTTTTTATCAAATATGAAAAGGATCACCCAAAGTTAAATGGAATATGAGGGAGTCTGATCAATCACATATTTTACGTATTTAATTTTATTTGAGCGTGACATGTTTAAAAGTCGTCTCGGAAACTCGACTGTAGTGATGATATCTTAAATCTCTTTATTGCGTGATTATTTGGTGTTGAAAATTTTCACTTTTGATATTCGCACTGCTTTGGTATTGCTCATATGATTATTTTGAAATTAATACAGTATCGAATTATACAAAACTATACATAATATAAAATTGAAGATTTTATTGAAATTTACATTTATATTGAAGTGGAATTTCATTCCTTTGAAATCATGAATTCGATAGCTTGATTAGAACATTTTTATACATATGTTCAATTGAAAAATATCACAAATCTGATTCTAGAGGTTAGCTTTTGTTAACTTGTATTTTGACAGTTATCGAATGCTTTGAAATATCGAAATATATCTCTTTTTATATAGCATTTTTCTCAAGCGTTCGTGCTGCTTCCTACGGATCTTCATTTCTTTTCGTGACCGTAAGAAAAGAGTCCAAATTGAGTGGAGAGCATTTTTGTTTCAGCGAGACTCGACGGTACCTCAAAGCCCCTTCGCCACACAGCCAGCACAATGGAGGACTTCTTACAGCTAGACAACGAGTGGACAGCGAAGAAAAATGTGCAACCGGGAAAAAAAACAGTACGTTTATATTTTTGTCACGTTCTCGATCAGAAATTATTTTTTCCGTGTTAATTGTGTGTAATTTTTTTTTCCGTGTAATTTTCCGTGGACAAGTAGCATTCAGATAATTTTTGATCTTTGAATGTTGCTTATGCTACCGCAATTACTTCATAATTTAAGAACGTTTCATTTTGGCGCTCCATTATGCTTTATTTTGCATACTTTTGTGGTGGTTATAGCGCGATATCATTTGAAATGACATTGAAACTGTCTAATATGAACATTACATTAATAAACACGTGTGTGCCCTATGATATTATGAAGAAATGTCTATTGTCCATAGTCTCAACTTAAACAAAATAGACCTTCAACAAGAAACCTTTTGACAGTTGCAAATTTCAATGCCATGAATATACCATAGATCTAGAAATAAGTGATTCCAGTGTAGATGGTGTGTTAATTATTTATTCTTTCCACATTTACCATTCAAAATATAATATATATTTTAGAGGATTTATTTACCTTTCTATCACAAAATGAAACTTTGACTACTAAAGTTGTATGTAAATTTATTTTTATTTCTTAAAAAAAATGGATAATATTTTAGAATAAAGATCAATTATAGGTACCTAATATTCATATATCATATAAATGCATGATGGTCCTTCCAAAGTTTTTTCAACGACATCATCAATCTTTGCTAGGAAATGACGTCTTTTGTGTTATTCATATATTGTTTAAGTCAAGTTTTAATCATGGTAGAAATAATATTGTTTTTATTCTGATTCTAAAATGACAATATTCACTTTCAAAATATGATTTGCGATGTTTTATGATTTATGAATTCCACAAAGTAAACTTAGCTACCGTTGCTATAAAAAACATAAATGATGTGTATAAAGTGAGTGTTCAGGTATGCCAATAATGGTTTAAAAAATTTCGAACTGAAAATTTTAATTTGAAGGACGAATTGAGAACATCAATATGAAAGACTTTGCTTTATGTTTGGTGGAGTATTTATGGAATTGTACATTATAAACTTTTGAACCTTGGTGAAACAATCATTGCAAATGTTTACTGTGGCCAATCGGGGCATTTAAAGGAAACATTTAGAATTTTTCAATAGATAGGGTCATTTATCTCCATGGTAATGTGCGGTCCCATGCTGCCAGATGTAAGAAAAAAATAATGAACTTGGCTGGGAAGTTTTACCCCATCCCCCATAATCCCGTGATATTATCCCTTAAGACTATAATTTGTTTGGTTTAATACAACACTTCTTAAAAAAAAAATGAAGATATTCAATCATTGAAAAATTGCCTTTATCAATTTTTCAAGTCCAGACTAATTTTTATAAAAGAAGGATCGAAAACTTGAAGGAATGCTGGCAAGAAGTCCAGCATTCCTTCAGGTTCAGAAAAAATAATAATGATGGAAACTACATTAATCATTAAAGGTACATTTAACAAAAACATTTAAAATAATTTGGGAACGTCAGTGTTTTTTTTCCTTAATTATTTTTGATAAATAGATTTATCATATATATATTTTTTAAACTTAAATAAAGTACGCTTACTAAAAAGGAAGAAAATAGTAAATTTAACCAGTGGAATTTTGTATCATATCATCATCATTGTCACTATATGTTTCATTAGGAACATAAGGATGCCATAAAATATTTGCATCCTGGTTGGTCTACAGCTGCGCACTCCACGTTGTCCCACGTTAGGCCTAGACTGAATTTTCTTATTGTAACACCGATATATGGTGCAGAATGTGTGTCTGATGAGCACAACTCTTGACTACCAGGTGGCTTAAGTATGATAAAAATTGAAATGGAGTATCAACTCTCAAATGCTATGCATTTCATCATCTATTAATATTTTACCAAGATAAAAGTGTCCATTTTTCACAAGATAACCAAAACGATTCACAAATTTCCCCAGCTCATCTTTTTTGTTATTTTGTTACATTTTTTATAATATATCATGCAGGTAAGGTAATTGTTTTTTTTTGTTCTTTTTGTTAGATTTTATGTATTAAGAATTATTGATTATTTTAGGTGCGTTGGGCAGACATAGAAGAGAGAAGAGAACAAGAAAAGATGAGGGCCATTGGGTTTGTAGTTGGACAGACAGATTGGCAGAGAATGACAGATCCCACAAAAGGATCCAGTGCTTTAACTCAAACTAAATATATTGAGCGAGTTAAGAGATATTGAATTCTCTTTCATATTTAGTATAAAAATTAAATTAAGCTCTAGTTTACATTTTGACTTTTCATGTTAGAATGTAGCAATTTGGTGAAGTGAAATTTTATGTAGTCAGGGCTGTCTCAAGGAAATAACACATCGATCAATAAGTAAAGGGACCAACTACTAAAACAACATTTGTTTGCCAAAATTCTTCTTTATTCTTCAACATAGTCTCCTTCAAGCGATACATTCATTCCAACGCTTTCCTAACTTTTCTATGCCAGCCGTGTAGAACGATTTATATTTGGTTTCAAAATAGGTGTTAGTTTCGGCAATCACTTCTTCATTGGAGCCAAATTTCTTTCCCTGGAGCATCTTTTTGAGGTCTGCGAACAGCCAATAGTCGCTGGGGGCCAAATCTGGAGAATACGGTGGGTGCGGAAGCAATTCGAAGTTCAACTTATGCAATTTGGCCATCGTTACCATCGACTTGTGACACGATGAACAGAACAGAACTTTATCTTCATATGGGGCTGTTTTTTTGCAATATCTGCCTTCAAACACTCCAATAACGCTATGTAATATTTGCTATTGATGGTTTTTCCGTTTTCAAGGTGATCAATGAATATTATACCATGCGCATCCCAAAATACGGAGGCCATAACCTTCCCTGCCGACTGTTGAGTTTTTGTTCGCTTCGGACGACTTTCACCGGCTGCTCTCCACTCAGCTGACTGCCGATTTGATTCCGGAGTATAGTGGTGGATCCAAGTTTCATCCATTTTCACATACCGTCGCAAAAACTCCTGTTTATTTCGCGTAAATAGTGCCAAACAGCGCTCTGAATCATCGATTCGTTGTTGTTTCTGCTCCATTGTGAGCAAACGCGGCACCCATTTCGAAAAAAGCTTTTTCATGAACAAATGTTCATGCAAAATAGTGTAAATACTACCAAATGATATCTTCAGGATATCAGCTATTTCACGCAACTTTACTTTGCGATTTTCCATCACGATTTTGAGGGTTTTTGGTATGTTTTCTGGTGTAACTGCCTCATTTGGACGACCAGAGCGTTCACCATCATTTGTGTCTGTACGACCGCGTTTGAAATCAGCATACCACAGACAAATGGTTGTTTTCAACGGAGCAGAGCCTGGATAAAACTTTTCAAGCCATCGCTGAGTTTGAACGGTATTTTTTTTTCCATTAAAAAGCAATGTTTTATCAAGACATGAAATTCGGTTTTTTCTATTGTTTTAAAAATAGCAAAAGTAGCGTCACTAAAACCACTGTAACTCAATGACACAATGTCGGAATGTCATGAAAGTTTGACACGTAACTTCTAAAAGTTGGTACTAACTGAGAATGGTATGGATTTGTTATTAGAGGCGCCATCTGTTGGTTAGTCCCTGGACTTATTGATCGATGTGTTATGCTACCCATAGCAGACATTAAGATGCCTTTTTGGGTGGACATTCAATTTTCCATTTTATACCACTTTTTTTTAGTAAATTTGAATTCCTTTTTCGCAGCTTATTCAAGTGTATGTAATGAATATAAAAAATGTGTTTTTTGTATAATATAGTTTGATCAGGACTTAGATTGTGCTTGATTGATAATTAAGTCATTGTTTTGAATGAAAATGTCTTTTAATAATAGACATTAATAAGTATTATTAACACATGTGTGGATTGAAAAATATATTAACTTTCAATCAAAGCTGTGTTTATTATTAAAATCTAGTACAGGAAAACCTCGCTTAATGCAAATTCGATTTGCGCGAAAATGAATTAGCGTGCTTAAGCAAATTATTTCCCACTTTAAACGGCGGATTAATCAGTTAACGCTGTTATCGTCGATTCTCACTTAGAAGAGCTAAGCTTAATTTGCTTAACTCATTTAGAAGAGAAAAATCTTCAACTAGAAGAACAGCGTGCTTATGAAGAAGAAGATATGGAGTGTGAGGGAGAACAAGAAGAGATTGTTAAGAAGTTAACTAGAAAAGAACTCCAGCGAGCATTTAATCACATCGAGCGCACAAAGGAATTTTTATTTGATGCAGACTTGAATATGAAAAGAACCTTCAAAATTTGGACAAAGCAATCGCCAGCTATCAAAAATGAGATGATAAAAAGAAAAAGTCAAGCGTCGTTGTTCCAATGTTTTGCAAAAAGTAGTTTATCATTTAATTATGTGTTTATTCAGTAAATAAAAATTCATGAATAATTTTTTATTCTTTGATAGTTTTATCCTCTAATATAACAGATGTAGTGTATTTTTTTCGAACTATGTCATGGTGGATTAATTATAATTAGTTTTATTGTTTACTGTGTTTTATTTACGCTATTTCGATTAGTTCAAAGTGATTACATACTGAATTGATCACATTAAACGAGGTTTTCTTGTCTGACCCCAACAGTCTTCGCAGACAGTGAGTTGGGATGGAGCCAGGGAGAAGAAGAAACGAGGTTTTCTTGTATTATAAACAATTAAATTGCTTTGTCAAAACCGATCAAATGTTATTTAGTTGTCGTAACAATGTTCAGACTTAGATTTTACCAACTTTCCAAGTTGTGCCTGACAGCTGTCTAATCTACCTAATTGCTGTAGATAGCCCTGCCCTGGCTACAATACTTTTCGAGGGATTTCTGTTCTCATGAATCAACTATCCAAAAATTGAATTATTATATAATGTGTAGTCATCTAGTTTGTCAATACGTATGTACTAAGGTCCAAATGTTTTCAACCTGAACAAGTTAGAGTATATATGGACAGATACCAAGCCAGCCGTGTCCATCGCATGATCAGGTGATATTACAGTTTAAATTGATACCTCGACCCTCAGTAGTATGTCAACTAGAGTAGATAGAAGACTTGTTTGGTTATATTTTAAAATGTAAACTTTGAATATCACACAGTTATCCAGCTTTCTCGAAAGTAAGTTCATCAGAAATTAAACGACATTTAGATGCTGTATAGGAGAATCTTCATCATATTCCTTAGCAAATTATTATTAGCTCGGGTAGAGAATTTATTGAAGATGATCTTCATCAAGTTAGACCAGCAGAAGCACTCGCTCCAGAAATTTCAGATTTTTTTTTCAATGGTATCGAAAAATTGATTCTTCATTCTAAAAACTGTATAAAACTATAGGGTTACTACTCGTATTGAAAAATAAAAGTTTTTGGAATATTTAACAATAAATTACACTTCATTTCACTAATTCCTGAAATATCAAAGCAATTTATTATTAAATATGCTAATATAGATTTCCACAAAGTTAAAATCGAAATCTTGGATTAATTAAAAAAAAAAGTTTTATTCTATCGCCTTTTTTTTTTATATCTTAAGGCTGGAAACTTTTGGATCTTAATACCTATATCCATTTAATAAAATATTGGTATTAGTGGATTTAGGTAAGATCATATTAGGCATCTAACAAAATACAGTTATTTCTCTATAATTTATATTAAAAAATCATTGTTTAATTCAAGTGTATAAAAACAAATCACAAGATTTAAATTAAATGAAAACAAAAAATAAAATCTACTGTAAAAAATAATGTTATTTATAAAAATTAATATTACATTAGTACAAATATTAAATTATAATTTTAGCATTTTGGCTCAAGAGTTGAAAGCCTCCACACATAGGTTTTTAATCTAGGTAAAATTTTGTATCTTAAGATGAAAATTTCATCATGAAATAATTTTCTAACTATCTAGGAGAGTGTCTTTTTATCCTTAAATTATTGAAATTGCGTGTAATACAGTAGAATGTCTGGCTTTGTTGTGGATATTTGTTTTTATTTTTTTTTCAAGTCATCACTATAATTTGTTATAAATTTTTAATATATATTTTTTCCCATAGAGAATATTCTTTGCTTTACCCAATCAATTGGTTCTAATCTTAAGACAGTATTGAGATGTATAACACAACTTGCTGGCCCTGCATCGCTAGTGAGACTGAATAAAGTACTCTGCGCATGCAACTTCATCGCATCGCAGGATGATTGCCAAATTGAAATGGGCTTTTTATAATTTTCTTAATTTGATTTAAATCATGTCAAGTGGGATAGTGCATCACGGGGGAGGTATACCTGTATTTTGTTTTCGTAACAGATTGATCACATTTTATTTGAGTTTTCTTAATTTTTATTTTCGGTTGCTTTATGTAGTTGAAGAGATTTTTATATTTTGTTTTAATATTTTATAATTTAAACAATAATGACTTTAAATTAAAAAAATGGTTGATATGATTTTTTTCAAAAAAATATTAATTGTGTATACTAAATGTGATACACTTTTTCACAATTTTTGGGGGATTCAAAATGTTTGCTATCGCTCTTTTCTTTTTTATTAAAAAAAAGTTATATTTTTTTAATTCCAAAAGTGATTTGATAAAGAATATTTCTTCACATTTCAAGAAATGTTTTCTATCATCTTTTTTTTAAATGAGTAATTTCGAATTCCAAAAGTGATTTGACAAAATACACTTTTTCATAATCTTCCAAGATTCAAAATGTTAATATGTTTGTTATTTTTCTTTTTTATCATTAAAAAAATTCAATTCCAGAAGTGATTTGACAAAGAACAAAATTTAAAATGTGTATTACATTCTTGATCTATATATGGAGTTAGGCATTGGTTTATATTATGAATGTATTGGGTTGATGCAAAAGTTGTGACCGTTTTTTATGATCCCATGTAAAAAAATCCCAGGTAAGAAATGATGAATAGTATCTTCTTTTAAATGATTCCATTGTATAAAGGATGCTTTCCCTCTACTTTCTATTCAGTTTTGGCCTGGCCAGAGTACAGTGAAGAGCCCTTGTATTTTTTCAAAATGTCGGTCGATAAAGTGCATTTATGTCATTGTTTACTTTATGAATTCCGTAAAGACAATACCGCGAGTGTGGCAACCAAAAACATTTGCGAAGTGTACGGAGCAGATGTCATCAAAGTTCGACAGGTACGAAGATGGTTTACAAAATTCCGATCTGGGGATTTTTCACTAATTGATAAACCACGTACCGGGCGGCCATTGAAGTCTGATGACGACAAGTTAAAAGTCATAATTGACACCAATCCACGTCTAACCACCAGGGAGATCACGTCGACGATGGGAGTCAACCAAACAACCGTATTAAGACATTTGAAGCGTATGGGAATGGTTTCGCGGTACGACGTTTGGATACCTCATCAATTGTCGGCTGCCAATTTATTGGATCGTGTTTCAACGTGCGTTGCTTTGAGTGCGAGACAAAAACATGAACCTTTTTTGCATCGTTTGGTAACGGGAGATGAGAAATGGGTCATGTACAACAACGTGACAAGAAAAAGACATTGGGCTATACCTGGACAAGCCCCATTAACAACTTCGAAGGCCGAAATCCATAAAAAAAAAGTTATGCTTTGTGTTTGGTGGGATTGTAAGGGTATTGTGTATTTTGAACCTTAGAACGCAATCAGACAATTACAGCAGAATGATATTGTCAGCAATTATCCAAATTGAACATCGCCCTTCAAAAGGATAGACCAGAATTGGTAAACAGAAAAGGGGTAGTGTTTCATCACGACAACCCCCGACCACATGTGGCTATGATGACCCAACACAAGCTAAATGAGTTGAATTGGGATGTTATCAAGCATCCACCGTATTCTCCAGATCTTGCTCCTTCCGATTTTCATTTATTCCGATCACTGCAAAAAATTTTAAATGATAAAAAATTTGATACAATAGAGCAGGTAAAAACATCCCTTACTAAATTTTTCGCATCAAAATCCACGGAATTTTACACTATTGGTATTAATAAGTTGATAGAAAGATGGGAGAAGGTTATAAGAACTGATGGAAATTATATAATTGATTAAATAAATAATACAAATCTAAAAAAAAAATATTTAATTGTATATGTAAAATACGGTCATAACTTTTGCATCAACTCAATACATGTTACTAATTGGAATACCGTTACTTGTCTTACTCACACCTGCACTGTTTCCTGTCGCTGTTTCGCTTCAGGTCAATCAATGTTTACAATTTCAAATTTGATAATTGACGAATACAATTTTTAAGAGGGAGAATGTCATCATTAGTTTGATTTAAATAATTGTTTATTTTGTTAAATGTGACTTCAGTCAACTTAGTTTGAAGCATCCATACATTTTGATTGATGGATAAATGAAGCCTAGGTAAAACTCGAGTGAGTCATGGTCTAAAGAGAGTTCTTCCATGTTTGGCAGTCTCTTGCTGATTCCGGACGTCTATGTTTTAAATACTCCATCCAGGTTTTCGCAGTTTCTGCATCTTGAAGGACTTTTCAAGCAGCCATGTGTATGGCGTGCGTGTTCACTTCAATTACCAGACCTTAATATGTCTGCTAATATTAGTATTTTGGAGTATTCCATAAACTTCCTAGTTGACCTGTACCAATCAATGTTTACTATGTCATAAATCTTTCAAAGCCAACTTTATCCAATTAGTGATTTATTATTTCAACAATTGCGACTGTATGTAATCCACATTAACCTAGGCATTTGAATTTTAATAGATTATTTAGGTAATTACAGTTGTGTACAAAATAAGTGTTGTTTAAAGTAGGCGCAAATTGTATGTGTTTTTTGTAACATGATTTTTTTCTAAATAATTCAGAGAACGGAGTTAGGGCATAATTCTTAATAAATGTATTGAAAGTGACTTCTTAGGTTTAATTGTTTTAATCACAGTTTCAATAAAAAGTTTACAAACCTAATAAAAAAATTACTCTTTTTTTTTTAAATTTTTATTTTACCTCATTTTGGTTTATTTTTTAATGAATTCATCATTATGTTAAGTGATTTAATGTGGGTATTTTGTTTTTTTTTATGGGCAATTATTTGATAATCACGATTTAACACTGAAGAGCAAAACAGCAGTTTTATTCAGCTGTAATTATAACATCTCTGATATATGGATGTGAATCATGTGTTCCCTACAGATGACATATTAAAACACTTGGAAGATGGCAGCAGAGACACCTTAGGCAGATAATGAAGATTCTATAGTATCATCGAGCATCAAATAATGAAGTTTTAAGAAGAATAAACTGCTGAAGATCGAGATTCAGGTGTCACATGATCTGTGTTGGTCTGGACATGTGGCTGGCATGCCTGACTGCAGATTCCCAAAAAATGAAATCTTGTGAGCTAATGGAGGTCAGAAGAAAGCACGGCGAGCAGGGCAAGAGATAAGGAAGCACTCCATGAAATGCTCCAAAATATTAATAATCAGCACGACCGGGAGCAAACAGCAACAGGTTGAGTCAAATGGCATAAAACTGTGGCTAGTTATCAAGGGCCCAAGGGAGAAAGAAGACACAGACAAAATGCAAGTAATGAAGCTCATTACCCTATGTACAACAAGATATGCCTATCACAAATTGATTTACATTGTCATCTACGGTGGCACCAACGACAAACAGTTTTAATGGTAAAATAAATGCGTATTATTTTTCATCGACAGCTAACGCATACAAATAAAAAATAACTATATTGTCATTTATTTGATTTTGACATGATCAAACTAACTTGTTCATGTTTGCATGCATAATATAAATATGATGATGTCACTGGTTTTTATTTGGTCGTGCACTTGATTAGGATATTATAATCTATGATTCAAAGCTTTTGACAAATTAATATTCACAGTTGGGATATAATTAAAGGTAAAATAAAATTAAAACTTGATAATTTATTTAAAAAGAACTCTCAAAACTGTACCTATTAATGTCACTTATTTGGGTTAAAAAAGTGACTTATTTTCGATTGTTTTTGTTTCGGTGCACACTTGACTGCAATGTGATCTATCACAAATTCCAAGTTTTGACAAACGTGTGTCAGGTTTACTACACAATTATTTTTTGACCTCCCAAATAACGCAAAACATTTCTGAATGGTACGTCTTCCGTCACTCAAAATATCTTCCTCTTCATCACCATCATTGGCTATTGTTTTATTCGTTACATTGGGATAGATGTCAGATGTAATGAGCCCATCATAAACTGTGACGAACCCATTAAGGATTAAAAAACTCTGATTTCTTCCTTGTCCTTTATTGTGTCGATTAACTTTTTCATACCAAGAATTGTTTTACTCTTACGGAAACAGTGATCATTGCGGGTGTTAACCTTGACCCAGGATTGCTGCAATCGTTCGACAGCATATTTGGATGCCGGGTGATTATTGCAATCACCTAGCATCCAACTTTGAAAGATGATTCCAACTTTGAAAGATATGCGCAACCTATCTTGAGATTTATAAATTACTTATTGAAGGTAAACAAAATAATTCTCGGGAATGTCAGCAAAAAACTGACGTTTAGAATATAAACATCATCGTACCGCTTGATTTTCATCTCTGAATAAAAATTTTGTAAGAGAGAAAATTAGCTAATTAATAGAAAGGTTAAAAATACGTTACACAAAAAATGCTGAAATTATATTTTTATTGTGTCCTTTTTACGTCCTTTCCTTATTTTGTCCGTCTTTTGTCAATAGGTCTCCTTTAGCACGTGGATCTTTTTAAGAGATATTCTTACATGTAGATGTCTTGCTTACACTTATAGAGTTTATATATATATATATATATATATATATATATATATATATATATATATATATATATATATATATATATATATATATATATATATATATATATATATATATATATATATATATATATATATATATATATATATATATATATATATATATATATATATATATATATATATATATATATATATATATATATATATATATATATATATATATATATATATATATATATATATATATATATATATATATATATATATATATATATATATATACATACATACATACGTACGTACGTACGTACATACATACATACATACATACATACATACATACATACGTACATACGTACATATGTATATATGTATACCGATAAGTACTTAGCCTCACCGCCCGATGGCACCACTATCGCAAGAGCAATTTTTTATCACGTAGTACATTCTTGTTGACAGCTACTGTTAAAATTTCAGCCGAATCGGAAGCGTAGTTTTGTTTTGACCGCGTGTGGAAGCGAGTGTGTCCGCGGATTTGAGAAAAATGGAAAAAGAGCAATATCGGTCGGTGATTCGATTCTTGTTTTTGAAAGGGAAATCGCGCAGTGAAATCAAAGAGCGCTTGGATGCTGTGTACGGTGACTCTTCTCCTTCGATGGCGACCGTCAAAAATTGGTTTAACGAGTTTCAACGTGGTCGCACGTGAGTTTTTGATGAGCCACGCCCAGTTTCCCCGAAAACGGCTACCACGGAGGATAACATGATAAAAATCCACGATCTCGTATTGGCAGACCGCCGATTGAAGGTGCGTGAGATAGCTGAGACAGTAGGCATCTCAAAAGACCGCGTGGGTCATATCCTGCATGAAGTATTGGGCATGAGAAAGTTGTCGACGCTATGGGTGCCGCGTTTGCTCACTCCGGACAACAAGCGCAACCGTGAGACCACTTCAGAGCAGTGTTTGACGATGTTTAAGCGCAATCCGAAGGAGTTTCTGCGTCGTTTCGTGATCGTCGACGAAACATGGATACACTGGTACACACCTGAGACCAAGGAACAGTCGAAACAGTGGACTTCACCCGGCGAACGTGCTCCGAAGAAGGCGAAGACTGTCCTTTCGGCCGGAAAGGTGATGGTCACCGTTTTCTGGGATTCAAAAGGTGTGATCTACATCGACTTCCTGGAGAAGGGCAAAACGGTCACAGAGCTCTACTCTGCTGAATTATTGAGCCGATTCGATGCCGAATTGCAGAAAAAACGGCCCCATTTGGCGAAGAAAAAAGTGCTCTTCCATCATGACAACACACCGGCTCACACCTCCGCCGTCGTCACGGCCAAATTGGTAGAATTAGGCTACGAACTGCTGCCCCATCCACCGTATTCTCCGGATTTGGCCCCGTGCGACTCCTTTTTGTTTCCAAATTTGAAAAAGTCACTCGCCGGGCAGAAATTTGAGTCGAATGAGGAGGTTATCGCCGCCACGGAGGCCTACTATGCAGACCTCCAGAAAACGTATTTTTCAGACGGGTTAAAGAAGTTGGAGCATCGCTGGGTCAAGTGTATCGAACTCAAAGGAGATTATGTTGAGAAATAAATCGCCACTTTTCCAAAATTTTTGTTATTCTTTTGTAGGCTAAGTACTTATCGGACCACCCTCGTATATGTATATGTTTGAAGTCACGTGCGGATGAGCGGCGAGCGTTCGGTATGGTCAGTCAGTTCTGAGTGAGCTATCGTGGCGTGGAGTTTGAAGCAGAGTTTTGCAACAACTGTGGTCCAGAGTTATCTTCACCAAACGAGACTCTCCGGCAGTTGTAGCACCATCAGTGAGGTCCACGACAACGATCGCCCTCTCGTCCAAGAGATCATTTCTTACTATTGTAGATTGGTGCTCCAATAAACGTGTGTCTTTTGAAATGGTGTAAATTAATTAATTGAATTGCGTGATTGAGTTATTCCTTTTCCTCCTCTAAGCGAAGCAGATCCTACCCCTATCCTTATTTTATAACCCCAAACGTGAACGTAGAGTACAATGATGATTTTGAAAATACGAAATTTGAATTATGTACCTCGTGAAATTATTTATTTTATTACACATATTTAAAATGAATTATTAGGTGTTAACATAAGTTGTGTCCTTTTTTTTCCAAATTTAAAAATGAGCACCAAAAGTAAAATAAATGGTAAAGGTTATACGTTATTCGAAAGAAAATTTTCTGCTCGACAAGATATTGTGGTTTTACATTACATATATTATTTTATTTGATTACAAGTCTTTAAAATGTAATGTTAAGTAGAAAGTGAGCATTTTCGACACCTCCTGTTCGCGTTCAATCGAGGGAATAAAGCTGCTCCTGATATTTGCGAAGTGTACGGTGAAGATGCTATGAATGAAAGGACAGCTTGTCGATGGTTTTTGCATTTCAAAGACGGTAATTTCGACCTGAAAGACAGGGAGCGTTCGGACGACCAGTGGACTTCGATGAGGACCGCTTAAACCATATTATTCATGAAGATCCCCTTCAAACATTTTTCATCGCCATTTTTTTTTTCATCACCATTTTCAAACCATTTTTCATCACCAGTAATGATGCGGTAAAGGAACCTTTGCTTGTGGCCATGCGTAGCTCGATGACGCGCGAGCAAACCAGCAGAAATTGTCAAACATTGATTTTTGTTGTTTTCACTCAAAACATGTGGAACCCAAGCGCCGAACTTCTGGAGTTTTCCCATTGATTTAAGATGGCGGTATACAGTCATGTGATTACAATTCACCTGCTCAGCCAATTCTACAGTGGTTTGAAGGGGATCTTCATGAATAATATGGTTTAAGCGGTCCTCATCGAAGCCCATTGGAGGTGTCGAAAATGCTCACTTTCATCTACTTGATATTTCATTTTGAAGGCTTGTAATCAAATAAAATAATATATGTAACGTAAAAGCAAACACAATATCTTGTAGAGCAGGAATTTTTCTTTGGAATGACGTATAACCTTTACCATTTTGTTTTACTTTTGGTGATCATTTTTAAATTGGAAAAAAACGGACACAACTTATGTTAACACCTAATACAATTTGTAATAATTATTAAAAATGTTATGATGAAGTAACACTGTTATATTTACTTTTAAATTTGAAGTAGCATGCGCTACTTTACAGCTATTCTTAGACGAAGTGCGCTACTTTTGCCGTGTTATTTAACCACAGTGGATAAAAGTCATAGTTATCTTAATTACTGTAATAAGAATAATGGAGATTATTTGGAGGTGAGTAATCATTCTACGTTTTTTATTTAATAATATTGTCAACTTATAAGAGTGCAAAACATATATTATTTATATATGGTGAAATCTCGATTGATCATTCCTCGTTTAATTGTTTGTTTAGTTTATTTACTCAGTCCCAAATTAATTCTATATTAAAAATGCAAAAATACATTGCATTAATCATTCCTCTATGCATCGTTCGTTCCTCTATGCGTCATTCGTTCCTCTATGCATTGTTTTTACCTCCATGCATCGTTCGTTCCTCTATGTATCATTCGTTCGTTACCCTATGCATCGTTTAATCATAATATTTAGAATATCGTAGCTTTTTGTATTATTTTATTCGATTGATTGTTTCTAATATATTAAAATCATATTTCATAGCAAAATATAAATCGTTGGTTTAAACTAGAATAACACCACTAGTAAACAATGAGTGGGACACGTGCAAGACGTGCATGTTTTACTTGATTAATTGTTGTCACTTGCCGCTTCCATCACCCACCCCTAAGGCCTCGGCCACACAGGAAGGAGCCACGTTTGATGCTTAGAGCTATGTTGCGAGTTAGGCAACATATCCAAGTAAACCAACATACCGCATACTATCGCAGTGGCCACACTGCACGCTTCGCACCATGTTGCATGACGATTAGTCATTGAGT
The DNA here is from genome assembly GCA_949825065.1 of Odontocerum albicorne. Classification (NCBI taxonomy): domain Eukaryota; kingdom Metazoa; phylum Arthropoda; class Insecta; order Trichoptera; family Odontoceridae; genus Odontocerum; species Odontocerum albicorne. The sequence goes on along the minus strand of OX463852.1, from coordinate 17,643,978 downwards.
GAATCTCCTAGCGAATAGACGTGTTGGTTAATTTACAAGATGGCGGAAGTTTTAATGACAGCTGTGTATAAAAGGGAGCCTTTGTCGAACCCATCGAGCAAATTATAGAAAAATGTACCTGTAATAAAATCACTTTGGAATGAAGTTGCACAGAAAGTAAATAAAGATGGTAAGTTATAATGAAATTGGTTAGTTTTGAGAGTGACATCGTGTGTTGACGCAACCGTTCCCAACTGTCAAATGAATTTGTGCGTAACACTTTGGTGTGGCATTGCAAGAAGTCACCTAGTATATAAGTCACGTAAAATCTAGCTTAGCACCTAACGAAGCATTTTGGTGGGGCCTCGGCCTAAAAGGATAGAAAGGGGGCGCAAAGTTGAAGGAGTCAGCAGAAGAGGTTGAAGATTTGCTGCCTGTGTCTACATTATCGAAAACATAACATATATAGCTTTTGAATAATAAAACTTTTATTCTCATACAATAAACTGATGCTGAAAATAATGCTATTTAAGAAAAAATACTTATTTTATGGATATAAAACTGCCAAAAAACAAGTGATGAAAGACTATTTTAATCAAATCAATTTTTTTTTGTTTTCAGTGCAACTTTATAATTTTTTTTATTTACACATATTGATATACATATGGATATTTTTTGTTAGGATATTAAACATTTAGGTATGTTACTATTTTTTTCTTGTATATTTATCATTTAGTTCAATAAGTCCCATCAAAAACGATAAGAGGTTTCACTGTATTACACTTGTATTAAATAAAATATAATCCAGTGGGTTATATAGCATTTCCAACCACACTATAAGCAAGATCAAACCATTTTGCATTATTTTTGTTCATTTGTGACTTCTCCAACTCCATCACCCATGGCGCTAATGAACATTACTTGATTGCTAGCATATTTTTTGTTGTCTGTTGGTAAGATCAGTTTGACATTTCTCTTTTCATTCCTCAATGAATCTGCTGGTTGGAATAGTCCCTTTCCACTTATCAATGTGTATGTCTTTTCTTCTTGGTTTGGTTTAGTCTTGCGTTGTTTGACTTGTTCGAGTTCTTCTCTTCCTGAAGACATTATCATGACTTGTGGACTCATCGCCATCATTTGATCCTTGAGACATTGCTGCAGAATACTCAGGAAGAAAAGGAACGAGAGAAGAGTTAATGCTGACAGTGCTGGACTTCCACCACTCTTGTTTTTGCCCCCTCCACTGGATTGGCTGTAGCTGTAACTATTTATATTGAATTAATCTTTGAGAACTGAATGGATACATTCCTACTTACCAAGTTTCGATATTTTATCACGTGCAGAAGTGAGCTTGATTAATATTTTCATGATTCTCCTGTGTGTGTGTGCGATGTATGGGTTAACTTAGAGAAACTGAAGCAGTTTCTGTTATCTGGGTAGTAATTTGTCAGTATCTCACGGTCTTTTTTATAGACTGTCTCAAAATAATTACCACTATTTACTGTCTTTTCTGCCTACCCTAAAAGTGCCATAGCATGATGATATCTACAACTTTAACCCTGAGAGATCGGCGCACTGCTATAGCAGTGGAAGAAATTTGTTCTACCCTTGTATTCTAAATGAATATCATTCATTTAGAATACAAGGGTACATATTCTAAAATATATTTATGTTGTAAAAATATTTGTTTTTTTGTTGTTAAAAATAAATATTTATCACGAACGTCCGAATCGTAAATATATCTTAGCACTAGATAGACAATAATATTTTTTTCTCGTAGCACTCTCAGGGTTAAAATATATGATCTTCAAACAAAGCATGCATGTTACATCTTCTATGTGTTTCTTAAGTTTTCTTTTTATAAATATGACTATGAAAATACTCTACAAATAGACCTCCGTGACCTAGTTCGTAAGATATGTGACCTCCGACCCGGAGGTTGTGGGTTTGATTTCTGTTGGGCCCAAATTTTTTTTAAAAGTATTCCTGTCTAGTTTTCACTTAAGGTCTCTTTCACATCTCGCTGGTTGGTTGGAAGAGATTTCCACATGGCAATACTTCTGCCAAGATGTATTGTATACAATGAAAGTATATACAGTACAACCTGGCGTACAAAAATATGGACATATTTACTCAAAAAAGATCCAACTCACATCCAATCCAATAATGACAATACATAATTATGTATTGGTGACTTAGCAAAAGGATAAAAGTAAGATTAATACTGTGGAGAGGCGTGCACTAAGAAAAATTTGTAGTGTCAATGTATGAAAGAAGGCGGAATTAAGACAGAAATGAATGGATAAAATGGATGTTTTAGTAAGATGAAGAATAGATGTGATGAATGGATGATTGAAACTATTTTATATTGTTAATTTATTGCATTCAGTAGCAGGTGTTGAGAGTTATTCATAAGTCATAAAAAGTTCCATGACAATGCAGCGGTTAGTATTTAATTTGTGAGTGTTAGGTGGCAGCTTAGTCTTTAACGTGTTCCCCGCGGGGAGCACAAACGCCTGTGATCTGACGACAATCCAAGTTTCAAATCACAAATACTTAAAAAAAATGACACAAAACCGGAATAAAAATTGAACTTAAATTTAAAATAATCTTTATTCTAGCGACATCTTTGAAAACCTTGTTAAATAATATATTAGTTTATGAGATATTGTTGAATAAACAGAGCGCCGAATTTTTTTGGTTTCTCAATATTTCTAGCATTCACGACCTGTCTCGCGGATCGAGTCCTGCGATGAGTCTCTCTTACGTAAATAAACATTAATAAGTCTTTCTTACGTAAATAAACATTACTAGTGCTATATGCATTTGATTGGGTGAGTGTCATGAAGCATTGATTTGATCGTAGCATTCCTTTGTTTATTTTACGTAATGTTAAGTTTATCTCCTTTATTTAATGAGTCTCCTTAAGAGTAATGACTATTATTTATTATCAGAAAATTACTTAAGTGTCATGTTTACTTGGTGTTGTAATCAAATATCAGTGATTCTAAACAAAATATGTGTTTAAACTTAGAAATTAAAAAACGCTGAAATTGTGCCGCGCACAGGATTCGTGGAATTTGATTTTTAACGCGGTGAACAGGTTAATGAAGAAATTATCACATGTTTTTTAAAATTATAAATAGGTTTTTAGTGTATATTGAACCATTTAATTTTTTTTAAATGCTATGTTAATTTCTCTGTTAATACACAAAATATGAAACATTTTATTGGGACCGAAATAATTTTCATATTAAGTGTTTTCACAGTAAATGAATTCCACCATATTATGTTTTTTCACAACAGCTCTAAATCGTCAAGTCTTTTCGTGTTGACAGGTCTGCATATGTTGATAGAGCTTTCTGGATTGCTGGTCCTTTAACGTAGAACAGACTCTCCTTCATTGAAAAGTATTCAAAAATAATTTATTTGAAATTGAAGTACCGCAATTTATTGGGACTATTCATTTGTCAACACCCTTTACTTCGAGGTGCTTTTTAATTGATAAAATAAATGTCTATCGTCACTGCTACATGAATCCATAAACCCTGACTTCCGAGACTCAAGTTACAGTATTTTTTTGTTCATATATTGACACATTACATCCTCGAAGAGTAATGAAGTAATTTGGGAATTGAACTTACTGTTTGGAGACTGGTGGAGACGATGGACCATGGTAGATAGGAGGTGGGGGTGGTGGAGGGTAGTTGTATTGCGCATGGCCTCCATAGAACCCACCTCCTGATGGTGGACTGCTGTGTAGCCTTTAAGAAAATAAAAATAATTGTATCTTTTTTTGTATACTACTCGTAAAATATAATAGAGAGGATACAGGCAACTTCTTAATTTTTCCAGTCCAACAATATAAATATCTGAGAGGATAGCTGAATGACCAATGGGACCAGTCTCAAATAAAGAGTTGAGATGCCACAAAGTTGCTTCTTCAAAATAAGGATTCTTGACTTACGTATGCAAATTTTGCATTGCTACAAATTCTTATATCTCTATGGTCTTGAATCACCACTTAATCAGACCATCACAAAGAAACTAGAAGCTTTTGAAATGTGGTACTATGCTGCAACTATTATAGGTTGTCAAAGTCCGTAATGATCACATCCAGAAATGGAAGAATGAAGAAAGAGAATCATCCACTTAAAGTAGAATCTTAGAGTACTTGGAACATAAATGCAAGAGAAAAAAATGAAGTCATTAAACTGGTATAACAGGAAAAAATTTAGGACAGAACAGCGGACGTATCTCCTGGTTGAAGAACTTTGAATGGTTTCATTGTGGTACCTTATCTTTGTTCGGAGCTGCTTCCTCAAAAATCAAAATGGCTATTATTCCTGGGTTGTGCCATTTAACCCTCCATTTCTTTGGGGGTCTATCTGTCTCAAGATATCACCATGAACGATTGAGATGCGATTGAGTTAAGTTATATTGTCATTGGTTTAGGATATATTGGAAGACCACAACATACATGCATTGACGACGGGGCTAATAAATATTTATGAACTATAAAAACGTGCTTATAGGCTAATGAATACAAGTTATGCAGTACACAAAAGTAACGTATCCTGTATTTTAGCCCAATTTCCTCGCAATCATAATGTATGAATTTCGTCAAATGTCGAGTTATTGTACTCTATATCTGTCTGGGCTTATTGTACTCTATACCTGCCCGTGGAGGGCTGATAAAGCGTTTTTTGTTAAATTAACGATTTTAAATTTTTTTAGTTAGTTACGTTTCTTCGAATTTACAAACATCCGACCCATTTGCAAAATATTTCACCAGAAAATGATCAAAATTCCGGAGATCCAGTTCGCCGCCGATTAAACATTTCTGAATTTAAAAATCATGCTAGTCAACTCGTATTTATTCTGCGTGTGGTCCTCAAACGTATCATCTTCAATCATGTGCAGCTCCCGCATGCCTCCAGCCAGTCTGCAACTCTCGCACGCCTCCAGAAAACGCAGTGGGTAGTTGTCCATGGTCTGGATCTCCCCGCATTCACAGAAGGACGACTCTGCTAGGCCCCACTTGTACATCGCATTTGGTCCTATTCAGAGTGCACCATTCCTTCTAACATAGAGGAAATCCAGACAATTCCATCGTCGGGTCACCCACCTGTTTCTTACGCCAGGCTTTGTCCAACGGGACCGCCATTTATCGTACTATGAATAAAACTTCAAAATAAAGGTGTTTATTTTATTGTGTTGCGGCGCGGGGACGGGATTTTTTTGTGAAACTGCCAATGTATTTTTTTTTTTGGAAGTTGTCAAATCTCACGAGCGGCTGCAGTTAATATTTGTTACATTGTTTATGTGTGTGCTTGTACGTGAATTTCGCGGGTATAAATCAGCCGTCCCATGAGCTTAGTGAAACAGCTGATCTAACGTTTTATCTTGCGTGGAGTAAATTATGTGAACATTTGAATAAAAAAAATACAGGTAAGTACTCACCTTTCATATGGTTTATTTCCGCTCATATCAGGCGGATTTGCAAGAATTTGTTTTATGGTCATTTTATTAACAAACAACGATAAAAACTTCAATAAATAATTTTCCGGATAGTACAACGTGGAATACGAATCTTTTGATACACCACACAATTGGTAATAATTCACGATTTTGCATGTGGATTTTACAGATGAAAAATATAAAATGAAATTGACTTCTTGTTAGCGTGTGAAACAAACAACGAATGCGGATCATAAAGTGACGGAGAAATAAATATACGAATATATATATATATATATATATATATATATATACTCGTATATGTGTCATTTGAGTTCGTTGTCATGAGTGCATTTTGACGGAACTAATTGTTAAGATATAATCTTGCATTTTATGCAACGGTAAAATAAACGTCATCGCCTTACTTTATATTCCAGGAGTATATGCATATCATAAATATGATAGAAGCTGCATGACCGTGCGGTAACACGCTAGATTTATGTGCGAAAGGTCAGTTCGAAATCCGCGCTGTTCTATTCCGCTCTAATAACGTGGACAATTTCTCCGCACTATTCGGGGGTATGATATACATAATAACTTCGGTCATAATTTATTGAAATAATAGCTTTGTTCTCCAATTCTATTGTAGTTTATATACCTATGTTTATCTATAATATATATTGTGTTAATAAACTTGAATGTATAATCTTTATAAAGGTAAGCTTTAATAAAACTGTATCGAAAATAATGTATTTATATTGCTAAATATTACCATCTACGACAGAATCCCTTTATCTATCATCACTTGACACTGGCGTATACTCCTTCATACATAGGAGCTCACGACCATTATTCAAGAAGAAAAAGAAGGTGTATGACAGTTTTAAATATATGCATTATATTCTGTTACCTTTATTCGACTGCATAAAGTGACTTATCATTCATTAGACCAGGAAAAAATTCACGCAGTGGCAAATTTTCGACAACATTTGGCAGACTGAAGGTTAGTGCATGGCACTAAAAATTTATATTTGAAAACCAAAGTTTAGGGGAAATAAGTTTGTGCCATTAATACTTTCCTCTATAGCGCTGAACCTGTCCAAGTTATACCATAGATACCAGAAAAATAGGATAAATGTCTTCCACATGCGATGTTTTTGCCGAATATTTAGCGTTACTTAGGCCGTGGTCACACCAAAGTGCTTCGCTAGGTGATACGTGACTAATGACATATATTTCATGCATGGCCACACCAGTGCTTCGCACAAATTCATTTGACATTTGGCAGCGGTTTAGTCAACAAACGATGCCACACTCAAAACTAACCAATTTCATTACAACTTACCTTATCTTTATTTATTTCCTGTGCAACTTCATTCCAAATGATTTTATTACAGGTACATTTTTGTATAAATCGCTCGATGAGTTCCACAAAGGGTCCCTTTTATACACAGCTGTTATTAAAACTTCCGCCATTTTGTAAAATCACGATGACACAATAAAATTAACCTATACGCGTGAAGCACTGGCGTGGCCATGCATGAAATATATTAGTCATTAGTCACGTATCACCTAGCGAAGCACTTTGGTGTGGTCACGGCCTTAGCAAGTCAAGCTAACCATTGAAGAATTTCTTGATCGCTATGTTTTTATTTTTTATATGCCGTTCGTTTTCTCATATTTGCTTTAAATAGTGAAGATTGCTTGGTTGTACGCTGATTTTGTACACGCTAGGTGTTAACAGTGCCTCACAACAGTAAAAGTATTTATTGCTCTGCTTTACATTAATGAAAATATGCATTGGGGCCAGGGCCGGATTTGCCCTAGAATAGGCCCTGGGCTAATTCATATTGGGGATCTAAAAAAAATAAAAAAAAAGTAATTTTAAAAAAAGTTCCTTTTTGAAATAATGCTTTGTTCGTAAAATCATTTAAAAAATCAAATCTAAACATTTGAATATTTCAAACTGTATTGACAAAAGGGCAAGTTAATTTAATCGATCTTGGCCGATGTTGTTCTATAAATAATTTTTGATTCGTGACAATGTAGAAAAATGCCTTTCTCGTTGGCAATTAGTTACACGTTTACTCGTACACGCGTAAACAACATGATTTTTATATTATTCCACGTGTTTTTATTCACGCAGGATTTGACTTATGCGTACAAAATGAATGTCCAGTCCGATTCAGGTTGATTTGTGTCTGTCTTCTTGACTTCTGAACGCGTGATATTTAAGTGTTGCAAAAAACAGGGACAGCCTCTGATATATTTGTGCATAGCAAATATTTCTCCCGGCACCTTATGCCAACGGTTGCCAAAAAATTTTTGTAATCGGCCAAATAGTCAATAGTTTGGGCTCTGTGGGCCAAGAGTGCGTTTTACATTTCTTTTTTTAAGTGACATGTATAGGTAATATTTTTTATAAACAATCTAGGTTTATTTATAAATAATCACGAGTAATAAAACGAGAACAAAATGTGGCGGAATAGTGATACGCGGGACACTGGAAACGCTGCCGAATTATAACTGCGTGGCGTCACAGCAGATTCCACCGAATGCGAAGCTATAGAAGTGCCACAGACGGTCGTATTTTGCAACTCCTTAACTCGGTGGTCATCCGTTCTGTTATAGCGCTTAGCTCGCGGGCCGTACAAAAAGAGACAGTGGGTGGAATTTGACACGCGGGTCGTAGTTTACCGACCCCTGCCATATACACGATCTGTCCAATGGGAAAGGTGACTGATTTTATTTTCGCGTAACCACCAGTGCCATCTGTGGATGAATAAATGTGTTAACTAGCGACACATTTCGACCATCTTCCGTAAAAGTACTATTTTTTATAGTACTCCTATACAAACGTTTTTATAATACTATTAAAAAGATTTTGTATAGTACTACTATACAAAATCATTCACTCAGTGATCGACGCGCCTCACTTACTCGCAAGAATTTCATTTCGTATTCCTACTAGATCCACAAGACAGCTCAATCCCTTTTGTACCGAAAATTGCTACACTAATTATAAAATTAACTCCTCTATAATTCGTATGCAATTCGTTCATATCTAAAGACTTGGAAATGAGTTTTGCAACAATTTAGATATTTTAAATATAAGTATACATATAGTATTTGCGAGAATATCACAATACTTAGAAATAGCTATTAACTTTGTGCTATCCTTTATTAATATAAATTAACTAGTATAAATGAAACATTAAGAACAATACTTTGCCTCTGGAGTTGAGTAACCCTGCATCAACATAACATGTGGAAGGTTTTGATTCTGCAAAGCAACTTGCATCTCGTTCTACAAGTGAGCCCATGTGTTTTCTATATCTTAAGATCTATCCATAAACTTCTCGAAAAATCCAATTATTCTTGTTCTATGTAAGCGTTGTTCCACTAAAAACAAATCTACGTTCTTTTCCACTATAAAATAAGTCTTCCACAATTACGTTAAGTCTGTCTACTTGGCAAAATTTGGTAATATTTTGTGATATATGTTACATACATATATCAAATTTAATTATACATATTAATATTAAATAATTTGAAACAATGATTTTGTAATTACTCTTTTTATTATTACACTACTCCTTTTTGTATCTCCTGTACATGTTAGTTTAATATAAAGTTTTGTCTTTTTGTCAATAATTTTAAGTACTTGTATAACTTGTCATATGTTCATTTGTACAATTTATAAAAGACACTGTTGTGTCGTGAATTAAATAAATAAATAAAAAGTTTCAAAGTGCTGGCATCGCTGGTTCATTCGTAATGACGTAACAATTGATAGTACCTTCCGAGTCTCGGGCAGAAAAATAACAATGGAGCAATGTGCCAACCTTAAATTTTATTTTAAATTGGGTTAAAGGGCCACATACACTTTTTAAATGATTCAAAATGTTTGTGGTAATGAAGCAATGAGTCGTAAGAACATTTTTAAGTGGTATGCAAGATTTAGTGATGGTAGAGAGAGCATTGAAGATGATCAACAGCCTGAACCATCATTGACAGTTCGAATTGAAGAAAATGTTCAAAAAGTGGTTGACTTTCTTCGAAATGATCGTTGTGTTTCTACTAGGCTCATCGAGGAGCTCATTGGAATTCCTAAATCTTCTGTCCATTTCATTTTAACGGAAAATTTGGGTAAACAAAAGGTCACACGACGATCAAAAAGTTTGCAGAGTGGAGTACTGTAGATACATGAAAAGAGCGGCTGATATGGATCCAGATTTCATGTTAAGCATTGTAACAGGTGATAAAATATGATGCTTTCAGTATGAGCTACTTACAAACTGCCAAATCTCAGAATGGAACGGTCCACAATCTCCGAAACCGAAAAAAATACGCATGCAGAAGAGATGAATCAAGACTCTACTCACCGTTTTCTTTGATTCCAAAGGAGTTATCCATAAGGAATTCACCCCAGGTCAAATGGTAAACGCCGATGTGTACTTGGGTGTTTTGAATCGTTTATGGGCCAGGATTCTTCGAGTTCGACCCGAATGCCGGGAACAAGGGGCATGGTCTTTGTTGCACTGCAATGCACCGGCGCACAAAAGCAAGATTGTACGCGATTTCTTGACCAAAAAAATCGACCACCCCTTGTATTCGCCTGATTTGGCTCCATGCGACTTCTGACTATTTCCGAAACTGAAATTGAACTATTTAATTTTTTTTGAACTTGTATCTTCATAGATATTAAATAATACAATATCATGGGTCCTGGATCCACACAGGTGTGATTACCATATGTAACTTCATGTAAATACAATATTTGCTGTCGGTAATCAAGGTAGCAAAACAGTACGCATCAATCGTATTTGATAAAATATACTTGATTTAACAAAAAACCAATATCCCGATGGATGAAGTGTAAGTGTTTCATCAACGATCATAACATATGTAGTGATTTTACCCCATTTTATTCGGATTAATTAATTTAAATCTTTTTGAATATATAGTATTGTGAACATAATACAAATGCGCCCATCTTTTTGTGCCCAAATATTTTGGAACGTTGCATGACAACGGATGTTTTTTAATCCAGGTTGAAAATTTTCGATTATGGAAGAAAAGTTTTCGATAGTTACATGACAATTCAACGCAACGTGCGCTCAGTTCCAAAATTGGAATTAAGCTCGCTATGGTTCGGAAATTATAGGATGAGTCCTGTGACAGCTCACAAATTTGCCCCAATACAACCTTATGTAATGTATTTACCTAAATAACTTGCTATTTATTAGAATTGAGGCTCATATTAAAGTTGATAAAATAATTAAAATTACTGAACATCGTTACAAGGTTGTATTGAGGCAAATTTGTGAGCTGTCACAGGACTTATCCTATAATTTCAGTACTAACGTGCGGGGTTAGGTCTTAATAAAAGTGATATTGCAAGTTTCTTTTCTGGTGTGTAAATTTATCACGCAAAGGTCTAAACATCTGATTGAACAATTCGCTATCACACAAATGTATTCAAATGCATGTACTTTAAATTATAAGCGTAGTCACATTTAAATTATAAGCGTAGTCACATTTTACAGTCATATTTGCACTAAGAATTCTCTTTACAGTCATATTTGCACTAAGAATTCATGGGATCGTCAGTATTGAAATCTTTGTAACATTCGTGTCAATTTTATAGTGTAATACCATTTTTATTTTCGTTTTCTGTTCGGTCGCCCTTGTTTTAATTTTGTTAACAAAGCCAATATTATGTTTTATATTGAGTTTGATTTGATATTGTTTTATGTCGCGGCTGAGGGATAATCACTGCTGAGAATTGCCAAATCTCAGGAGCAGCTCGGACTTGTTGCGTATTTTGTGTGTTTATATGTGAATTTCGTCGGTGTAAGTTTCAGAATAGGCAATGAGCATAGCGAGACGGCGGATATAAACCATTTATCGTATGTATAATAGAAGTACGTAAACATATCACAAACACAGGCATGAAGTGTTGTCGTCCCTCACGATTAATTCAAATGCAGATATATAATGAGCAGCTCGCGGTATGACCACGCTCAGGTGGAAATCTAGTCTAGTCTTGGCGTTACATCAATTTGGGAAATGTATGCAAACCCCGGATGATCAAAAGTATCCACGAAGCAGAACAAAGGCAACTTTGAGTCATATGTTCATTTATTCGTCAGATATCTTTCGATATATCCGAATTGATGATGCGGACATGTTGAAGAGCGTAACCAGGAAATAATATTGTTTTCAGTCCCAGTAATCGACCTTTCGGGTTAAAAATCACTGAAGTAGGCAAGTAACTCGCAGTTCGTTATTGCATGTGATGGATTGCATAGCATATAGTTCATATGTTCCCAAAGTGAATTATTTTAATGAACACATTTTATTTTAATAAATACCTTTTATTTTAATAAAAACATTTATAATTTCTTTTCCAAATTGTTTTATTTCCGAAAAACCTTTTTGAAATAAAAAAATTACTCTCATAGTTGCATATTTTTTTTGCTGAAATTTTATTGCAAATAACAAACTGCAAAACATTAATAAATTGGTGGCAATACATCAGGTTCATCCTTCTCATTAGGATTATTTTATAAATACTTCAGCAATTTAAGTATCAGCGTATCTTATTTATAACACTATAGATATGTACATAAAAAAATGTCCACTACATTTTTCTGTTTTATTTAATTAAAAAAAGGCAAATTTCCAGGGGGGTCTTGTGTATTTTTTTTCTGAAAAGGGGGTAATGGGTCAAATAAGTTTGGGAACCTATGATATAGTCGCTTGTCCTCCCTGCCGTAAGTGGACGAGCAACTACGAGTATACTCGCACACGTCTAGTGCGTGCGAGTATTGTTACCAGACATACTAATCACACTTGTACCCTTTATATATTATTATTTGTTGTTTATAGTTAAGGCATTAACGTTGTGGAGGTTTAAAGACATTGTAATTTATTTTTATTAAACACTGTTTATTCCCCTTTTTTTTTGAAAAAAAGTGGAATAAACAGTGTTTGATAAAAATAAATTACAAAATATTATTATTTTTTGGGTATTGTAGGGTACCCACGTCCCTAAAATATTGTCAACATGCAGGGTCAACGTCCGATGAATCAACCTCTGGATATGTACAATTGTCACATACCAGAACGTCAACACTGTTTACACGCAAATAATATTTACATCGCATTCCAAGGTAGAAAGAGAACATATCACGCCGTCTCGCCGTTTCGACAATAAATATCCTACCCACTGTATTATCCGCAGCGCTTGCGACCACCTCAGCACGCGCAGGAGTGAGATCGAGATATACCGCGGACGCAGTCACGCGCCCCGTTCTGAAATTCTATATATACCTACTTATCGTTGAATAAAGGGCACTTGTTATTATTCGCTTGACCATTCATTTCTGTTTACTATTTATTGATTATTCACTCTCACTTCCCGCATTCCTGAATCGACGTATTTTATTTTAAATACAAACAAATCAAAATCATCACGACGTATCAAATTAAGCATCCCGCTAAATTGATGACCCCGAACGAAGAGGAACACAGAATTCGACTAAAACGAATATAGCGATGTCAACATCAACATCATCATCACGTCCTACTAGGACACACGCTAAAGTATCATCGGGAATGGAACCTGAAACATCCAAGTAGGAGACCAGCGTTTTACCAATTAGGCCATCTGCGCTCAAGATCGTGTCATGTAATCTTGATCTTTGAGCTTTTAAGTAGATTGGAGACATTGGAGTTATGATTTGATTCGCTGATTGGCTGGAATGAATTATTTTACTTAGCAGAGATTTAAGTTATTGAGTGCACAATATATATGTATATACACTCGTACAATAATTTGAGTAGGAAAACTCGAGGGTTGATGTAAATTTTGAATGGGGAATATTCGAAATAAAACTCTTAGAAATATTTAATATTTATTTATAATACTTAAAATTACACATTCTGATTTTTTAACATTCGTCACATTCACATCGTCAATATCTTTCGCACAAACATCAAACATATACACACATCAGTCATTCAGAATGCAATATTATTTTTATCTAGTCCTGATTTGGGTAGTTTGATAGGCGGACAGCATATTTACAAATTTGAGCACATCGCATATCATTGTTTATACATTTAATAATAAATTGAATATTTTTATTTATGAAAATAAAACGGATAGTAAAAAAACAACAAATCGACCGGCATATGTGTCATTAGATAATAGAAAACTAACATTTGCCAACGACAATTCATTTTAAATTTATTCTAAAGGTATTCTAAATACGTTTAAATGTGTTTCATTTTATAATATAAAGAACTATTTTTATGTGTGATATTCTGAAAAATTGTTTTATTTTCTAAGGTTTTTTTAAAAATATGTCCCATTTTTGTGCAAAATTTCTATGAAAAATATATATTTACGAACGTTTTGGACAAATATTTTAATAATTATGTTTATTACTACCGACTTATATTTTAAGATTCGTTATTGGATCGAATATTTTGATTTTGTATTAGATTGTTATAAAAGGTTTTTGTTGACGTTTTTTGAATAGTCGCTCTTGAAAAATAAGTTAAGGTAACGTTTTGTAACCAATAACAAATGCTGATACTTTTTATGCTCAAATATGTAATGTAAATGTGCGACCGGGCAGCACAACTAAAAGGACCCATTCTGGAAACAATCTGTTACTGGAAGTTTTAAAATAAATTTATATTACAATATAATTTATTTACGTAATATTTTTGTGGCTGTTCACCGAAGGTTTCGTAGTCCAACGTATAAGTGAGAAATGCCCATACCCATGGAAATGACTTTTTAAAGTAATATGAATAATTATTATATTTTGATTAAATCGTGATTTTTATCACTCATTTATCAGGAGATTATGTAGCATCGATATTTGCTCTTGAAATGTTTTAAATATATATTTTCCTTAATAACTCAATTAATTTATTCGACCAATACTTGAGTCGTGTTTTTTTAATTAAAAAATCTTGACAATTATTCTCTTAATTTTTAATAATGAACTGTTTCTTGTATGGGCCCTTTAACAGGCAAACAAATCACAAATAATTAAATCATCTACGCTTAATCTCTAGCACAAATGAACATTACAAAGTATGCCCATAATAAATAATGAAATAAATAATCGTATCACTAATTTAAACTCCATGTTAATGTTGTATATATTATTCACGCCAAACGCAATCGAATGATAATCGAAAAATCATCCGATTTTTCGATTTAATCCTGATCGCACAGCGGCGTCGTATTTAAAATTGATTCATTTGAAAATAAATAAAAATAAATATTGACAAATAACTTCGTGTCATCTGATCGTTTTACCTTTGGTCGAAAATATAATTAAACATATATATTCCTTTTTCTATTAAAATGGCGTTTAAATCATTTTAAATAATATATAAATACACTAAAAGTCTTGTGAAAACTCTTGGTCCGTAATGTTGTCAAGAATTAAAAAATCGTCTACTATTATTCAATTGTGGGTTCATGTAGTTAAATAAGTGGTCTTTTACTGTCGTGTTATATTGCTGATAATTGGTTTTTATTTGGGAACTATTTTTCTTAGGTTGCGACAAATCCGAGATTGCAAAATAAATACGCATTTCTCCATACAGCCGTAAGCCATTTTTGACGCAACATAATATCTTTAAAAGTTCACAAAAATATGAAACTGCAATGCTTTTAAAGCCTTTTGGGAAAGAAATGATTTATTAGATTTAGGGTTATGGTAAATTTTATAATACTTAGGTAAATCAATCGATTTGCAAAGATCTGAGGCCAGACTGAATTATCCTCGACTATCTTCCGACTCTTTATGTGGGAGAAATAATCTACAGTTACTACATTGGGTACAGTCATTAAAGTTTGATAGCAAATTGAAATAGTTCCCGCATATTAAAACAATTACCGATTGTATTGTATTTTATAACGTCTAACGTCATATACGAGTAAATTATATCGTTGTGATGTCTCAGTTTTTAATCGGTAGGTGAGGTAATGTGTCGTCCTTTAGAAGTGTCTAGACTTCGTTGCACTGCAGATACATCTGGCGACAGTCCATCCCCGACCTCCCTCGTCTTCCTGCCTCGTAGTACTGGTCGAATGAGGTCCCGGATTGCCTTTCTAGAACGAAACTGGCCGCGTACCTAGAAAATGAAACAAAAATTGTTTATATACGAGTACCTAACTTACTTAGGGGTTATTCCTTGGCATTTTGGCAGTGTTAATGTCAAGTTTCATGTCAATTGAATGTGAATTCTTCATGATAAGATATTGCGCTTACTTATAATGTATGGTTCCATAAATTATATCTACACGGAAAACTGTATTGTATTGTACTTTCGTTGTATATGGTACAGTGCAACCTGGTGGGCTTATTGCTATGTGGCAATCTCTTTCAACCAACTAGAAATATGTTACAGACATTTTAAGTGAAAATCAGACTGGAATTCTTTTTGAGAAAATCTTGGTTTCAGTGGGATTTAAACCCGCAACCTCGGGTTGGGAGACAGACGTCGTATCAAATAGGTTAAGAAGGTCATCTTTTGTATTAAATGGCCTTCATCAAGCGTATTCCTACAGCCATGATTTGACGTTGTATTCCAACTAGTGAACTCCGTGCAGGCCTCCGGGAAATGCATAAAGTATTAAACTCCATGTACTTGTATTATGCGAATTGTATTTCTTCTAGCCAATCGAAAATATTTCAAATCTATGTGATTAAAATAGACTGGCATTTTTTTGATGGAAGACGAGCATTCTTTTCCTTCTAGGGCACTGAGGTCAGCTTTGGTTCAATTATAGGTGGGGTATTTATCAAATTAACGTCATTCATTGTTGCGGTCTAAAATTCAATTTATGTAATACCATGACTAGTTATGTATTGTATGTTACTTAGGAAATATGGTAGTAATTATTTTTCAAACGTTTTTTTAATTCGATCTAAGATCTCGGATTTTCGATCTCCCTAAATAACTCATCAATCAAAATTCAACTATACACTTATATCGAGTAGACTTGTGTGAGTTGTTGTGAAAAATGATTTGACTTCATCGAGCATGCTGTTAAAAAAATTAACTGATGCCAGTTTTTAAACAAAAGTATGCCGATTTTACTCGTCATTATCAGCTCCTCTAATAAGGATGGGTCTTGACTTGATTACCTGTAGGATTTATAGATACTTTTTTTCAATCAACAACTTCAATACTCCAATTTTTTTTACATATATGGTACTACAGGAGACAGTCATATTATACAGCGATCTCATTTTCGGTATTCCCCACTTTCGTACGCTCCATGGAATCTTTACATAGGATGTTCTTTACGGGATCATTATTACAGATCACACATATTTTTGTAAATAATTGGAGCGAATAGAAGAGGATAAAAAAACGACCATTTCAGTCAATATATAAGAATCTTCAAATACCTTATATAGTCAAGTTACATAAAATAGAAAAGAGAGCTGCAATTTGAAATGTTACTACATCGGCTCATATTCACTGGACATTTCTTCTTCAGAATACAATATGTTCAGATCCTTGGAACATTACTCGTATTTATCAACAAAAACTTCTTCATTGTTAATTAGACGCGATATCAAAGTTTTCTAAAGAAAATCCTCGTAGTGGTGAAAATTATATTTTAAAATATTTTTTATGATTTTTATGTTAAGACTTACGCTCCAATCTGGCAAAGCACACTCTTGGCTCCGATATCGTTGGAGCACTCGGTGCTGGCGTCGCAGACGTACTTCTGCAGGCATCTGTCATCAGTGGTGGAGAAAGACTTCACGTAGCTCTTGAGCATGGTGATCCCTGCAATGGCTGCGTCACTAACGGAATCCTTCCTGCCGAGAGACCTTGCGGTCATGGAGCGGTGGGAGAAAGATGTCTTCAGGGCGTCCAAAAGGTTCACGACAATGTTGATGAACTGATGAGCATAAGAGAATGCAATATTTAAAAAATACATTTCAAATTAATTATACATAAAAAGTATTTTTCGATTAACTTTATTATTCATTTTATTTTAAAATTTTCTAAATATATTTATTTTCTTGTACGGCTTACGGCCCTGACTTGTTATACACTATTTTTATTTGTATCGCCACTGTTTTTATTGAGTTAACTTCCAATTTTAAAGACCTCTGTCTTCTTCGACCTCGTACCGCATCTCCTGACAAAGAAGACAGAGGTGTCTCAAACAGTGAACTCAATTAATAAAGCTGTGGTGAATACAAAGAAAAATAGTCTTTAATTTATTTTATCAAACTAAAACATCACCTAACATGATTCCACAATGGGAACAAAATATATTGTTTTTAGATTTAAGATATAAAAAGTGAAAACCTCGGTTAATTGAATCTTAATATATTAAAAATAATAATTAGTATTTATTGATTGAATGGGATCTATTGAATCCTCAATACGATCTGGATCATGATAAGCTGAAAAGATCCAGGATATCGGGAATATAATTTGAATAAGGTTTGTTCAAAAATTAAATAGGATTTTTTTAGGATCAATGTTATAAAATCTACAATACAAAAATGTATACACTCATTATTGTCCTTTGAACCTCAACGCTTCAATTGCATTATTTTTTAAACTCAATAATCATAAAAAAAAAAAAAATATATATATATATATATATATATATATATATATATATATATATATATATATATATATATATATATATATATATATATATATATATATATATATATATATATATATATATATATATATATATATATATATATATATATATATATATATATATATATATATATATATATATATATATATATATATATATATATATATATATATATATATATATATATATACCCTCTACAGAAGTGTAATGGACTTTGTCAAAAGCCAAAAAATATCCGGCTTGTATAACAAACAATGATGAGGTATTGACAGAATAAAGAGGTTCCCTCAACATCTGTTAAAAAAAAATCTTACCATTGTTCGTCAACAAATGGCATAAAGACTAAAAATCATCTTGTCTGCACTAAGAATAAAAACATTTAAATGATGTATAGAGATGAATCTATGGTATAAGAGGAATGTTGCCTAGGCATAAAGTGAGCACTTAACTCAGCCTTCAAAGGTGGTTATAAGCCCACAAAATACCAATTAAAATAGATACCGTCTCCTGTATATCCAAAACAGAGAACTATGTTACTAAAGAGTCATCCAGGCCAAAAAATAAAAAATGCTGTAAGGAAGCTGCTGATGGATCTCCAGGTAGATCTGATGTCAGAATCCAATATTTACAGTTCGCGAAGTAACTGAAAACCTAAAATAAACATATATATATATATATATATATATATATATATATATATATATATATATATATATATATATATATATATATATATATATATATATATATATATATATATATATATATATATATATATATATATATATATATATATATATATATATATATATATATATATATATATATATATATATATATATATATATATATATATATCATATAGGTATATTCGGTGGACTCTTCGGTTTCTTCAGATCGTGACTCCTATAGCTTTGAAGATTGAAAACACATCATGTGAAAGTATCGCCGTTCATAACCTGTGTTGGCCGAAGATATTTTCAAAGGAATCCACATGTGAAAGTTCTCTTCGTGGTCTATGTTACGTATCCAGTTTTTAATGTTATTGAGAGAAATACTACTCTGAAAGTATTTTTATCGCTACGCGCTGATTCTTATCGAGATATATTTTTATATAAAATAACCGTATTTTTTAACTAAAAATCATAAGTTTTGTTGAGATTATATACATTTATAATGTTTTACTATTCACTGTATTTTGATAATTCTATTTATTATGTGAAATATTTTAATGTGGTGCAAGCAGTCACATTGAATGCTATTTTCTATATCTAATTTTAGTATATTATTATTATAAAACGTTATTTAGCAACATATTTGTGATATACATCAATTTTCCAACCCGTTGTTAATAATTTATTCACATTATTTACAAAAATATCTTAATTTTCTATTTTTTTTCCTAAAACGAAAGCTAGTTTATTTACATATAAAATTATAAAGCAGTAGGAATTACTATATATAATATTCTATTGTATTTTATTTATTTATTATCTGTGAAAAACATTTAAATGTTGTTGAATTTTTTCAAGTAACCTTTATGTTTTTGAACTAAATAACAACCTTCAGACCTACTTTTTTTTCAAGAACAATCTCAAAGATGAGCGCTGCAAAAACGATTACTTGTATAATTGCGAACTCGCCTGGAAGTGATTTGGAGTGATGCGGAATCCTAAGGTAAACTTCGACTCGATTGGGCCAAACTCTCGTTTTTTCCTTTTTTTTAAATGGTGCGGAGATGTGCACTTAAGACACGTAATAAACAAAAAAATGTCTTTTAGATGTGGTATCTGAGGCGGCTCTTGAAGTATAAACCAAAAATGTATTTTATTGGTTAGCTACTTTTTGCATATATATATTTCCAATTGTTGTACTGTTAATGTTTCAGCACGGTATCTACAACAATAGCTTTTTTTTTTTTTTTGAAATTCCAGTATTATTTATATTTCTTATATCAAGAATCAAATCTCAGTTATTAGATTTGTTCTGTGCGCAATTACGTGCACCACGAAGCTATTAATGAACAAGGTTGTTATTTTAAGTACCTGAAAGATTTTATTTAAATATTATGTGATTATAACAACAACTATGGTTTATATTTAAGGCCACCAACGAGTGAATATCCCAAATGATAGCTATTTGACGTGTGTCCTACATTTAAGCTTAATTTCTAACAGCGATACGAGCAATCACGAGATCTGAAGACGACCCATTCGCATAATTCAACAGAAGTTACTATTGTTTTGATTATATGAAATTCATTTAAATTTAACGATTCTATATATTCATCTTGGGTACCAACAAAAGGTTCGTGGGAACCGGTTTTTACAAGTTCGATAATTCAACGACTTGTTCGAAAAATTGGCTTCCTTTAGATCTTTTGTAAACGATTAGATTAAATTTTATTTTCTCTTTTGGATAACATGTTGAAACATAGATGTTTGTTACTTGGTATTTTCTCAATACTCATAATGATATTTACCAAGTTAATTATTAAGTTTATTTTTCGTTAGTATGGTCTAAATATTATATAAATTACAAGGCCCCATTCACAAGAAAATATGTTGTTCAAAGGTTGATAAAAACAACTCGAATCTTTTTACTCTGTGGAAGATGTCAAAACAACACTTAATGAGTGTTTCGCTCTAAAACCTGAAGTATTTTTAAAAGGATGGGATATACGATATATTATAAATTGTCTAATATGTGGGAGAAGGTTATTTCCAACAATGGAAATTATGTAATTGACTAAATAAATATTGCTTCTTTTAAAGTGTCCTATTATTTAAAAAAATGGCTATATTTTCGCACCAACCTAATTATTTGAATTGTAAATCTCAAAGTAAACTATCTTGTCAGTTTACAAAATTCTCATAAAATTAGGGCACTAATCATTTTACCATAATCGTGATTATTCATATATTACTGATATGAAATGCAACATATTATAATGCGAATGGTTTCCTTGAAATAACTTATTTTAGGGGTTATTAATAAATGGATGTTGGATATTAAGGCGTTATATTGTAATAAGCTAAATGGTTTTCATACCTCTCCAGCCTGCTTTGCCATGGTGGATACCTGGTCAGGGTCCTTAGTTCCGAGCACTGCCGATAAGACTGCAGCCAAGATACCCTGAAGAAAGCCAAATAAAGGGTTCGGGTGCCGTAACCAATATTTACACAGTACTAGGCTACTCTATGTGATTTTGCGGAATTCTACCATTATATTTATTAATCACCATATTTGAAAATAAAACATTAAATAATAACTTTTAAGTAAAAGTCGTGTGAGACTTTTACAATAGAATAAATTATTGTTAATTAAGTTTTATTTAAACACACGTCCATGTACATGGTAAAATAAAATAGTGTACAATGCAAATTAGGAATATGTTATATGAGGTTAAGCTACGAGTATCAATTCTTTAAACTTTAAACCATATTGAATTGTATTACATTTTCGTTTCATACAGTACAACCTGGCGGACTTATTGCCATGTGAAAATCTCTTCATATTGAACCAAAGATTTGGAATAATTAATTTATTTACGCAGGTAACATTTACGTTATTTAAAAAAAAATGTATTTTTCAAATTTTATACATCAAAAGTTTTTGTATTAATGCGTGTTATAGGAATGCAGTAGAACATTATATGAGTGTTAACAATAGCTTAACACAATCTAAATGCATTTCAAATATGGCGATACAAATACATATTGCATTATGCTTTGATATAATTGTTTTAGTATATATATATTGCTTATTAACACACGATTTTATTGTGTATTTGGAATATAATTGGAAGTAATTCAGGAAAACATCGATATTACTGCACCCTTTCTCTAACTAATGCATTTATGGATTCATTAGACTGATTTTTGTTAATGAAATTAAATATAATTTTATGTTCTTTTTCTCCTCACCTTTAGCGATCAAAATGGTCAAAATTAGCGTTTGTTAAATGAAAATAGTGCACTGGGGAAAATGGTCATTAAAAGCGCTACTAGGCGGAACTACTAAAATTCTGATATACTACGAGTATATTCGGCGTTATCTCAATCTTAAATGTTGACGACTGGTTATTGCTGTTTATCTTAAGTAATTTTTTTTATAATTCTTTCTATAATTTCGTATTGTCGTTTTTTCCTATTTAAAGCTTTTATTTTTTATTGAATTTAACTAATTGTGTTTGATATTTTTTTTTACTTTCTGTGTGTATTATAATATTTATACATTGATATTTTTATACATCATATTTTGAATGATGTATGTATGTATTCTGAATTGTTGTTTTTTTTTGGAAGATGTTGATATGTTATCTTTTGTTTTATAATTGTTACCATGATACGTAAAGTGCACGTAAATGTTGTTTATTTTGCCAGAAAATGAATAAATAATAGGACCTGAAAGGGAAACTACTCTGAAATCGACCGATCTCAGTTGCCAGAATGGATAGCAGCGCGGTAATTTAGCACTATAACATGCACTAAGTTTAGTGGAGACTAGTAAAATAAAGGAAATAAATATTTTCAACAGCTGCCATTTAAACAAATGGTTCAATGCGGAAAATTGTTATCTGTAGAGATCAACTGTTTGGATTCAAAATAAATTAGTAGAAATGATGCTTTTAAGATAAAAAAAATGTTTATTCAGAAACTGTCAACAAATGATACTTGACAGTTTTTGGCTCACATAATTTGATAAGTTTGAGGAAGCCCGTTGACCGGTTGAGGCTTTTAATAACTTAGTAATATAATATTTGAGGAATGCGACTGGTAATTAGAGGGTTTTCGCTGTCTTTTTTCACCGCTACTCGACAGCCGGCGGCATATCGAATCACGTGTACGGAATATCAAGTCGAGAAAGCAATTTTTTTTGCTGGCGAACTTGACATTTATTGCAAATGTGTGATTGGTTCGCTCTGTCCCCTTTCACTTCAACTATCCAATCAGAGAAAGTGAATCTCCGTTTTCTTTTTTTTCTGTACGTGCACTATCGCGCAACTTCTCCGCGCTGCCATCGCCAATTAAATGCCGCTGATTCGATTCGACACCACTACGTGTGGGATATTATATTATTAGTTGTGGATAAAAATCTACGAAAATTCATTATTTATCGTTGATTTTGGAAAGCTGCGTTCGGAGTTTGAAATTATTTAAAAAAATATACAACAAATGCGAAAATTTAACTTCCAAAAGTTATCCCATGTACACCATCCTTATTCATTTTCAAGTGAAAATTGAAAAAAATATAACATTCCGAATATCTTTTCATCTAATTTTCCTTTCTTTCCCTTCCGCATTCTTGGATGAATTCCTTCCTTCTAGTTCTACCATTATTGTTTAGAGGTTAGCCTTTTATTTATTTTTGCTTGAATTCAAACAAATATTTTTGTTGTAAAATCATCATGGATTAAAACAACTTAACGTGTCCAAGATGAGTTGTTTGATTGAAAGAAATTGCGCCAGATATACCACGTATACAAAGTAATGAATTAATCTATTTTTTTATAATTTAATATTATACAAAATCCAACGTTGTGATTTTTACAGTTTGTACTCATGTAAAAGTAACTCAAAAAAATGTAAAACACTTTCATTGCATACAGTTCAACCTGATGAGATAATTACCCCGTGGTAATCTTTTCTTATCAACCAGAAAGATTTTCAAGAGGCCTGAACTGAAAACCATGTTTGACCTCTTTTTAAAATAAACGGGGTTCCAACGGGAATTGAACCCGTAACCCCTCGGCTTAGAAGGCACGCGTCTTATCAATCAGGCCACAGAGGTCGTCATATTTTTGTTATGTATTATAAGATTTTTATTTTCTGATTGCTTTTATTTGATTGAAATGAACATAGTTTTTAAATACCTTTTTACATAGTAGATTACATTTCCTCTCATTTTAGCAGGTAGCTTATTTTCAATTTTCCCTTAATAGCTGACCATACTAATTCTATTTTTTTCCTAACTAAGGTATCAAAAATATTTTTTTATTTCAGGAACAGATTATACTCTTTGATTTTTCAAAAATTCATAAAATTAACCATTTAGTCTAACTATGGGACCTTCGAGACCTTAAAACAATCAATTATGTTGTTCTATCTAATTTATTGTTCGTAGTACAATAAAAACAAACTGAAATAACATGGTGTGTCAATGTATAAATAAGGAAATAATTCAGTTATCAGTAAATTAATGATTGATAAACGCGAATATCGGCAAATAGACTAAAAGAAAATGAAAGTAGGTTAGATTGAATACGTATATTTGATAAATCATTTAAGAATTCAAAATAATACCTGTGTTTGATGTGCATGTGAGTAAAAATAAAACAAGAAAACTTGAATGCATCAAGAGTTAAAGAAGAAAACGAAAATGCTCGACAGCAAGGTAAATGCATTCGAAGGGAATGAGAAACTATTCAAAGGCAAAGGTTTATGAAGGTCTGTTTTCTTTGTCTACTTTGCAAGAGTTATTATCAATGATGGCTCCGAAACTCAAGTCTGCCGACACATACTCGTATACTGTGTAAAACTTCACCAACAACGTTGTTTGGAGTGAACATGACTTGGCACTGGTGTATATTCCTTCAAATAAAGAAGTTCATAGCCATTTTCCAAAAGAGACCCCATTGGTTGTAAGTAATATTACGTATAGTTTGAATCATTCACATTGTCTTCTTTACGGAACCTGTTTTGGTTACTCATTCGGTTCCTTCCTTTGAGATCGTCACTTCTCGGCCCATAAACACTTGGCAGTGTTGTTAAAGCTACTTTGAGATAGTGGCACTGTTACAGATACTCCTCAATCTTAAGTAGCATGCTACTAAAAATCAAGTAAAAGTAAAAGAAACGCTAAATTCCAACTACTCTTACGACGGGGTAAGCTACCTGTAGCGTGTTTTTTTAACAACACTGACGTTACACAAGTATATATAAAAACTTTACAGCATTAATCAAACATATCTGATTAATATGAATGACAGTTTGTACTCTGTACAAATATTTTAATCTATCACAATTTTTACTAATATGTATGTATTTACATCTTTAAAAAAAAAGCTAAAAAATCTACAACCAAATTCAACGAGGACTATTATGTTATTCAAGTTGGCAAACTCCAAAAAAGTTTTACAAAAAAGACACTATAAGTTTCATATATTGATAACATAGTGTATTGTTTTCATCTAATGTTGGATTGTTCTAAAAAAAAAAAATTTGTATTTTTTCCATTTTTTTATCTTTTATTTTTGGAGTTTGCCTTTATATAAACCAAACTTTGCTCATATTATTATATCCATGAATATGTATTTATAAATTATAAACAATATGTTATTTTACATTAATTCGATTAAAAAATTGGGATTTGCAAAAGTAAAACTATTTTATTAGATTATCGGGGATAAAAAGCGAAAGCATAAAGGGTTGACCAACACCATGATACGTCTATATTATATGTATATTCAAATATTTTAATATTATTATGATAATATATTTCCGACTTTTTTGCAATTTTTATAACCGAAATTCGAAAATAGGGAGGTTAAAAATTGACAATATTTTAATGTGAAATATATCTTTCTTATATTGTTCCAAAACATTTTACGCATGCTTCATGAATGATTTGACTCGAAACATTTCAAACCAGTTATACTTACAAAGACGCTTTTTTTTAGGTTTTTTTTCTTTTAAAGACGTTATGTCGTTACGACTATGATGACCTAATGCTACGTTTACATCCATTTTTTTGTCTTCAAACCATTGTAAAAATATAATCAGTAAATTAATGAGTATTAATCTGTTTTTTTTTTCAGTGAATTATTAGTAGAGGCATCTACGTGAAACAGGCAAATCATATTTGTTTGTGATGTGATGTAATGCAGACAAATTTTTGTTGGTTAATTCTGTAAGGTTGGGTAAAGTGATTCATGGTCTAACCTGCATAGGAGAGCCATTGTCCACTTTGTCGATGCCGTCGTTGGATGCGCCTCCTCCGAGGATGGCAGTAAGGATCTTGAGTCCCATAGACAGAAGGTTGGCCCACGGTGAGGGAGCTACTCCGGAGTCAGTGTCAATGTTGTCGCTCTTGGTGGGGCCGGTTGGACCACCGTTGAAGAACATCTGCATGAGCATACCTTAAATGGAGAAATTAAATCAGTGAGTGTATTTCAATCTATGAATAACTTTTATATGATGGTGATGAATTTAAATCTGTTTTTAATTAAAAAAATGATTGATATGTTTTATTTTTGAACTGTCCCATTTCTTTCTTCTGTTTTTACATAAACGTTTCGATTGGGTGTTAACCGTTAGACCACGGCCGCCGACAGGACTCTGAATTATGAGCAAAATTTATTGTTTTTTTCTAGTTTCATCGTTACTATTACCTTATATAGTTTAAAAAAAGGAGCAATTAACAATTGTGAAGAAATGATCTAGGGCTCGAAAGACATCACATAGGGTTCGAAACCAGTGCTGTGTTACTCCTATCAGACAAGAACAATATTTTTTCAATAAATTTTTTAGTGTATTTACTCGTATTTATTGAAGTTACATGGAGTCCACACAATGTTAACACTGATTGTCAAATCTGTGTAGTCTT
Source organism: Odontocerum albicorne (assembly GCA_949825065.1). Lineage (NCBI taxonomy): Eukaryota > Metazoa > Arthropoda > Insecta > Trichoptera > Odontoceridae > Odontocerum > Odontocerum albicorne. The sequence continues at coordinate 17,617,247 of OX463852.1, read as the reverse complement.
GTTATGCAGGCGTTATATAAATAATTAAATAAAACTACATCATTGTATAATACAATGTTTTGCTTGATGAACCTACAAGGAACTTATAGTCTGACAAGCTGAATTCGCTTTGGACTGTTGGAACATAATATAATGTTGTGATGATAATCATTTTATGTCGTCTGACAAGTGTATTTTATATAAATTCTATCTGTATAAGAATATTTCTGTCATTGATTGTATTTATTATTTTAAAAATAAATATAGTTTAACTAACCTAACATGTTGGACCACGAGAATCCAGACTCCTGAATTTGATTCGTCTGAATATCATCAATGTCTTCCAGCGCTACCTTCTTCATGGCATTGGGCTTCTCAGCGAATTTCCTCTCGGTAGGCGCTGGGACGCTCTGACTGTAGTATGGGTATTGTGATCTGACTTGGCCGGCCACCTGGACACAAGACATCTGTTTAACATATCTGTTTATGTCATGGAAGAAATTGAAGTACTTACTAACTTCCAAGTGAGTGATGAACAGTAGAAAGTAATTTATTTCAAGTCGTTTGAGGTAAAAATATGTGTTTTTGGTTTATTACAGAATAACAGATATAGTACGTCACTTTGTCGAGTCACAAAATTAATTGGAGTATGAAGTTATTACATACATCACGCCATGTCATTTGCGGGATAGACAGAGGGAACACATCTCCATATTTTACTATCCAATCACACAACTTTCGCCTCCTCTACATTCATGCATCTCGTCATGTTTTATCTTCTATTATTCGTACTTCTCACTCTATCTCCTGTCAAAACCTGGTTCACTTGATTCAACCGCATTTTCTTCGGTCTACTTCTTTCACGTACAGTTTGCACTTCTGACTAGTATACTCGAATAGTCATTCATTCTCTGTGGTCTGACGGCTAGTATTCACGTTAAGCAAGTGGGCTCCCCAAATTCGATTTCCGGTGGATTCAATTCCTGATTGGTTTTACTCTTAGACCGTCTTCCATCTGAAACTATTTTTTAAATGACAATTCTAGACAATTAAAAGTTTCAGCTGATTAAGCTTCAAAGATTCAACAATCGATCTATAAGTGGAAAAGTTCCACGAAGATATCATTAAATTATATCTTGATATTTTTGCATATACATGATTGATGTACGCTTTTTAGATATTTCTAATAAACCAAAAAATGTGGGTTTGTATCATTTTTATGTATTCACGTCCAAACAAGTATTACCTGTGACACTTGTACAGCTTGCTGAGGGTAGGCCAGGGTGGTGAGGAGACTGCTGCTGCAGATGAGGGCCAGGAACGTCCAGCCCATTGCTTGTTGGTGAATCATTCTGTAACAAGAAGGAAGATATACTATTAATCAGTTTCATGAAAGAGAACCGTGGCTGGTGATTTTGAAATGTATACAAGAGTAGAATCGACATTTGTTGCATAATTTTTCCATCTATATTGAGTTTAACAAATCTTATTTTATAACTTTTAAGAGTATTTAAGATTATATTATTTAGGACACTAGCTAGCGATTTCTTTGTGTTTGTAGAAAGTGTCATTGGATTTATTTTAAACAAACAACTAAAACAATTGTTTGACAAGTGCTTTAATCTGGGAGATCAAGACTTGGGCAATGCGTCACGCATACTTTCCTCAGCACAATGGAAACGTCTTCCTATTCATTCGTTTCCTTGAAATTGTTCTATCACCAAGGTACACTTATAGTGTCTACGAAAAATGGCGTATTTTTTGGTTACAATGTTCAAAGTGATAATATTTAAAATCAATATTGAGCGTAAAAAGAAAAGTAAATGCGATAATAAAAGATAAGAGCAGGCGGAAGGATTAGTAACTAGTATTATTTTCTGATGACGAGTCATGACGGATATCGAACTGCGTGCAGTGATAGGAAACAGAGTTAATGAGGCACTAAAATATACATGCTCGAACTGGACAATATCAAAACCTGCCAAAATGATAATATATTTTAGTACTAAATTTGATGCATGGATGAGAAACAATACTGAAAAGAGCCGAATACTGTAGTACTGTAGAAATGCGTGCACTTTAAGAATACTCGGGGTGATAATATATGACGAATGCGGAATTAAGTGAACAGGGATGGATGTGAACTCAAAACTGATGTGTTGAATAAGATGGTTTGGGCACGTAGAACGAATGAAGGAAGAAATACTACAAAACAAATATACAATGTAAATGTGAGTAGACGGTGTGATTCAGGAAGACCAAGGAAAGTATTGTTGGATCAAGTGTATGATATTTTGAGAGAGAAAAATGGAAAAAGTTTGATAAATTGTAAAAGCTGTATGGAGGTAGCTAAGGTGAAAGACATATTTTGTGATAGGAAAGTCTGGTGTTCCCTTCTTTTAAGATATACTCGTAATTCACTTGATCCAAACATAATTTTCTTGGTTTTCCTCTACTACTTCTCCCACTGACATTTGAACTATATATTTGTTTTATTAGTCTTTCTTCGTTCATTCGTTCTACATGCACAAACCATCTAAGAGTGTTTTTCGTCATCTTACTCAATTCATCAACTTTAAGATCACATTCATCCCTAATTAGTTCATTCCTTGTTCAGATTGCATGGCCGGTCATTAATCAATTGCCTGACATTAAGCCAGTCAATGCATTGAAAAGAAAATGTGCAAATAAATTGTATATAAAATCATTGTAATATTGTTGTAACATAACATTGTTGTAACACGAATTGTAACATAATGAAATCGTATACTCTTCAAGAGTTACAAATTTCAGGTGTGCAAAGTATTGTAGGAAGGTTAAAATAAATATATTTTTTACGCAAGTGCAACAAGACGTATGATGAGATATTAAGATAAATGTATAATCAGTTGTCATGAACATATGAAAAAGGGCCAATGTTATTAATTAAATTATTATTCATTGTAATCATCACGCTATAACAAAAATAGAAAAAATGACAGTACATAATTGTACGAGTATGTTAGTGCCCACTTTCACGCATATAAGTGGGACTTGCATTTGGCAGAAGGATAATACTAAGGTTAATCCTGTGAAGATGTGTGCACTAAGAAAAAAAATTGGAGTATCAATGTATGAAATAGATGTTTTAAGTAAGATAAAGACAAGAGCTTTAAAGTGGTATGGAGACGTGGAATGAATGAATGGCTAAGTGAGTATACAAGTCAGAAGTGCAAGGTGTGCGTGTAAGAGGTATACAGAAGAAAACATGGCTGAATTAAAATACTTGGATTACATGATTAATAATCAAAATACTATGGATTAAAATACCGATTTCAAAAGAAAGTAAAGTGAGAGTAGAAATAATAGAAAATTGTGCGTGGCAAGATGTATTAATGTGTAGGAATCGATAGATGTGTGCTTTGATAGAAAATTTTACAGATTTGTTCTCTCTGCTTATCCCGCAAGGGACACGGCGTGATGACATGTATGTATGAAAAATGGTTGAAATCAGAAGCAATATTGAATTCCTTTGAACTTTAGAAGGAGTGTCTTGCAGCTTAGCAAGATAATTCGTTGAGATAATTTGGCTATAAAAGTAGGTATGTGAAACATGTAAAAAGTTTGTAGTATAGGGCAAGTTAGGAGATAAATGTATGGTATCTATTGCATATACCTACTCGTACTATTGCAATTGGCGTGATGCTATTATCAAGTGTGATAAGATAATCGATAAGCCGAACCGAATGCCATGTTTATCGCTTGGAGCATACTATATAATTAAACGATTCACGATTTCGTTAAATGTACAATAATTCGCGTGACTAATTATGTAGATTTTTTGACGTACTAAATAAGTGGTCACTTGGTGATAGATTTCGAAATGCATTGTATTTTATGGCAGATCTTTTTTTTCAGCTTGTAATTTTTATACGACAATCCATCGATATAACTCTTAACAAGGCTGTTCTCCAGTTTTACATGGAGGAATTTAACACTTGTGGTAACGGCAGAGTTTGTTTAGAAACGCAACGTTGAGGATTTAAGTGATAACTATAATTATTGCGATATCCAAACTATAAAGAAATTAGATTCTGCAGCATTTATTTGGCTCTTTTCAGTTCTTTCCCACTTTCACGTTTCACTCCTATGCATCAAACATAGCACTAAAATACTCTTGTGGACTATCGTCTTGGTAGATTTAGAAACTGTCTCGAGCATATACTATATGTTTGAGTGCTCCATTATCATTGATTCCTATTGCTACGCGCCGTTCGATACCCTTCGTAACTCTTTCGCCATCTTAGAAAATACTAAATAGTAGAATTCTTCAACTTGCTATAATCTCTCATTACTCACCCATATATCACATTTACTTTTACTTTCACACTTTCTATCACCATGACTTTGGATAAATAAATTTCTTTTGTTAACAAATATAAAAAATGTTTTTGAAATATGTTCTCTCTTTCTCAAAAGCATTATTTCCTTTCATTCAATATTATCTACGGCGCCAAGCCTTGTCCTTCATGAATGGTTATTACCGCTTATTTTAAATTGGTTGTCATCTTTCGGCGCAGATAGTCAACTTTTTACATAAAGGGGTGCGGCGATAAAACACAAATGACTCTTAGGGAATAATATAAGATAATAAGAATTTCGAGAAAATAATGACTCTCATATTTGAAAAAGACAAATAATTGAGGTAATTTGTTATCTATCATGGATATGCTTGTAATATAGTCAAACTTGTTTGGATATTATTGCATTTGTCCAAAATTCTTAGAGGATCTGTGACTTACGTATGTAAGTCTGTTGTTCATATCCGATTTTTTCTAATCACGCTGATATAAACTTATGTTTCATCCCTTTGAGTTTGCTATCAGTTTGAAGGGTTTCTATACAAAGAAAGTATCATGAATGATTCGCTCGGGCACTATTATAGCTGCTAGACGTGATTCGTTTTATAATAGTTGGCTCGAGTTCCGAAATGAGCGCCCTTGAGGAGAATTTTAATTTTGTGAACAGTATAACTTTGCTTAATTTGCAAAAAAATATATACCATTCGTGTGAAAATCGTTCTTAGTATTTTGTCGGTGACGCTTTACTTGCATTCGGGGGATTCGATTCCTGATGGTACCCGAAAAAAATAAAAAAGGGTCCTAATCTAGTAAAATAGTTCATTTGGTAACAACACTCGAGAGCTAGACGGGGGCGAATGCTTTATTTTTTCATACGGAATAACAAATGAATTCCGTGCTTACTCCAGTGATGCTTAACCTAAAGGCTCTGTGGGAACCACGGTCGTCGCCGAATATTGTCGTATACATACGGTCAATGACCGACGAAACGAACTTCGGACACCTCGATAAATTATATTAAACAGTCCGAAGGTCACATGCCAAACATTGACGCGGCCGAGCATCGCGCCGCATTCCATAGTAGAAAGAGAACGCATCACGCTGTCTCGCCGGTTCCGTAAATAGATTGTTACCTACAATACTATTTACGATATCTACAATACTTCAATTGACCATTTCTGCACGCACAGAAGCGAGATAAAAGTATATCGCGGGCGCACTCCCGCGCCCATTCTGAAATATTATAAATACCCACGTACTATCAAATAAAGTATTCATTCACTCTCTCCTTCCGCATTGCGATTTAACGCATTTTATTTATTTACCAACAATCAAAATTATCATATACCTTTAAGGGACATTTCCCTAAAGTGGTGACCCCGACGTATTCACGAGGCTGGCAACAATGTTGTCTCCCGGTCGCAATTTTTAATATGTCCGCTTCCCCAATTCGGATATATCGAGGAGTACCAAACGAATGAATTAATTAAAAAGTATTATGCAAATCCGTGATATTAGGGTTAAATCAGATTTACCTTTTCTGGTCATCTTAGAACATCACGAAAGTCAGCTTTACATGCGATCAAAATAATTTAGTCAGATGGGAATATAAGCTTATTCTTACTAATATCGAAACCTACGTTTCGGTCTATTATAATAAAACTATGTGTTTGCTGTATTTCGTGTGCGTGCATGCTTTAAATCAAACACGCACATACGTCATAATGAGGGAATGACGATGATGGTTACGGAAGTCAACGAGTTTCTTCGTAGTATGTATTAGAAACTCTCGTTTAACATGCTTCAAAATGTAACTAGAAAATCGTTACACGTGGACAGGAAAACTTATGCAGAATATCATTATTATGACTGTTTATCAGCAAAGTGTTTTTGTATCAATTAAAGTTTTTCAAAAGTTCGTCTAGCTTTCATAATAAATTCCCAGTCTAGCTTTTATACTAAATTTTATCTTATAATGAGAACACGACTCTCGAGTTGGAGAATTCTGTCCCTTTTTTTTTTAGGCCAGCCTTGAATGAGGTAATTTGTTTTGGTATTCCAATATCCATTAGCCGTATCTGCATTATTTGGATTGTTGCGTAGGTCGCTTTCGTTTGGGCTTCTAAGGTTTGATTTTACTGGACGAGGAATAATAGATATTTAAGAAGTCTGGTTAAAGAAGCAAAATAACAAAACATGTTAAGTATTTTGGGTAGTTTATTAATAATATTATACAATGGTGAACAATAAAACTTAAGAGAAAGTAGAGGAATTTTGCTATCAGGGAAACATGTTTTCAAGGCATGGTAAGACAGGGAAATATATTAAAAGGCGTATTACAACAGGAAACAAGGTGAAATTTGTACTTAAAACTGTATTTGCTATTACAAAACAGTTTCAAAATCGTCAAAAAATGATTTGTGTACACAGGTGTTGATTTATTTACTTTATTTTACATTTGATACGGGTTTAACCCAATTACGAAAAAAATCAAAGGTCTAACTACAACATAATGACAACAGGAACAATGTTACTCATGCTTCCCCGTGAAGTGACTGTTATACTTGCAATGTTATTGGCGAGTTTAATCATCAATTTATCCACCGAGATGTGGAAGATATCGATATCAGAAATTCATTCAACAAAGACATTCCGTGAGTGACTTATGATGCCTTTAAGAGCTCTGTTTGTGAATACGTCACCGAAAACAATCTTAATTCACAATGTCGTAAATAAATATGCGGTACATTAAACCACAATTTGTCAATCAACAAAGGGTTTGGTATTTTGATGTATGGAAGGGAAGTCTAAACATCATCATCAGAACAAGCATAAGTAAAATACGTGTTTTGCGAAGAATATATCTTATTACAATGTATGATTGAGTAAGCAAGGACTGGAATAGGAATAACTATATATTAGAGACGTCTATTATAAACAGAATTAATAAAAAAGGAATCTTGAGACGGTTTGGACATATTGAGAGAATGAGTTATGAAAGACTTACGAAACAAATTTTAGCGCATGTCTATCTTCCTGAAAAACTCTTAAACAAAACTGTGTTCATTCTCTTTGTAGAGAACCATTGGAAATTCACCCCGAAACCCGCAATTGGAAAACCAGCGTCTTACCAATTAGGCCATGGACGACCTCTGTGGCCTAGACGGTATAATAAATTGACCACGTTAATTACGTAAATTGATAATTATATTACGTAAATTGATAATTATAATTTCAATATAGGATTAATTACGTAAATTGATAATTATAATTTGAATATAGGATTAATTACGTAAATTGATAATTATAATTTGAATATAGGATAACAACATTAATTTATGACTAATACTATTGAAAAGTTGACTAATCTTGTAATATTTTTGTTAAATGTTTTCATCTTCTAGTAAATGTAATATTTATAATAAATCTTTCCCAAATAGGCGCCACCAAATTTAACGACGGCCCTGTTTGATGAATATTTTTATAAAATAAAAAAAACGTAAAATGACACACATCAATTATTTTTTATTGTTTACCATCCATAGTAATTATGTGGATGGTCATTATAAAATGAATTTCTACAAATTGGGCATTCTCTTTCCAAAGATGGTCAAGTTAAGCTGTTACTGTTACAGTTAAATTTATGTATTATTTTTAACGTCTCACTCTGATTACAGCGAAATACCAACTTTTATTGTTAATGGACGCTATTTTCTTTTCTTTTTATTTCTTGTGATGCATCGTTTTATTTTTATTTATATATGGTAATTTCACTTCATAAATATACGGTTTGTATAGCTGCAAAAATAATTATATTGACAGTTCGTCGAGAAATATATAATAGCTCTACTTTCTACAGTTTGTCCACTGTTTAATGTCAGGTTTTAAAAACTGAGGCTGAATTTCAATCGTTTAAAATTCGCACGAAAAATGTATACTCGAATCGGGCAATATCAAACTTGTCACAATGATATTTTAGCATCAACTTTGATGTATGGTATAGCATAAAGTGGAGATCTGTTATCTGTTTACTGTAATAGGGGCATAGCGTGATGGTGATGATAATGATCACGGAGTATCGCAAAGTTAAAATAAAAAAAAACGTATCTTTTTCTTTCAGAAAAATCACAAGTATTAGGTCCTTACATATGAAATTGGCGTTTTGCCGTACTGGCAACTTTGATCTCAAATATCTTCTCTTTGGTTAGGAATTCCAAATTCAAATTTATACAGCTATTTACTCAAGTATTTGTGTTTCGAAAATTATAATTCATTTGTTTTTCCTGAATTGTTTTTTTTCTTTGCGTCACTCAGTTTACAAAATGGAAAACTTGAAATATCGCGTTATTTACGAGTACGAGTTCCACCGTGGCACCAGTGCTGCAGAAACGGCTCGAAGGATTAATGATGTGTATGGCGATGGTGCCGCAAAAGAAAACACAGTGTGTTTTTGGTTCCGACGTTTTCGTTCTGGAAATTTCGACCTGCAAAACAAGCCCCGTGGACGGCCGGAGACCAAAGTTGATAATGAAGAATTGAAGGCTATTGTGGAAGCGGATCCATCGCAAACCACGTCCGAGTTAGCTGCAGGCTGCGGTGTTAGTGATAAAACTGTTTTAATCCACTTGAAGCAAATTGGGAAGGTGAAAAAGCTTGAAAGGTGGGTACCTCACGAATTGAGTGAAGCAAATCAACAAACGCGCGTTGACTGCTGCGTTGCATTACTCAACCGGCACAATAATGAAGGGATTTTGAATCGAATCATTACCTGTGATGAAAAGTGGATCCTGTATGATAATCGGAAGCGTTCATCGCAATGGCTGAACCCTGCCGAACCAGCCAAACCATGCCCCAAGCGAAAATTGACTCCAAAAAAGTTACTTGTGAGCGTTTGGTGGACTAGTGCTGGTGTCGTTCACTACAGCTTTCTTAAATCTGGCCAGACGATTACGGCAGATGTCTATTATCAGCAACTGCAAACCATGATGGAAAAGCTAGCTGCTAAACAACCGAGGCTGGTTAATCGCTCTAGGCCACTGCTGCTTCATGATAACGCTAGACCACACACTGCACAACAGACGGCTACCAAATTAGAAGAGCTTCAATTGGAATGTCTAAGACATCCACCGTACTCTCCGGACCTTGCCCCGACAGATTACTATTTTTTTCGAAATTTGGATAACTTCTTGCAAGGGAAAAAATTCAACTCCGATGGGGCAGTCCAAACCGACTTCAAAGATTTTATTGATTCCCGTCCGAATGGTTTTTTTAGTAAAGGGATCGATGAACTACCTATGAGATGGCAAAAGTGCATAGATAGCAATGGTACATACTTTAATTAAATAAATATATTATATTAAAAAAAAATCAACTTTATGTTCCTCCCAAACAAAACGCCAATTTCATATGTAAGGACCTAATATTAGATCGGCCTAGTCTTCGACGGATCTTAGCCACGTTATAAATAAAAGAACGCACGTTTTTTCGATGGGCAAGAAGCATCGCATGTTGAAAGCGCAGAACGATTTACAATTGGTCCGGTGAACGAGTGACCGGATCTCTTCTCCAGTCAAACCAGTTTCCCGTAACTGCTGCATCTTAACGGAGCACGAAACCACTTATTTCTCGTGGTAAACACTTGATGGAACTCACGCCGGAATAAGTCCATTAGACTTTTTTTATGAAGACATGAATTGAAGTTTGGAACCTCCTTAAAAGCAAGACTCCATGGTGCATACATTAGTTGGGTACAAACGTTTAGAACATTCCGAATCGAAACTGTTCTCTCGTTTTCTAATGTTCAATTGTTTTGTTCTTAGAGCTCAATTGTTTGTAAACATACTCGAAGATCTTTTATATATACATACAACTACGCCATGGACCTTTTGGGGCAGCCAGAGAGGACATATCTATACACCTTCCACCAATGCACATAGTATTCATCTCGTCCACTTTTATACAACTCGTCATAGAAGCTCTCCTGTTTCTTATACTTCTAATCTTTCCTTCTATTGAAATTTCTGAAACTATCTCAGTCTACTTCTTTTTTGCTTTATATTAATTTCAAGTCAGTTTTTCGTCACTCATTCTCTCAATGGAGCCAAATCATCTAGATTCCTTACTTAATTCTGCTTATAACACCCATCTCTAATAAAAAATTATCCTTCATTAGATAATTATAAAAAATGTCTTATTATATCTAGCATAATAATACCAGATGTTCAAGGCAAGGGGCGCATTTCTCTTATCACTCCCTTTCTAATCCTAGGCTTTAATTCCACACTTCGAGGTCGACACTACCCCACCTTTGTGCACAATCATTTTTGAAAATCTATTAAAAAAACAGTACTAAATGTGCCTTTGACGTGTTTTGTAAGTGTTGATGAAGTATAAAATGAATGAATGAAGTGTGAACTAAATTTTCATAAGGTTTTATTTTATAATTATTTTATTTGAATATTAACTGAAACTATTTGATAATGTTATTGGGTATACCCTGTGTGTGGTGAAATTGGGTATAACATGTGTGTGATGCAATTGGGTATAACCTGTGTGTGATGTAATTGGGTATAACCTGTGTGTGTAATGTACACATAATTGGGTATTATTGTTATATTTTTATCGTCAAATGATTCCTGTCTTCTTTTCATCTTATAATTATACGTTTTAGAATTTTATTTTCATGGAATTAAAACTCAAATATTGATCTTTCACATCACACTGGAAACGAAATTGTCAAACATGTTTTATGGTTGGTTAGAAAAGATTATCATTAGGCAATAAACCCGCCAATTTATTCATTGTACAATGAAGTATTTAAATAATTAAATAGATATAAATGTGTTGTATTTCATTGTATTATACTTCGTTTGTATACTCGTACAGTACAACCTGGTAGACTTTTTTCTTTGTGGTAATTTCTTCAAGACAACGAAAAATGTGTTAGAAACCTTGAGTGAGAATCAGACCAGAATTCTCTTTTTTAAATATATGTATGAACAAGAATAAAACCCGAAACCCCCGAGTCGGAAGACACGCGTCTTACCAACTAGGCCACAAATGTCGTCATCGTGCAGTCCGTTCATAGAAATATACGGTTCTTAAACAATAAGTTATCAAGATTTTAAATACAAATTACACATAATTATCGAATAGACACCACAATTATCTATTAACTGTATATCATATCAGTAGAATAATCTGTTGAAATATTAATTTGGTACAGTTTGTTGAAATGAAACCGCATTATGGATCAACCACCGACACAAGAACACCGGCTCCATCAGCTGTTTATTTCATCTGTGACCTGGAATCAGGTGTTGTTGGCATACTCCGAGCTGGTGGAAGCAGAGCCAAAGGCAGGTCACTAACGGTGCACCTGATTAGCATACCACGGCGCACGAACCTTCGCTCCACAGGTAGAGCGTCGCTAGCGGGAAGTGAGGCACTTAACACTCGAACAACAGAGCAGTGGGAATTTGCTATTCATTAGCGTGAATATCGTTGTTGTTTACAGCTCAGTTAGTGGCAACTATAATTATTTCGGAAAATAGGCAAATGGAATACTCGTATTTGTCGATTACACGTACAGACAATACAGGTTGGTATAGGCAATATGGTGGGCTTCGATCCAGTAATAACAAGCTTGTTTATTGTTAACAAAAACGTAGCATTACAAGAAAAAAAAAGAATATAGGTTTAAAATTATTTTACATAAGATACAAGGTGCTATCATGTTATCGAAAGGTTTGGATTCATATGAACCCTGTGATCAGGCATCCCCTTTTTTTCAGCTTCGTCTCTACATTAAACCAAAAAAAACATAACTATAAAGTATTTGTTTAAATAACATTCAAGGTATCTAAATATACTTTTTAAAAATATGTTTTACAGACTATGTATACACATATGTACAGGACTGTGTTAATGATTTCAATACATATTATTAATATGCAAATATCTATATCAAATTCTTATTAAAGTAGAAAATTGTATATATCATCTCAATTTTTAAAAATTTAATTTTGCTCTTATCTTAATTTTTGTCTTATATAATACCTTAAAAAGCTCAAAATTGATAATTCTAAAATTTAACGATAATAAAAATCGATTTCGAAGCTTATGGATGAGATATGTTCTTTTTCATCAAGGTATCAATGATATCTTACAAAAACACCTATGCCTTTATAACGGTTGCTAAAAAGGCGATATTTGCTTAAATCCTTGCAGTGCTAGAAACTTGATTCTTTTAACAATTTATATACTATTTTTTGTGTTGAAAGGCTAGGGGATTCGGAGTCAAAGATCAGCAGAGGATGATCAAAAGCCGAAAGCGATCGAAAGCACAATGAATGAATAAACCAGAAGATTCAAAACAAATTAGACATGTATTCTTCGCTCACAGATCGCAACACTTAGATAAAAAAATAGCAACTAAACGACTTTTATTTCAACTCTAGTTAAATAAAGGTTCTGGACAAAACTCATTTCACAAATAAAATGCTGAAGTGTGATAGTAACTACCGCTTTAATTTTTTGTATCATAAACAACGAGTAAACATATCCTGTGCATATTAATATTTTGGCAGACCTATGTTATGTGTTGCTAAGTTTTTTATCCCAGGGATATTTTTTTAGTGAACTCTAAAATATTTTGCTTTTTTTTTAATTTTAAAAGATAAAATTTATTTTACTTATAATTCTATTATACACAATATACGCGATCTATATCAGCAGCTTCACTAGGCTTTCTGGCTGCTCTAAGACAGTTGACTTACATACGCGAAATCATATAAATACACATAAGCAATGCAGCAGCTCCAAAGATTTGACAACTCTCAGCCAAACAAAATATATTGCCACTATAGTATTGAAACATCCAAACGATGGGTTTATTTACAAAAAGACGGAGTTATTTATAAAAAGATGGGTTTATTTACAAAAATATGGGTTTATTTACAAAACAATATTTGTGTTTCTATTCCACTATTATTAGATTCACAAAAAAACATGTGTGCTAGGCACTTAATAATAAATGGGTGCTAGGCACTTAATAATAAATTAATGAATTTAAATAAACTGGTATAAGATTCGTCTTCTATTTCTTGATAGAGTTCATCAACTTTTCTTATTTTGGTGTGGAGTCAGATTGCGCAAGAGTGTTGCGTCCTCATCATCTCATCATGTATGCATAGAAGCCATCACTATTCCGCATCATTACTCCACGGTGAACTTGTTCCATAACCATGGACCATTACGGTAAATTATTTAACCTTGACCACACCCGTCGCTGTAATTGGGATGTTTGGTCATCTAATTTTGCACAACGGTATTTTTTTGTTTGCTTTTTGACACCATTTAACAAATCAACACCGGAATATTTATCACTACGATGACATCCTTTTACTTAAAGATATTTGCGATATGAACGTTTTGTAATAAATTGTTTGTAGTACGGATAATTTTTCTATTGATTATTCTTGAATTTTTAACACACATTGAAGCGCGTGGACGGGAGATTACTATTAATCGAGCCTTAGAATCAGTTTAGTAGTCACATAACTCCCGGATCGTCATCGCACGTATTGGCAATATTACCCAGTATCGTGAAAAATCAACACTAGCACACGTCTGGCGCTTGTTAGTATTGTCACGAGATGAAATCTTTTATCAAACTGAGACGCTTTTATACTTTTTTTTGGGTCGGGATTATACGTCGGGAATCGAATCTGAAACCCTTGGATGGTAGTTAACCACTTTACAACTAGGCCACGGAAGTCGTCATGCTTCTATGTTCCATTTTTTTTTTATTTACATTTTCTTTATAATGTATGCAAAAATAATCATAGCAGCATTACATTATTTCATGAGAAAGTTTGTATTTATTTATTTAGTACAATGTATGGTCTCCTATCGACCATTAAAATAGTTTCGATAATAAAGTTCAAATTAGAATTTTGAGTGCCTATGAATATTAATATTAATGTGTCATAAAAAATATGAACTTTAACTACAAAAAATATTAGAACGTCCTCGTACATGCGTACTATATACTCGTATATAGGTATAATACAAACATGCGACAGGCAAGGGATCAGGACGCCCAAGACCATAATAAAAATCTCTTCGGAATAAATAAAATCCAAATTATATTCGTTTAACACATCGACTTAAATTCACCCATCGCATAAAAATATAAATCTTAATTTCAACATATTTTTTTCGAGATATTGGAAATTTTGAGAGAAAAAAATCAACGTGGATATTATGCTCATGGTAAATGTTGTATTTCAGTTGTTATGTTCCATAACTATGTGTCATAACAGTATTTATTATCTGCGTCTTAAATTGTTATTACGAGTAGTAAATATACGATTAACCGGTGATTTTAGAGTTTTTTTTTATAACGTTTCTGAAATGTCATAAAACGGCGCTTGTGTAAACAATATTCTCAAAATCGAAAAATTGTTTAATTTTTTTGTTTCCGAAATACCTCATTATACACAGTAATACCATCCCGACACATCAACTGGCAGCTGAATCAAAATTATAAAATCTTCATTCGCGCTTATTATTTATGCAACACTGCATCAGGGAGTGAATAAAAAGAAATGATTTCAATAATTTTTTTACAGCGCGCCTTATTTTACTTGAAAAATCAAAATAATGCGACATCTGCTATTAAAAATCAAAACTATTCACATTGCTATCTCTATTTTGTCATCTGTTTTTAGATATTACACTTTTTTACTTCGAATGAACTTCAGAGCGTTTCGAGTAGATCTGAGTAATTATTGTTATAACTGTTAGTAGTTGTCTTCATCTAAATACTTTGCTTTAGGACATATAGTACTAGTTTTTTTATTTAAATACGGAGTTATTATTTGTATTATTTATAATTAAGGCCTAGCCATATTGTTACGTTGCCCCATTCTGCACACTGACTGGAATAAAGTTATTATTATAATTTATATGAAATTTATAAACCCTACAAGTAGCACCACCCCAATATCAAATACGAATCAAATTATGCAGTGTGATGCAAAAAATACGATTGGTCGAGAAAAAAAGGATATATGTATGTTATGAGCGAGAAATATATACTACAATTAAAAAATGCGAGACTTTGATTAATATGTTTTGTTGATGATGATCAATGGTGCCGAAACTTGGACACTTACAAAGAAATATTAAGCAATATAAAAGTAGTTCAGAATGTGATGAAGACGCTGTTTTGGGAATATCTCGCAGATATCGAATTCCTAATATGAAAATAAGGTTAGGAGTCACATATATCTATAGGTGACAAAATAATTTGATGGCATTTGAAGCCTCGTCGGCAAGACGGCTGTCTAGCGACTTGGAAATTGCGGGTTCCTTTTCCATCGGTATACAATTGTTTTTCAAACAGGATTTCAGTAAATTTTTCACTGAAAGCCTCTTAAACATATTTCAGCTTGGTTAGAAGAAATTGCCACATGGTAGGTAACGAAAGAGTAATACGAAAAATATTAATGTAGCTATGCTGAAATATTTGTAAATATGGAGTTGGAGTGTAAAGTCAGAATAGGCCAAAAAAATATAGGAAACAACCAGTTAAAGGAAGGATAATATTGTCCAAATTTTAACCAGTTAAATGAAGGATAATATTGCCGGCACAAGGGGGAAAATAATTGCTGTTGACGGAGAGAAACGGCGTGATAATAGATAGTTCCATGTCCATCTATTATCACGCCGTTTTTCATATCAGCATTGGATGTCGGATATCCGAGTTGTGATGATGGTCTATATATGTTATACCAATAATACATACAATCAGAGTATAAATGCAGTCCAAAGTAGTGTTACTTTAAACAGATCTTCAGCAAGCTCAATTAGAGTAATTATTACACATGACCCGTAAACATGGTAACAAACAATTTCGTCGGTTCCCACTTATATTATGTGTTAATATGTTTTCCTCGTGACCTGGATGCCCGTGTCTTGATAGTTGCGCGACCCACTTTTCTCGCGACTTAAGAAACTTCACCGTTACTCGCGGGATGTGCGTCATAAACCGAATCGTACTTCACAACAATACTAAGCCGTCGTTCAGGGCCGTTACTTTCGTATATGTAACGAGTGCGGTGTATCCAAGCGACCAGTTCTAGGGGAAGCTGCAAGTCACCCCTTAGTAAATTGTGAAATATATAGATGTTTTAGAATATAGTGAGATATTTGTTTGACGCCTTAGTGCTATATAGCATCGCAGAACTTTGGCCCCTTATTACTGAATCCAAAAATGTTATTATTAAAAAAAAACTATATCTAACATAAGTGAGTCTCGTCGTCAATTTTTGAACATTGACACAAAAAAAAACCACTGCTTGCAACATAAAAGGGAGAAATAAGAATAAACCATTTATCATTTTTACCTAGATATATTGTTTTAGGTGCCATATTCCATATTTTTTTATAATACTATCTTTGTTATATTTTGATGTATTTTGTAAAACTAAAGTTAGAAATAAAATATCATCAAAATACTTAAATAAAACAAAAAATAAGGTTCTACTATACATTAAATCTCACTAGAACAATTTTTTTAGTCTTTTAATTTACTGATATAAGTTTTCTTTTATTTGACACTTTGATAAATAATCTTACAACCAAATTATAATACATGGAAAACATTTATCGATAAAAAGTTCAAATTGTGTTAACAATGTCAAAATAATTTTATTATCCAGCTATTTAAAATGAAAATGTATTAAACATTATAGTATTTTTGGCGTGACATATATAAAGCGGAAAAAAGATAAAGATATAAATCATTGTGTATCAAAGTAATGTTTATTACCATATAATAGTAGAATTATGGTGTGTGTGTATAGTTTTTAAATATTATAATAGAAACACTTTAAAATGTATTTTTTTATGAAAAGTTGATTTTTTTAAAAAAACGGCATTGTCAGCTTTCGCACAAAGGTGGCATATTTCCTAGTGACGGACTGGCTGGCATTTTTACTGTAGACTTCACAGAATTTCTGATGTTGAAATTCTTGATAAGGCAGGAAAATAAAGACATTACACGTATTATAAAATAAAAAACCTTTTTATAAAACTTCTAAGTGAAGTGTTTTTATTTTGCTTGCCTCATGAGAGACAACCACTTCGATTTTTAATGTATTTGTATATTTTTTAAAGAAAGGTTATTTTCGAAAGTCATACCGCATTGGAAAAAATACTTTTTTGATATCAAATGGATTTTGTGAAAAGAAAATTCGTATGATGTTTTTTACTAATAAAGAAAACATTGGTAGTCATATTGAAGATACACCAGAAGTGTGCGCTCCACCTGCGGCGATATACCATACACTCGTGTCTTCGGTATTACACTAAACCACGAATACCTTCATTGGTAAGTGGACCAAACTTCCATCAGGAAATTTGGGTTTCAGTCTCGACTTAACCAAAATTTTTTTTTTTTTATTTGGGGTAGAATACCTAACTTCCACCCGGAAATTTTGAGTTCGCGTCTCGACTTAACCAAAAATTTCCCAGTTTTTTTATTTTTGGAATATCAAAATAATTTTAGTTGATAGAAAGATTGCCAATACAATATAGTAAAAGTACTTATAGATTTTTTTAATAAAGTGAAAAATACATGTATTATATATCATTACGCCGTTCTCTGTTGGGATATGCAGAGATGATAGAACGCCAAACTTTCCTATCATGTCATACTTATCTCCTCCTCATCCATACATCTCAATAAAATTCCTTATTTTTCTCTTACTCCTTACCTTTCCTTCTATCAAAATGTATTTTTTTTGGTTAATCATACTTTTCTTAGTTACTTTATGTAAATTATGTCTGGATTGTAACTTTTTATACTCAGTTTTTCATCACTCATCTGTTCAACACACCAACACAACCTGAAATGCTTTTTATCGTCCTACACAATTTTTAGCTCATAATTATCCTTAATAATTATATTTCTTATTCTGTCATACACCAACACACCATATTTTTATCAGTGTACGCTTTTCGATCACATTTATTCAGATCCTTTCATTAAATTTCTACGTCCATGTTTCCCATACATAAATTTTGGCACTAATATACTGTTACGAACCATTATTTTATAGCTTGATATTATTTGTTTTGAATACTAATGTTCCATTGACTTCGTTTCAAATAGGAATTTGCCTTTCAATATCTGTATAATACAGAAAAATACAATATTATTAAAGTGTCAATGAGGAAAAAATATCACACTGTCAACTAACATTACTGAAATTCAATTTATAAAAAAGAGAACTTACGATTGCACATAATAATATGCCTACGAATTATTGAGTTTATTATGATAAACTTAGTTATGTTATGTCATATAATATATGAAATGAGTTTCCTAGATGTATTTTTACAAATTTATTAAATAATCATTAAATATGTTTAATTTGTTTTTACTTCATCAAAGTTTTTGGCTTAACTTTGTGGAACTCGAAGCTAAAAATAATAAATAACCAAATAATTAATGCAATGATTTTATCCCCCTTGAATTAACTTCATGTAAACCAATAAACCAAACACACTTCCGATAAAACATGAAAATATAATATGTATAGTTTGATTTTTGCTCTAAGCATTACTCTCATAACAAACCAGGATCTTTTCGCCGGAATAGTCTCGATATAGGAGGTAGAAACACGTGTCGCTGGATTAATGTAATCAATGGAATAATGAAGTACTTTATTATTAGGTATTCTGTGGCGATGGTTTTACCAATAGTTTTATTATAGAATGTAGGTCGCAAAAATTATAGATTCGGGTCGCATATCGCTCGAGGGTCAGTGGCCAATTCCTGTTATAAATTATTTGCATTCTTTCTTACGTACATACTCGTGTTGTAAGTTTACATCACGTTTCTTACTGTGTTAATAATACGTAATTGTTGTTTACATTTTTATTATTATCTTTATATTCTTAATGGTAGTTTAAACATAAATACAATCTAATCTCTACTTCACATATTTTATAAATAAGTATTTTCACGTGATTATCTTATTTGTTTAGGCACATATTTTAGTAACAAATGTGATGATCCAACACTTTTGACTCATCACATTTATTTATTGTATTTTATTACTCATTCGTTGTATACAGTACAACCTGGTGGGTCACGTTGCTATCTCTTCCTACCAATCAGAAAGGTATTAAACAAGCCTATAATGAAAGCAAATTGGAACTATTTTTGAAAATGTCCGAGTACCAACGGAAATTGAATCCGCAACCCCCAGGTTGGGAAGTATGTTTTTTATTAACTAGGTTACGGAGGTCGTCAATATTCATAAAATAATATTGGAATTTATTTCAAAGTAAACCATTAATATGTGTTACATGATAATTACATTTTTTAGAGGAAGAGTTGGACCATAAATCTAAAACAAACATTATTGGAATTTTAGTACAGAATGAAAAAAACATGTTTTAATATCGAAGTATTTGTATTTGTAAATATCTTAAGATTTTTTTGAAATACTCGAAAGGAAAATAATAAATGATTGGGTCATGTGGAAAAGGATGAATGGCGTCGTTGTTGTAAAGGTAAACGTTGCAATGAAAGAAAAACGCACTTAAAGTAATTTGATTGTAAAACAGCTGGTATTAAAAACATCCCTAGAGATACAGAAGCAACAAAACAGAATTTATTTCTAATTTAAGAAAAAAAATCAAATTCTTTTTTATACTTACTTATATCATTAGGTTATAAATTTAACGAGCGTTTTACTTTTAAAATTACTTTCGGCCACGTAAACAAAAACAAAAAAAATATGTTCTCCGTCCGCCATTTTGATTGTTATCGTGAATGTCAGTTTTCACTTTCCCGCCACCTGCAGCGGGACGTGGCGGTGGGGCAAAGGTCTGGCATGCCGGCATGCCTACCAAATTCCTCGACCGCTGTCCTGTTATCTGACACCGATAGCCAATGGCACAGATAAGGCGTGGAGGGGAACACCGACGAGTCAAGTTCACTGTGCCTAGCTGGCGCCGGATTCTGTAAGGTAGGCCAGGAATTTTTTTTACTGGCGCATTTTTCTTGGTATTATTTTGAAACGATTTGGTCTTTTAACCAATATTTTTTATCAATTTATAATAATTCAATAATAAGCCTTATAAATTTATTTTTAACACTATGACTATTATGTAGTTTCACTTTGACGTAAGCAGTAGTAATGTTATTACAGGACATTATAAATTATTATTTTTTGTAACATTGTTTTTTGAGCCAACTCAAATGCGAGTATATGAGTTCAATTTTAATTCGATATATTATCATATCCTGATACATATAGAAAATGTTGTAGCAAAAAATTATGTGAACTCTTAAACGTGGTGTTGTTTTTGATGATTGTATGCGGAACATTGTGTGATGGACTTTTGAATTATCGGAAATGATGAAGTATACCAGGGGTTGACTCGCATGGTACATACATATAACTAAGTCTTACAACATATCCAGTTGATAAGAATCTGTGACAGGGGTATTAAATAATCAACAATCAGTAAAATGCATCAACTTATCTTTATAACATCAACATCATTGAATGCATCAACTTATATTTATATATCCTCAGTAAGATACAGACAAAGGCCTAGTTTACTGGAGACACGACTAATGAAAGGCAACACACCCAGATTCATATAAATTACAGAACAAAGGGCGATTACCCAAAATATGCTCACTATGTCGAACTTCTCACGGTGTGTGACTATAGAAACCTCGAAACAAGAAGACAATAATCCATTGCGATATTCCTACTAAAGGTTTTTCAAGGTTGCTTTAACTGTCCCGCGATTTTAAAAGCACTAAGTTTATATGTACCTAATAAATATAGCCGTGCAAGGAATCACCCTCTGTTCTACCTACCAACTTACAGAACGAATATCATGGCTAAACACTCAGTCACGCGTGGTACAGAGATATTGAACCAACTGAATGACACTGAGGATATATTCTCGACACCGCCTAGCAGTATGAGAAGAATCTTGGCTGATATTCTTTCTAACGAATAAGCTAACTCTAGAAGCAGGCCCTCTTTGTGTAACAGGAGAAATCCGTGCAAAGTGGATAAAAAAAATAGTGTCCATTCTATATAACTTGATATTACTTGTTGTTAGTCTTGTTTTACACAAGTTACGAATATATATTTATCACGTAAATAAATAAATAATTAGAAGTTTCCGTACTCGCAGCTTGTTTGCGTTTTCTCTCTCCAGTAGACCCCCAGTAACTTTTAACAGTTCTACGCTATTCTACGCGGTTTGCTCCCAGTTGTGCTGAGTTTTTTGAGCATTTATTTTTTGAACATGCAGTATGTTCTTAAATCCCTTGAGCTGCTTAACATGCTCATTTTTGCCCTTCGTCAGATCGCCTGAGAGGATATTTTTAGCAGTCTGGATTCAGATATGCGAGTTATATTGTCAGACCAAAGCAGGCAAACATCTGACATTAGAATGTGGATGCCGTAACTACAATCTTTATACATATTTTCACAATGAAAATTCTACACTCACAAGAAACTGATAAAATGCCATAGACATGCAATTTATTTGCAATAAAAAGAATGTTTATTGTGGGTTAGATCTTTAAGGCATTTATACATCTATATGCAGCTTTAATTAAAGTGACTCAGGTGAAATACCGTTGAGGTCACATGATAGATCGTAGGCAGCGCTGGACCCTGAGAGGATGTTGAGTCGGTTAAGTGCTCAGACACGAGTTCAGGAAATAGCGTGGGAACCCACGTCATCAGCGCATTTCACTTTTCATTAACTTGTCTCTAAATCAATCTCACTAAATTAAGACTACGAGAAGAAGAAAACGAATAGAAATACTTTTTTATATAATATATACTTTTTTAATAGGCAATTGATCCAAGTTAGGATGATTTGTGCTACCATGTTAAGGCCAAAAATGCTATTATAACATAAGAGTCAATATAATAAATGAAATTTAAAAAAATAACAATTTTTCGAAAATTTCAAGCTTCAATCGATTAAATTTAAAAAATTGAACAATCTATGTTATCTATAATATACTTATATACATGTGATATACATAATAATGTGAAATAGGGCATGGCAAATTAAATTTAAGTTTTGAGGCTTTCGTAGTTCTTAGTATTAGTTGTATGTCTTTCTGAGTGTTGAACCGCATGGTTTGGCTTATAATGCCAAATTTCGAAAAAGTTGCAGTTTTCGTCTTCAGAGTTTTTTTGTAATCAACTTCTTCAGAAAAGTCTGAAGATGAAAACTACAAAGTTTTCGAAACATCGGCATTATAAGACAAACCACGCGGTACAACACTCCGAAAGACTAGATTTTAACTGTTCAAAACCCAAAAATTAGTAAATTGTCTGTGTATTGATGGAAATCCTTACATCACTATTTTCTTCTGAATAGACTCATATACATATATTGTATTGTATTACATTTTCGTTGTATACGGTACAGCCTGGCGGACGGATTGTCATGTGACAATCTCTTCTAACCAACAAGAAAGATGTTAAAGAAGTCTTAAGTGAAAACCAGACAGGGATCCTTTTTAAAAAATCTGGATTCCAGCGGGATTTAAACCTGTAACCTCCGGGTTAGAAGACAGGCGTCTTACCAACTAGGCCACGGAGGTCGTCTATACAATAGTCCTGATGTAGATTACAATAAATTTGTGATCTCATTTTGCAAACTGAGGTATATTTTTTTCGTTTAAATATTTCGTTGTCAAACAAAATATTTAAATACATATTGGAAATATGATGCAAGTATACGCGCCAGCCACTAACAATCAATAAATAAATAAACAAAAAAATACATTTTTTCAATATAACTTGGAAAGCAAAACCAAATATTTGCATTTATATTGGTTTACCAAAATGATATCTATTTCTACATAATTTAAGAATGATTTTATCGAATCATTATAATTGTAAGTACTGTTTTTTTATAATATATCATGACTTTTATTTGTATAATGTTCGAGTATATAATTGGTTATTGCATTGTTTCATGTCATGCGCACATATGTGCAAGTATGTTGACGCTTTCACTCGAGTATATATTTAAAGTGCGCATGTAACATATATTTTTACCTGTAACAACGTAACGATTTAGCCAGATTATGAAAGTTTGAATAAAAATATTATGCAACAGTATTTTTAATTATCGTCGATTTCCTTGTCCATATTTATTGAATGTAAAACTCCGCAGGGTACCAGCGGGAATCGAACCCGCAACTCCCGGGTATCTTACTAGCTAAGTCACAAACGTCGTCATTTGTACGCATTATTTTTTAAAAAGGGTTCTAATCTGGTTTACACTTAAGCCTTCTTTAATAAATATCTGATATGCTGGAAGGCACGCTTGGAAGAGATTGCTACAAGGCGATACACCCATGTTGTACTGTGCACAAAAAAAAAACAATTTATAAAATAAGGTCTGGTGACTATAATTATTATTTCTGTCGTAATATTAATTAAACTCCATTTATTAAACTCCATTAATTAAACTCCATTAATTAATTTTTCAGGTCCTTTGCACATTACAGGTTTCCCTAATTCGTACAAGGATCAAACATAACAAGTACAGAAAGAATAAACATGTATAAATAGTAAAATATTTTAATACTGTTACACTAAAACACTATGACAAATATAAAAAGATTAAATTATTTCAAGTACTACACTAAATTCAAGAGATTTTTCCTGAAGGAGCTGAGCGACACATGAAATAACATACGTCTATATGAAGACACACACGGTTAAACAGTGTGATTGCTCTACCTACCGGCACCTCCAAAGGCAGGTTGCTTCGAATTATAGATTGATAGAACAATCTATGGGAGCGTTGTCTCAAATAATTATCCGGAACATATCAACCATGACTGTTCAGGACGGATGGGTTAACTAAATAACCCATGAGCAAGGAAATAAAATGGACACCCAATCGAAGATATCTTCCACTCTCTAATGATCTGTAACTAAGCACCCCCAGTAAGGAGATTGGATTAAGTCAGGGATAATATTCATGATAATATGACTTTTACGTAAAAAAAGTACTAACGTATCTATCAAAAATTTAATACGAATCATATTTTGTAAATATTTTTTAAAAATAAAAATATTTTTAACATTACAAATCTAAAATATTTGTTTTCTAATAATTTCTCAATGCATTCTAATAATAACCATAGATAACCAATTATGTTACGTGTTAATAAACTTTTACTGTATTGAAAATTCCGCCTTGTTTAAAATGCCGGTTCGTTAACCGTTTGCGATTTGCCGTATTAATAACTTCAACGCTAGAGGACGGAAAAAACCTTATTTATTAAAGAATTTTCTCCGCGTTTCAAGTTTTCGCTAAATTATCCAGATGACCTCAAAAACGACTTTTGACATAGATATCAACTGTCATTAGCATTCTTTAATGATACAAGATTTTCTCATTTTTGCCAATTTTGTGCTTTTTTCACTCGTTAGAGTATATCAGTGTCCAATTACTTAAATTTAAAAAAAACATTTCTCTACTGCTGGTTCATCATGTCCGACCGTATATCGTCTTTCATGGTGCAGCAATTAATTGATTTTTTAAAACTCTAATCACTTTTGAAAATAGTTGGCTATGGAGAAATTCGAGAAACGTCTCTTGGAGATGTTTGGAAAAGAAATGCTTGTTACGGAGACAATCTGGCTGGTTATTTTTTTATGTATTTTGATTACTTTCGAGGTTTAGTTGTCGAACGCTTATATCCCATCCAGAGGGTTTGATTCCATATCCCATCCAGAGGGTTTGATTCCATTTAGTGACTAAAAAAACGTAAACATAGTATGTTTTTCAATGTATGCATTTTTAAATCTATATTATTGGTTTGAAGATGTTTTCGCAAGGAAATAAGTACTGGTTCAATCAGGTCGTACTGCATGTAATGAAACCATAATGAAATATGTAACTAAGTAAATTTCAGTTCATAAAATAAGACAATATTCTTAACTTGGTTGCTATGACACATGTCTTTCAACTCGGAAGTTGCGGGTTTGATTCGTCACCGATTGATACCGAATCATTTTTAAAAATGACTCTTGTTTCACTTTAAACCTTTTTAATATCTTCCTGGTTGGAAGTGATTGTCATGTAGCAATACACCCGCTAGATTGTGCGATATACAACGAAGTTGTAAACTTCTGGAATCAATCCCTCCATCTCATTCTTTCCTTTTTTTTTCTTTTGCTCTCAGCTGTAATAATTTATTACCACCAAGTTTTATTAGCATATTCAGTGATATATTTATATTTTTTAAGTGTAATAAATAAATAACATGTATATATTTCTTAAAATAAATTTTCGATATTATGTTAAAATAAAAAAACATCCAAGATAGGGAAATGCTTCGTTATGTTCTTCTTATTTACTGTATGTTTTTGTTTTATACTGCACTGTAAAATTTTATACATTAACCAGCAATGTAAAGTTTTATATATTAACCAGCACTGTAAAGGTTTATACATTAACCATCACTGTAAAGTTTTATATATTAACCAGCACTGTAAAGGTTTATACATTAACCATCACTGTAAAGTTTTATACATTAACCAGCACTGTAAAGTTGTTTTTTTAGTTAGCTGTGGATTTTTCGTGAGTAAATAGTAGCATAACATGTTTTTAAGTGCATTTAGTCAGATCTTTAGATTAATTACCTTATATTAATAACTAAATTGGTCGGTCGACTCCGGTCAGTTGAGATTCTTCGGTAAGGTTTGGTGTTGCATTTCTCGATTAATTGTCTGATTCTCTACAAGTTTTGTAGATCAAACTTGAGTACATTTACTTAAGTACAATAAAAAAATGACTATACTTAATTTGGAATCAATCATCGCTGAAACATATTCACTCATTTTAAGAATTATATTTTACGCCTATTGAAGGTGGGTTTTTTGTTCAAATTTGAATTTGATTTTCTATAATGTAAAATGAAAATATACAAATGCTTTAAGCAGGATCAATAAGTTCAGCTGATCCGCCAGAAAACTCTTAAAACATTTCAATTTTGAATTAATTAGGCTAATGATGACTTGATAGTTGAATTCACTGCTTAATTTTAATTTGTAGTTACCGTTCTTTACTGTTACCAATTCATTTCAGGACTAACAACAATTTAGGTTGTTTTATATAAGATATTTGATCTTTATTTGCTCTATGATGGATGCATCAGTTTTGTGCTCAGCATCCGCCTTGAGCAGCACGCACTATCCAAAGCATCTATCCTATCTCCTTTATTTATACCTCCCGCTTTAATTGATTCGCAGCCCGTTAGAGCAAACTAGGTCGATCACTAACGCTGGGATGAGACGGGTTATCTCCTGATACAAACCGGTATCAGACGCATTGAATCCACAAGTACCTGTCGTCTTTGCGACTGACTTCTTACAGCTTCTCTGTTGCAAGCGTAGTAGGGTTGTGCCTTGCTCTTGCTCACGATAAACTGTGCGGCATCCGGGATATCAGATAATGAGAGTTTGCAGAAACGGATGCTGTTTTAAATGTCTTGTATCAATTGGTTTTTAATAATTTCGAACACAAGTTCCTAACTGTTTTTTATAGGTATCACCAAAAATATTGTATTATACTGAAAGGTTTAATTATTTTGGTATACTTCTGCGGTTTACTGGATAAAAATAGTTTAGTTATTTTTAAATAATTTGTTTTGAATTCATGGGCTTTAAATTATTTTTCATTCGAGTCCTATAACACCTAAGATTAGGTGAGTACACCAACACAGGATTTTACGGCAGTTGACTAAAGTAGTGATTAAAATATTAGCAGTTTTTTTAATGTTATTGTTCCCACTTTGGCTGTAACGAGAAATATTAATCTATTTTTATATTTTTACTGTAGGGATTGTAAAACACTCGTGGAAACCATTTATGCTAGGAAAAATACTCGGACAGAAAAAGAGCATACTCAATTTAAGTATTTTAAATGACACTAATAGTTGTCCCTTTATCTCCAACTGTATCTAGGAACGAATTGGATTCGATTACAGTCACTTGAGAATCAAAAATAAATTATGGATAAAAAATAAAGAAACATGCAGTGATAAAAGACCTTTCCTGCTACACCGGCGTGTAAATAGGATATCGGTCACGTTGACAGGAAATCGAGCGCTAAGGAATGAGAAAATTGAGATAAAAATGACTAAATAACGTACAATAAATAACTGTGGAGATATGATGCAAGGATTTGTTTTTTGAGGTTCCAGATACAAACAAACTTACATTGTATTTCGTACCAATATGCTATGCCTTACACATCTTGTGAACTTACAGAACAATATGCACATTCATAAACCCTGCTTTTTATGTTGGTCTATATTTCGTATTCCTTCTAGGTCCTTTTTTTTTCATTCTATTATTGTATGAGATGTATGGCCGCGCGATTACGTGCAGGACTTCAGTGAGGAAGAGGTCGCCGGTTCTAGCCCCACGCTATGTTACTCCCCTCGAATGACATAGATTTTTCCCGCCTAGTATTTGGGGGTACAAAGATACACATGACATATCTAATCGTTAAAAAAAAAGAAAAAAAAGTTAGTGTGTCTGTGTCTCACTTTGATGGGCCATCGGATCCAGTACAACAGTTTGGCCGGTGAATTTGCTAGTGTGTAACGGCTAACTCACTTAAAAAAGCTAATTGCTTTCCACAGCTTTGATTTCCAACTGAATTGATGTTGGAATGACTAGGCTATCCTCGATTACGAGGCCTAGTAACGACAACGATTATTTTACGACATATACGTCAATTCTTCTTATATAAATGCGTCTTATGCAATTTATTATGAAAATACCGTGCTTAAACTAGGGTTTTATATTTCAGATACCCACAATGTGAATTTTGAAAATAAATTACAGGAACGATGGGTAAATTTTTTAAACAAAAACAGAGTTCTTGCTTTCATGTAATGTTGCCGGGTAATGAGAGTTTTTTCTCGAAACCCTACAACTCTATTACAGACATCTGGTAACCGATCACCGCTAAAGAGGATGGGATAACTGGACTTCCATTCCTTTTCATCATCTACAGATGAATATTAGAATTCAAAGAAATTCTACATTCTGCGATATTTTGTTAGTTATTTATTTGGCTTTTGCAAAATCTCGTTTCTCTTTAATGATTCTCAACGCGATAAACTGGCTTGAGCACTTAACTGCTTTTAAAGATCAGATCAATTTAATCGTTTGAATATCATTTTGATCAGGTGAATGCCTTCGTAATTGCGTGAGACAAATTTTAGATTGATTTTACCGTTCAACGTACTCTGGAAAAGTGAATGTTATTAGATATTACATCGTTGTAAAGATCTAAATTGTTCATACATAATATTTATTCTTCCTGTCTTATTGTATTTTGATCTCGTGTTATGAAAACGGATTAAATGTATATGATTTATGCTGCTAGATATTGGGGTATAGAATTTATGTGTTTTAGATTTACCATCACTGTCCCATAAGGATGTTACGCAGATATTAAAAACATAATTGGTATGGTGAAGGGAGTGATGTTAAATTTGGCGAAGATTTCAAAGAATTGGGGTATAGCCATGGCTATGCATACAAGAAAGCATCTTGTGAGATCCTTGAACCTTGTACATTATCTTGTACGTATCAGAAACATAGACGATTAAGGACAGGTAGAGGATTGACATGTGGTGCTGACTGAATGTTTCGGATTCTATGTACTACGATATCCATGAAACCTCTATAACATTGGATGTTCGTGAGTCAATTATTTGTCTTAAGAGGATTCTCCAGTATTTTGGCCATACAATGGTAAGATGGCTAAAAATAGAAAGGTCTAGTGACTGGTAGTATTGAAGGTCCGATAGGTAGAGGAAGATCGAACAAGTGAAGACTAACACAGGTTTACCATTACATATAGTAATGCCCTTCATTCAGCAAAATATCATGACAGACGGGAAAAAGTCATTCACGAAATTGGCCTTGTAATATTTCAAATGGGTCACTAGTGGACTGTTTAAAAAATTGAAGGTAATATGGAGAGTATAATTTTTCGCCGAGTCACGTTGACCGAAGGAGCGTAAAATGTGCGTTCAAAATTTAGATTGACACATGGAGTGGCATTGTTGAGGGGGTCGATTTATTTAAATTGATAAAAAACGTGAGTTTAACTTCTTTTTATACAAATTAAAGAAGGTTAATTATTACAATAAAGTAATAAGACGTTTCATTCGAAATAAAGGTAAACTCATTTGCACTTTGCGTGGTGATATGGTCTGGTTGTAAAAATATATAAAATACAAACTGTTAATTTATTGAAATATCATATTCTTCCTACTGACCAAAATGTTTTTAAAACAGAATGTCAAAAAATAGACTAAAACATATATTGTTTTTTTTACCAACATTTTTTTTTAAATCAGTATTTGGAGGTTTTGGCTTAAAATAAGTTTTAATGTTTAAAATATGTTTGATTCTATATGTAACGAGAAATGATTATAAAAACGAAATAAATAACAAATCGGGAGAAGATTGAAAAAAAGACGCATAAACTTCTACAAAAGAAAGTTTTCGTCCAATGTGATAAATAGGTGACAAATATGTATGGAATGCCGTGAAATGTTTAGTAATGCTCTTAAGGGGAAAGCTGGTTGATTCACGATATTTATTAGCCAATCATTTTGGAATTCATGATGTTTTATTCTCTAACGTTATTATTGTTTATTTTAATTGTTGTATTTGATTATGGGATATCGTGTTACACTTTAAATTTATCGGGTAGATTCTAGGTTAGAAAATATATGAAATTATTCTTATAGTTTCCTTCTCATGTTAGAAGTTTGTCTCCATAGAGAGTTACTAACATGATCCAAGATTTTTTGTTATATATTTCCTTGATTCTATTCATTATTTTTATTTAAAAAATGCTTTGATCTGAAACGATTCTAAAATTATGAAAATATTTTAATTATGTAGTGTTGTGAATTGTGCAACTGTCTATTTGTATGTCACTATGCGTGTATACACGCAAGTATATGATTTTAACGTGTTTGGCGTAATTTTTTAAATTTTATTTTCTTTCCGAAATATGGTTTAGTAAATGTTCTTGAAATTACTACTTAACGATGCATTAATAGTATTTTTTTTATGTAAACGGAAGAATATTTGTGATGATGTACGTTTTATTTAAAATAACCTTCAATTAGTTTTCACTTATAATCCTTTCTACACTTTGGCAAAAGTTTGACCAGCATTGGCACGTGCCATATTCCTTTTGGGTAAATAACTACATGCATATTTGCACGGCATTAGGTTGCAGCTCGCATGACGTGGTCTTATTATAATACAGCGCACGAATAAACCTAGAAGCGTTTGTTGACAGTTTAGTTATGCGAAGTTTTCTAGTGCAAGTATTTCCCAAACTTTTTTTTAATGAGTAGTACATTTATTACGATTACAAATTATGAAGGTTAACATCTAACGGATTTTGGGATCAGGAGGCAATACTTGCTTGATTAATATAAGTCCTCAATATTATGTGATGAAATTTCACCTTTAAGTAACAAAGGCTTCCATTATGTTTAATATATATTGTTTACCTTCAATGTAAAAAACTTGAAAATGTACTAATTTTTGACGCTATCAAGTATAGAATCCTCCCTTGAAAAGGAATGAAAAATGGTATTAACCTTTCCCACAATCCATTCTACCATGATAATTTAATTTAAGAAATATTATATAGAAACTATTACATACATACATACATACCATCACACCTGTCCTTGCTGCAATAGGCAGGGAGGACAAAGTGCCTGATTTTCCTATCTCGATACACATATTTTGCCTCTTTCACATTCACCTTCTCATACAGCTCCTACAATTTCTCTTAATTCTTACTTTTCCTTCGTTAAAAATATCATTGACTTGATCCAACCATTCTTTCCTGGATATTCCTCTTTTACGCCTTTCACTCACATTTGCACTGTATATTTGTTTTTTTTTAGACTTTTGTCATTCATTCGTTCCACGTAGACTTTTCATAGTGTCTAGAAATCAATGGATTAAACGAGAATGTTTACAAACGCCTGCTTATTCTAAATAGATACGAAATGTTAAATATGACTAATTAAAAATAAAAAGCTTTTTGGGTGCCGAAATCGATAGAATTACAAAATAAATGATAAAAATTGTTAACCGCAAATGGTAATTAAAATCTGTTTTTTCTAATATAAAATCAACAAAACAAATTGTATATTAAAACATTATAAATATCGATCTAAAATGAGTTATTAAATACCCATTAAATATTTTCTCCACTTTTACAAAAATAATTATACAAAATCTACTTTCATCAATTGTACAGCGTGAGCAAACAGCGCTTAATAATTTAATACAAAAAACGTGTTCGTTTAAAAAAAGGACTTAACCATTTTTTAATTCACAAAAAAGGTAAAGCATTCACTGGATCAATACTAATTAAAGGACATCATAATAAGCAAGAAATAAAAAAAAATAGGCATATGAAACATTTTATAAATTTCACGAAATAAAGAAACAAAATATGTTATCGAGTAATGATTTTTTTTCCTTTCGTGGATTCAAATTTTTACTAAACCACTTTGCTATTTATAAAGAAAAATTTTTTTTTAATTCAAACACTGTATTATAATAAATACGTACAAAAAATATTATCGAGTTACTTGGGCTATCCTTTAATTTGTTAGTTTCACTAAAACGGTAACGTTACATATAACATTAAATATTTAAAGAAATAATAAAAAGAATATATTACAATTTAAGATACAAATAAACTGATACAAAAAAATATATAAATAATAACGAAGTTTCATTAATTAATCTATTCAACTTTTAACATTTTATACTTAACACTGTGTTAGTACTCCAATAATCAAAGTTAAGGACATACAATACTAAAAAGTAAACTTTCAATTTACGAACCAATTACTATTTTTATAAATTGTATAGAAAGTATACAATTTTTCTATTCGTATGCCGAATTACTTTTTAATGTTCTTTGACTTATTTTATCACAATTTCAAAAAGGTATCCGTTAAATAATTAAAGAACGAATTTTTTAATTAAAGCGTCTTGAAAAATAAACTACTTAAGGACGTTTAATTAAAGGACGAAATATCACTAGAAGTAAATAAGAAATCTTACCTTAATAATTTAATAGGCACTAAAGGTTGCAACACAAAATAGCACACGCACGCGGATCTAGTTGGAACTTTTATATTAGAAATGTACTGGCGGTACTATAATATCGCATAACACTATGATATTATTGGAGAAAGTTGGTGGTGATAAGTTGGTCTTTGTAGATACGTCGTGGTAGCGCGATGGTTCAACTCGCATTGAAGAGAGTAACGCCTTGAACTTGAGTATATATACCGTGACCCACTTTGGGTGCCGTCGGTCTCTTCGGATGTCTCGATAGAGATGATATTTGGAAGGCAGGTAACAGTCGAAATGAACGTAGAGGGGATTTTTTTGGTGTTTTTACTTGAACATTTTTACTGCTGTTGTCCGGACTATTCTCTGTCAAAAATTTCAACTTTCATTAAAAACCGTTGTAAAGGGGTAATAATGCTAAGAATGTGCCATAATTTGCTGTCTAGTGGGGATTCTTCTTATGAGTTAAACGTTTTTTTTAACATAAATTGTTCAATAAAAATACGTATTCCCGCTATACATTTACATTCGCTTTATGCTCGTATGTTCCATAAAATTTATATTTTTGACATCTCTGACATTAGATTAAGTTAATAAATAACTATTAACATGTTATTTACAAAAAAATATATATGATATCGTCTGGTTTCTGGCGCAAATTTACGAAAAAGAGCAAAATTTCGAAAAGTGTTTCTGGTGATTAAAAAATTTGAATTTATTTTTTAAATGGAAACTATTTTCATGTAATTGAAAAATAGTTAACTTTATTATTAGTACTAAAACACATATACTCGAACCACAGTATCAAAATCAGCTGAGATGATAGTTAAAAACAGCATTTTATTACCAACTTTGATACTGAAATTAGTTGCTAATTAAACGCTGTAGAATTGCATGTACTGAGAAGGGACACGGGAGGACAGACAAAATACACATTGAAGTGATCAGGGGGAATGTGAACTTAAGGCTGATGTGTTGAGTAAAATGAAGCAGAGGACTCAGAGATGATGTTGGTATATAGAACGAATGAAAAAAGAAATATTAACTAACAAAATATGTAGCAAATGTGAGTGAGTGTGGTAGAAGAAGACCGAGAAAAATATCGTTGGATCAAGTGAATTATAGTTTGAAAAAAGAAAACGTTGAAAATCAGAGAAATCTTAAGAGTTGTATGAGAAGTTGTATGAATGTAGAAGAGGCGAAGGATGTATGTTGAGATAGGAAAGTCTGGTGCTCTGTCCTCTCTGTCTATCCTGAAAGTTAAAGTACCTAGATGCATATGTATCAGATTTATCTTTTAAATTTAAAAATCTCAAATTGTAAAATCAAACTGTAAAATGCTAGTTACTAATTAATTTGTCACAGAAACCGGATGATATGATTTAGCCAATTACGTGTGATTTTTTAATCGTGTCTAGCAGCCATAAGTAATAAATAGTTACCTTAAAGAGCACCGTTTCGTAACACAATAGCGCCTTAAAGCCGCCACATTGAATTTTAGCCTACAAAAGGCAAGAAATAAAAGCCATTAAACATATTCAGACGTACATGCGAGTGGTACTAAAACTATTGGACCTCTAACCAAAGTTTTTTAAACAGCTTCGGGAATTATCTTAATAAGTTCAATTAGATTTACCATTTTACATAATTTTTCGTTATAATCTATTGTAGATATCTAGCATAACATCAGAGACGGTATTATTGGTGTTAATAGTTCTGTGAATTGATCTTGACATGTTCAGACATCCTTCCTCTGAATTTATTAAGTGGCGAATAAGACTAGATCTTTATAAATCCAAAAACAATGCGGTCTTCAGATGATATTTAATTACGAAACAGCGATATACGAGTGAGTGCAAGTCATGTATTATATTTTACTGTATTCAATTCCGTTGTATACAACCTGGCGTATATTTATATGATTACATCCAAAAGACAGTGTAGCACTCTTACAACTACTTCTCAATATAAAGTAGCGTGATAGTTAGGTTTCTAAGTAAAAAAAAGGAGTTACTTTATAGCTACACTCAAAACGAACTGCGCTCCTAAAAGAATGACAGAATTTTGCAAGGACATGAAATGCAACGATACGCTAAAACACATTTATCATTATTTTGTATTCCATACACATTTTTTATTTTATTGGTTGGGTGCATAACAAAACGGAGGATATTATTTGAAGTCAGTATAGCCCGTGAATAAAAATAAATAAATACAAGAGAATATCTGACAAACAAAAATACATATTATTTATCACCCAAAAATAAGCTTCTAGCGTTACGATATCTTCGCTTCCTTCAGGATTAACCTCCACTGATTTCGGTTCTGGAAAGTTCGTCATTAGTTTCTTATCCGAAGTGCTGATATGACTTTGGAGATATCTTTTTATCGATGCAAAATTACTCATACTTGATAGGTTTAGGTAAAAATACTCGTATATGACTAACATACGGTTTGTCATTATTTTTTTAAAACAAAACAATTCTATTGGTTTGTTTAAAAAAATAGCCTCCCTGCCCCAGGAGTTGGTTTTGATTTCCAGTGAAACCAAATAAAAATGGTCTTAGTTTGGATTTTATGGCTGGTGAGAAGAGATTGTCATATGAAAACAAGCCAGGTCGCAAGCAATCAGAGTATACTGTATACGAGTACAGTATAAGAGTAATACAATATAATATAATATTGATTTACAATATAATATTAATTCTTGGTCATAGAGATGTTGGAGTTCCTTGTGGTCCAAGGAATACGGAGTATCCGTCTCTAACATCACATTTCAAAGACATCTATCTTCTTTCTTTGCTTTTTCCTCATCGTCCATGTTTCCATTATATAGTGTTATGGAGAATATCAAAAGTTTCGGTTGACGGATTTTGATTTGAGTAATGAGTAAGACTTTCGATAACGTGCAGAAAAGGAATCCTTACAAACTTTGACAAACTTTGTTACCAGAAAAAAAAGAAAGTCGTGAAAAGTTGGTGATCATGGGAACAGCTGTAGGAAACACCAGTAAGAGGAAGGTGTCTTATGGATGGACCAGATGGATGGAACAAATAAAGGAGTTTTTATTTAAGGTATTTATATTCAAAACAAAATTTCCATCAATTCAGCCACCATCCTCGCAAACCCTGACAACATTAAACCAAATACGTATGTTCGTTCGTTGCTGGGCCTCGTAGTCGAGGATCCCCTCGCCATTCCAACGTCAAGTCAGTTGGAAAGTTGTGCTCTAGAGTTTTTTAGCCATTCCACTAAGTATCATAGATGCCTCCGAATACCAGGCAGAAAAATGCCTGTGTCATTTGAGGGGAGTAACACAGAGCGGGGTTCGAACTGATGACTTTCCACACGTAAGTCGGCCATGCACCTCTAAATATGTCCACATACTCGTACAAGTCAGTTACAGTATTTACTCTAGGCATATTCTAACTATTTGATTATATAAGCTTGTGTTATTTTTTATTTTAGCTACAGTTAATAGGATCTTCTTTAAACGGTACATTCAACATGCCCCAGGACGTAGAAGGATGGAAACAAATGGCGTAACAAGTTCCAGGCATAGCAGAAGCCTCCGACTCTCAGCATTTTTCCCCCCACTTGGCGAGTTTATTGCCATGTGGCAATCTCTTCCAACCAACCAGAAAGATGTTTAAATGGGCCCTAAGTGAAAACCAGACTGGAATTCCATTTAAAAAATCTGGATTCCAGCGGGGATCGGCAGACAAGCGTCTTACCACCAGGCCACGGAGGTCGTCAGCATTGAGTATGTGATGAAGAAAAAGTTGATAATTTGATCCGAGATTGTGAAATTCTTATATTGATAATAATTTACGTATGGAAAGGGTTTTATAAGTAGTTTTTATGATGTTTCAGCATCCGCTGTCTCTGGTAATTTTAGATGGTGCTGAAGAATGCTGCGATTCCTCTCCATGACTAGATATGTTCTAATTTGCATATTTAAACCATCAGTCATATAATAAACGTACCCATTTATCAAAACAATAATTCAAGTGATACGTGTTTTCTTTTATATCATGATATTTCGTAATGCCTGACGCGTATCAAAGTCAATAGACACGATCCGAAAATCGCATGCAGTTTGACAAATTTGATCATATTGTACGAAACTTTAGAACACACAATATCGTGGGGATTCAATTTTTTATTAACATTCTTAGAAAAGTATTTCGGAATAATTTACTCATTGTGTATTGTATTTATAATTCAGGTTAACTAGTCGATTTATTGAGCCAAACAGGGCTAATAAGTCAAAATTTTCTGATAAATGGTATTTTATGATGCTGGACTTGGTGGAATAGGGATATGAACTGATGATTATCGGGGAACTTTTCGTTGAAAGTTAAAAACGTTTTTTACACAAGTCCCAAGTTAAAAAAATGCGTTCTTAAAGATTGATCGTAACATTATATTGTATTATTTTTTATGGCAATTTAGTTAATTGTGTTAAGTTTCCATTAATTTTACCAATCTTAACCAAAATAACAAATAGTTGACTTATGTAAAACTGTTTTGAAATATATTATCACCTTAAAAGCGATTTGTTTTTTAACTTATATATGTACAATTGTTCATTAGCGCCATTAAATAAATTTAGGTAGAATGATGTAGGAAAATACTGTGTGTTAGAATAACTATCTATTCATCAGAATATTGGCACCGCGCACAATTGCTGCTTTTGAGGTTTGAGCAGTTATCAAAATTATTACGAAATAATAGTAAACTAGGATGATAATTTTAATTTGGCTAATTAGTAAAGCCAAGGAATTTTTTTTATGTGGTGTCAAAGTATATTTAAAATTCTAAGAGCATTTCTCTACATTACACTCAAGCCTTATTCGAAAATAAAATATTATTTGTAGTTAGGTATATAAACTGTGGAGGTTTAAATACATTGCTATTTGTTTAGTCAAACACTGTTTATTCAACTGTATACAATGGTATAACCCTACTGGTTTCAAGATCTTGTTTGTTCTCCTGGTGATGAGGTGAAAACCTTGAAACCGGTAGGGTTATACCGTTGTATAAAGTGAAATAAACAGTGTTTGACTAAACAAACTGCAATAAAAATACTATCTTATCCGTATTTTTTTTACAAATTATTCACCCAAATTCGTTTGATCCCATCCAGTGAGTAATGATGAGTTGATTGAGCTAATTGAGAATACAGGATATGTACTAGAAATATCATCAGAATAAGTTCTCGATATCGAAATTGGAAATAATTCTTACATTATTATTTCATTAGAAACTATAAACTGTCAACACTCTGCAAACAGAGGGAGACATGTTTGTAATGAGCGTTCTCCTATTAGTCGGCATTGGGTTACTATATTATCATTCGAAGCTTTGAAATGTTCCATAGGCGTTTCCTTCGTCGAATTCTTCGGATCCACTGGAGGGATCATGTCACAAATGTCTCGGTCCTGCAACGCTCCAGTTATAAACCTATAGAGGATATGACTGTAAAGGCGAAATCGCGGTGGACCGGACATGTGATACGCATGGGCGATCATAGGCTCAGAAAACGCGTTTTGTACGGAAAAGTAGTGGGCAATCGAAGGGCTGGTGGGCAGAGAAAGCGCTATAAGAACTGTCTGCCAGAGTCGCTGGTTTTGTGGGGCATCTGAGGACTAGGAGTAGGTGGCTCAGGGTCTTGGAGGATGGAGAACTATCTGTTCTCGGACTGATAGTGTCTCAACGGTTAGACGTGTAAAAAACAGTCAGCGTGCAGCGAACATGCGGCAGCGTTCCCAGGCGATCCAGCAGTATTCTCGTACACATGTCTGTGACATCTGCGGGAGGGAGTGCGCACCTAGCATCGGGCTGTTTTCTCATAGAAGATCATATGATCAATGTAGAAAAGCAGCTCAAGATTGACGTTGGAATGGCGGGGGGATCCCCGACTACAAAACCCAGCAACGACGACGACGACGGTATTGGGTTATTTGTCAAAAGTAGATCTTCATAAAAAGTCAGCTACGCATAATTTAGTGGGCATTAATAGAACATATGATCGAACATTTCCTTGCGGAGGTCAAATTCGAACATGCTAGAATTTAAAACTGTGATCTTTGTCAAATATTTCTTATCACATCCTTATTACTAACATCCCTCATAATAAGGATACGAATAGGATGATTTCGTCTTTGATCTTTTTATTTTTTTGTGTGCGGTCGTAGTTTAACGATTGGCATTCATACTTAGCAAGCGGGCGTATCAGATTCGATACCTGGCAGCATCACGATTGGCATTCATACTTAGCAAGTGGGAGCATCAGATTCGATACCTGGCAGCATCACGATTGGCATTCATACTTAGCAAGCGAGAGCATCAGATTCGATACCTGGCAGCATCACGATTGGCATTCATACTTAGCAAGTGGGAGCATCAGATTCGATACCTGGCAGCATCACGATTGGCATTCATACTTAGCAAGCGGGAGCATCAGATTCGATACCTGGCAGCATCACGATTGGCATTCATACTTAGCAAGTGGGAGCATCAGATTCGATACCTGGCAGCATCACGATTGGCATTCATACTTAGCAAGCGGGAGCATCAGATTCGATACCTGGCAGCATCACTCACGGACTGGTTCTACTATTAGGCCATTTTATATATGGTTTTTTGTGACTTATATCAGTTAGCGACATTTGTGTCTCTCAACTTCTCTTATTTTCTGTTGAGCTAATTAGGAAGCGCTCTTGAGATGATAGTTATGATCAGAAAACAGCGCTATATCAAATTATCTAAATAATTATTGCTTCTCATCTTCTCCTGGTTGACTTCTGAAACCGTAACAATAATTAACTCTCGACAGACGAATATAACCGTTTATATTTGATTTCATAGTTATTTTTAGTCTTCAGTCTTTATTTCTGCAACAGGGCACGCTAGGAGCGCTGCGGTGGCTATGTGCTGCCCACTTTACACTCAGGCATGCGCTATCCCGTTACTGCAGAGTTTACTTTCACAATTACATACGACTCGACATGGCTTATAGAGGCCTCTGGTTTGTTATAACTGGCGCGAGGCATCGTTATGTGGTCAAAAATCGCTTATGTTCTTATTACTGATTGCCTAACATGGACTTCGGTAACACAGTTATTGGAATGTTTTGGGTTTGTTGTATTTTAAATAATTGTACTTAATTAATAAAATGTTGCTTTGTTATTCCATTTATTGGACTTAATCATTAGGATATTTCTGCTCCGACACTATCTTCAGGATGACTATATTAGTAGTATTAATTCTAACTTCCAGTTGTACAAATCAAATCTGAAATCTTTGATAACTCAATAGTAGTATTTAAAGGATAATTGGAACACTTTTGGATAGGGTCAGAAATGTATTTTTTGTCTGAGGAAGTTATAAAAGTTTCCTTTAACTTCAAGTGTTTAATATCACTTAATATTGTCAATTAATTACCCATATAACTTGAACGGAATCGCACTTAATCAATGTAACCATAAACTTACTTTCTGGTACCATATTGACTATTCATATTGTTAACCAGCTCGTGTGGCAATACTCACAACCAATCAGAAATATGCAGAAACTGTTTGATAATATTTTCAACATCAAAATAATTTTTCAATATCCGCACGTCAAGTGTTTAAAAACCGTCAATAATAATGGTATGGAAAAATTTAAATAAGAATAACATATTTTGTAAAAATGAGAAAATAGTGACTAATATGACTGGATCATTTGAATATCTCATATTTTCAAAGTAGATGTTCAAGAGCTTTAGTTTTTCTACATATATTTAAATCCCATTTCAAATTGAAGTTTAATTTTAAATTCTTCTCCCAACAAATCATCACCTGTCTTTGCATAACCTTTTTGGGCGAAAAGGTTTGCACTTGTTTGATTAAACTTTTGTTAGTCCTATCCATGTAAACGTGTGCTGGTTTTTTAACAGAATTGTGATAAAATAAAAATAAAATGATAATAATTTATAACAATACAACAAATACCGGAAAAAACAAGACAAAGGCTTCTCGAAATTGTATGAAGTAAGGCTGAAGACTGAAAAAACGTTGAAACATTTTATTCAACTTTTGTTTCTCAATTTAAAATACATATAATAATTGGGTATTGTGTTTTTATATTCAAGTAGTTTTACTCCACTATTCGTTTATAATATTTTGATGAAATTATGTAAATGGGATGGAAACATTCTCGGCAAAAAAATACTAGAATTTGTATAATTTAATAATAGAGCATAAAAACACAAATTTATCCAATAACGTTCGTAGAAGAAATAAAGATTTCTCCAAACATCTTTGAAAATAATTATAAAAATAATAATTATATTGATAATAGTGATAATAATAATAAAAATATAAGAACAATTTATAAAGCACCGTTTGGAGAACAAACTCTCAAGGGCGCTCAACTCGGAATATATCATATTTTATTTATTTTATTTATTTATTATTACACATGACAAGAAATATACACAATTTGAGAAAAACAACAGATAATTTGATTTGGACATACAATTTTAATGGATCTGGGTTTGTTGCCTTTCATTTGTCGTATCCCCAGTAAACTAGGCTTTTGCCTGTATCTCACTGAGGATATTTAGCATGAAAAAAATAAATCGATACTTCTTACCGATTTTTGATTACACAAAAACAAAACCCCGCTGCACGCTCTCATCAACCTGACAGTGACACTCAACTACAACTGGAAACATCTTGCGAAATTCAACTCCTCACACATCATATACACGTGTACATTCAAACCCATTATTATAGACATTAAAAAATATTCCAAAAAACAAAATTAGTTGAGGGTGAGGATAGGAAATGGCCGCTGTGGCTAATATATTAACTTCTTCTTCTCAGTGTCATGTCAGGTCCCCCAACGTTGAATATCACTTGAGAGTAGATATCTTTGTCCCCGGCAGCCCGAAAAAGATCTCCAACGCCCCTTATGCCAGTCCAATCACGTACTAGTATAGTATATTGCGGAGCCAGGAGATTTGCCTCCTGCCAACACCTCTTCGGCCTTCTATTTTACCTTGGATGATCAGGTGCAGTAATTTGTACTTTGCTCCTCTAAGTACATGACCCAAGTAGGACACCTTTCGGATTTTAATATTAGTCAGCAACTCTCTATCAACTTTGGCTCTTTGAAGAACCCTTGTTTTGCTGACCATATCCGTCCAGGGTATCCGTAGCATTCTCCGGTGCATCCACATTTCGAATGCTTCCAGTCGGTTCATACTACTTACTTTGAGGGTCCATGATTCCACTCCATGCAATAACACTGACCAAACGTAGCATTTGACTAACCGTTGTCGAAGTTTCAAGTTTAGATTATCATCGCAGAATACGCTTCTCATTTTATTAAAAGTCGCACGAGATGATTCAATTCTGCACTTGACTTCGGTTTCTGGGTCGAGGTCTTCCACTAGGATACTTCCGAGGTATTTAAATATTTTCACTCTCTCTATATCAGCACTGTTCAATGTAAAACGTGCTCCTGCGTGATCCTGCTGGCCAAACACCATGAACTTAGTTTTACTCACGTTCATGTTCAGCCCCAGCCTCACACCGGCTTCATTAATTCTATCTATAAGCGTTTGAAGGTTGTCAATACTGTCTGCCAGAACAACTGTATCATCTGCGTACCTGATGTTATTATATATTAACTACTTTTCCGTATCTGCATATATTTATTAAAACATATTTGGTAAAAACGCATTTGAACGTCCTAGAGGTGAGTCTACTGTCTAAACGGCGCTATATAAATTATCATTTTACTATAAATATGTTATTCATCCAATATACAGTAAATCAATTTAATTGAAGATGACAAAAATTAACATTTTATGAAATTTAGTATCGTGTATAGCGAGTATGACAATACGATTATTTCATACAATATAATATTACAATACTTAGGTGTATCTATGGGAAATGTTTAATTTTTAAATTGCATAAATAAGAAGTATAATACGAGTATATACCTACAATACTTGAAATATTTTTGTTACAGTTGATTGTTTCATGGTTTTTATCAGTTCTTAGTTATTGTCATGTTGAATTCCAGATATGACTGGTAATTTAATGTTTCAAAGATGTAGGTGTTTTAAACGTGACTGATCGACCTAGTGTCCTCCTGCCCTTTTAATTATGTTACTTTTGACCTCGTTTCCCATTAAGACTAAGATTTAAAAATGTTTTCGA
The DNA here is from genome assembly GCA_949825065.1 of Odontocerum albicorne. Taxonomy (NCBI): domain Eukaryota; kingdom Metazoa; phylum Arthropoda; class Insecta; order Trichoptera; family Odontoceridae; genus Odontocerum; species Odontocerum albicorne. Next base: position 17,574,455 of record OX463852.1, on the reverse strand, counting down.
CAATACTATAAGGCCTCTGTGGCCTAGTTGGTAAGACTCCTGTCCTCCAGCCCGTGGGTTGCAGGCTCGATTTCCATCAAACCCGATTTTGAAAAAAAAAGTTTTTGGCTGGTTTTAACTTCCATTTTTTTTCAACATTTTTCTGGTTGGATGGAAGATTGCTATATGGCAATAAGCCCGCCAGGTTTTATTGTGTAGAAAGTGTACAGTACACTTTTCTGCAAACATTTTGTTAGATTGAGATCCTTTGTAACATTGTATAATTTGCCTGTTAAAAGTATCGTCATTAATACGTAACACTGTGTTTGTTGTAATGTATTGTTCATATTTTAGACTCGCGAAAAAATTTAAAAAAATCTTAGTTAAAACCTGTAAGTTTTAAACACTATTTTCGCGGAATCCGAGGTTATTCATACTTAAAAAGTCAATATTGATATTTAAACGTTACAATTTCCTAATACCTCAAATATGGACTTACGAGTACCATCATTGGATAGTAACTGAATATCAAATGGCGTTTTGCTCAGTTTTACTTCATTGGCCTTTTTCCTCACAAGAAAGTTTAAATCCATTTATTTAACCCTGAGAGATCGGCGCACTGCTATAGCAGTGGAAGAAATTTGTTCTACCCTTGTATTCTAAATGAATATCATTCATTTAGAATACAAGGGTACATATTCTAAAATATATTTATGTTGTAAAAATATATATTTTTTGTTTTTTTGTTGTTTAAAATAAATATTTATCACGAACGTCCGAATCGTAAATATATCTCAGCACTAGATAGACAATTATATTTTTTTCTCGTAGCGCTCTCAGGGTTAATTACATGTATTGATATTTTTTAAATTTGGCTCAAAGAACCGAAGTTATTTTACTTACTATTCTTCTAACAAATATTTTTAATTTAACTGAATTTCCGATTCTGTAAACCGAAATTCATTACAATTACAAACTCTGCGCACCGAAATCATTATAATTATTATTAGCTCTGCGAACCGAAATCCATTTTAATTACCGATTCTGTGAACTGAAATTACTTTACTTACTGGTTCTGCAAACCAAATTTGTTTTACTTACCGACTCTGCGAACCAAAATTGTTTTACTTACTGGCTCTGCAAACCAAAATTGTTTTACTTACCGGATCAGCGAACCAAAATCAGTAAATTTTCTGGCATTTCAAACGAAATCAATTTAATTGCATGTTTTCCGAACCGACAATACTTGCCTGTTGAGTGAACCAAAAGTACATCGGAATATTAAACAATTAATTAATTAGTCATTCCATTAATTCTCGCTATACGTGTTTTTACTTTCTATCCCGAGGCTCTCTTCAGGCGAAATCATCCCGGTTTGTTATGATATCAGTGCTTATCAGACTGGTGTCATGTTACTATAGACCACACACATCAAATGTGCGTGGTCTATTGACGGAAAGATTGAAATTTTAGTCAATTCTTTAAAATATTTTATATAAATATTTCTTAGAATTCGACAGCATAAATGCAGAGGAAAAATGTTTAAGAGAGCTTTAAAAATTGGCAATGAAGGAACATTTTACAAACGAATACTTCTTTTTAAGTTAATGTCGACAAAAGAAAGTAAAAACTTGTATTAAGTGTGAGTAAACCTTCTAGATTGCATTTTCGCGATTATTCGAGTGCACATTACTACAAGTTTGCCATGGAAACGTGTATAATTTTGTTTTGAGTTATTAAATTGTCGTTTACGATACTTACAAAGTCTGGTCAGTGTGTCAGATTCGAAAGGCGTGCATAGAAAACCTGGCACCGTCATCTCGAGTTCAAGTGCTCTTCGGAGTCTCGGTGAGCTTTGACTTATTTCAAGAGATAACTTAATCTTCTATCCCATGCCCAGGATATGTCAGACAGTGACATCAACGCTTTTTAAATTATCTTCATTTTTTACTACTACTAGATACTTGATTTAAGATTAAGCATCAAATTGTATAAAATCGGCTGTAATTACATACGTTCGTGTGTTAGAATAGGTGCTGCCATAGTTACAGTTCAATATTTAGGTTTTAATTATTAATGTCAAAGTTACGGATTAGTATTCTTAATATTGTTGTTTTCAAATAAGTGAAGTATTGTCCTGCGGTTATGTTAAATATGAATATACCCAAATGAAAGAAGTGCAGAGTGTGCTGAATATTTCGCAACTATCGGAGGGATCAGCGTGAGAGACCAACAGCAGAGAATGCCAAAAAGCGTCGTGCTGCACATGCTCAGCAAATACAAAATTAAAACGCGTAAATTAATAAATAAAGCTCTTTCGGCACTGGCCGCAAGAATCATATAGCATTAGTATGTGTGTAAAAGGAAATGATATTTTCCGTTTTATGGTATTTTGTAGGTGCTAGACCATTTCTCTCGAACAAATTGTATCATTCTATTGAAAACATTTCATTATACGCCGGTAATAAATAAATATGTAAATAAACTTTTTGACGGACGGTAGTTTCGGAGCCTCCTGGTCAGGATCGAAGAGAGTACATTAAAATTTATCGGAAGTTGCGACATGATGCCCTTTACAGTAAGTGTTATTTCTATTGAAATTTAGCTAGAAATAATTCAACTCGTATATCTAAGGAAATGTCAGCATTTTGAATAGAGACGAGTTTTATAGAACCACCAACTGAAATAAATTCTGAAGGATGTAAACCTTATGATGTTGATAATTTGGTATGACTGCTAAGCAAATACAATGTATGTATATTTGTATAGCTACGCACTCATATTTATTTATTTTTGTCCACAATGGATACCAACCTTAAAATAACAGCCTTCAATTTTTGTATGCAATCAACAAACGAAATTGAAGACGTCAAAAATATAAAATGGAAAGAATGTAGTATTATGTCTGGCAGGATTTAATCTAAACATGCTGTGTCCTTTTATCGGTATTTTTAAAAAAGAATACGATACAGTTAGCGCATTTGATCTTAAGATAATATTTTATTTGAGTTTTTTTTTCAACATATTTCTTTTGTGTCAGAATAAAGTGCCACGTGCCAATAAGTCCGGCAGGTTTTACTTTACACGACGAAAGTGCAATACAATACAATATGCCATGCAGATGTTTATACGTTATGTTGAAATAAAGTTAAAAATACCTTAGCTATACTTCAGTTAACGTAAGTTAGATACGGTATCTCGTGGAATTGAGTGTATTATATGCAAACATTCTCTCTTGAACCATCAGCATTTATTTATCGCGTATGCGATCATTGAATGTGATATTTCTTAACTACTTCCTGCGAATCGAATTTTAAAGTGATTCCAGCTCCACCTCTAATTTGAAATATGTATTTAACTATTATAACTGAAGTATTGTTTCGGAAATCTATCTAATAAAAAATAATGATGCAAACATAATCGGAAAATATAATGACGACCTGCGTAGCCTAGTTGATGAGATACCGGTCTTCTAGTCAGGGGATTGCTCGCTCAATTCCTGTTGGTGACCAATTTTTTTGGATGATTACAGTCTGAATTTCACTTGAGGCTTGTTTAACACCTTTCTGGTTAGTTGGTAAAGATATGTTAATAAACCCGCCAGGTTGTACTGTATACAATGAATGTGTAATATAAGACAATATGATAATAACTCTCTATTCTATTCAATGTGCAGGGAAGGGCAATGCATCGTAAGACAAAATATATAGACAGCAAAGTATACAATAAATACAAAACGACACTATATAAATAAGTATACACGATAAATAGAAAAATAAAAATTAAGATATTAAAATACTATGAACTTGTTTACTTAACATAGTTAGTTGGAATTAGTTCAATCCTCATTATTGAAACAAATTATTTGTATTCATCTATTTTTTTATCACCCAAACCAGTGCTTCTAAAACTTACAACATGCTCGTACCCCTGAGACAGAATTTACCAGCGAACATCACTTTTGACAAAAATAATGAGGTATGTGGGGGGGGTTTGTGTAATTTGTAAATAATAAAACTAACATTTGTTTTTAAAAAGAATAAGAGAATAAATGTTTATTAATAAAAGTATAACTTTTAAAAACTGATTTTGGAAATACAAAAACTAATAATATATTTCATTATTCAGTTAAATAGCTAGGATGGAAATCTTTATGCTCACGTATTAGTGCAGTGCTACCCGGTTTGATATTTGTGATCTTATGGCGAAGCTGAGGCTTTACGTCAACATTTTTTTTTATATTCACAAGCGTTGAAAAATTCTACTTTACACAAATTCGAAGTGGTAGAAGGTACGTAAGAGTTTTATTGAAAAGAACAAACGCCTAACCAAAATGAAGTCTTTTAAAAAATCAGTTTGAATCTGAAGAGGAAATGATTAAGATATGTTTGTTTTAAAAAAATACACTTCTATTTTTTTCTTGCTAAAGCTCTATTTGTGTCGCTCAACAAATAAAGCTAATATTTTAACGAAAAAAAAAGTTTATTCCACTTCAAACTTTCGCGTATCATTACGGTAACGTGTGGCACAGTTCGAGAAACACCTTTATTATCTATTGACAATTTAATTTCTTAGCGGAACGCGGCAGGATATTATTTTTTTTAAATTTAATTTTAGAACATTTACCAGTTTGACTCAACGATTTTTGGAATGGTATTCTGAAGATGCCCATCGAGTGAAACTAGTAAATGGGTGAACGACCTCTGTGGCCTGGTGGTAAGACACTTGTCTGCCGATCCGGAGGTTGCGGGTTCGATCCCCGCTGGAAACCCAGATTAAAAAAAAATAGGATTCCAGTCTGGTTAACAGTTAGGGCCTATAAAAACACCTTTCTGGTTGGTTGGAAGAGATTGCCACATGGCAATAAACTCGCCAGGTTAAAAAAAAAACTTTCTTAATGTCTAGAATAAATCGAATATCTTCATGTCATTAACCAAATATGGGTCAGACACATCGTTCATAACTTGTAATTTGATGAATGACAATGGAATATCATCTCTTTAACTCTTCACAATGACATTCTGCATTAGCACTTTAATCGATTCTTTAATACTAAGTCGGCCAGTGCACCTAATCTAAAATCTCTTTCGGCACAAAGTGTCGAGTCATTATCTTATCACTTTGGTCTAATATTATTTAGACAGTACTTATACACAAAACTGAAGAAAAAAAAGGTTGAAAGTTGTTGTAAGAGAGAATCCTCTGCAGTGTTCGTGGGACTCAATTTAAACGAGTGGGTCATTGCGTAGTTGCAGAAACAATGAGAAGTTTTACTTCATTTTAGTCGTGGTTTCTTGATGATCTGGAACTGAGTGGATGATCCATATCTAATCCTTCCTGCCATGATCCATGGTGAGTGTAACACTACTTGAGGAAAGTTTATATATGATGAGGTAACATTAAAAAAATATCATGTCCATCGCATACAAAAAACGAGTTGATAAAGCAGATTTTTTCTTATCGATGGTACGGAGCCATTTAACATTTTCATTTAAATGAAAAAAGTACATAAATAATTTTAAAATCATAATAAAAAAACAATATTTTTTCAAAAATAATCTTGTCCAGGCTTCAAACCAATCAAAAAAGATCATGTCCGAATTGACCAATCATAGCTTTCCGATTGTGTCTAACTTCATACCAGTTTATCGGCAACTGTCAGTTTTAAATCGTAAGTGCCGTGTAATGTCATTTATACAGCTTTATCTACCTATACCATATATTTATAGTTTTATAGTAATGTTTCTTCTTATTTTGTAACACTTACATTTTGATTAAAATCAAAATAAATTACTCTACCCAATAATTTTTTTATTACTTTTTGCAACATCTGTATAATATTTTTGAAATCGAATAAAAAACATCATGTCCCAGATCTGTTCAATCAAAAAAGATTAAATTAGAATTGTTCACTCAAAAAGGATCATGTCCGTATTTTAAACTAGAATAACTATTTTAATTATTATGATTCGATTTTAAACAACAAATCAAGTCACCTTAAGCGATTTTAAGGATTTCAGATATTTTTACAATGAATTATTATGTCATATATTTTTAATGCAAACAATTTTTTTTGCGATTTCCTAACATTCTGATTTGGTGGACATGTTTTTTTTTAATATTACCTCCTCATATTTGATTTGGTCTATAACCTCGCGGGTAAACTCCTCCATCTCATTACACCCATTCCACGTTTTATTTTTATTTTGCGACAACTCAGATGACTTATGTGATTAAGGATGGACCTGAACTTAAAGCTGATGTGTTGAATAATATGAAAAAATAACAGTCTGAGATGGTTTGGGCACGTGGAACGAATAAATGACGAAAGACTAACACAATAAATATATAGTACAAATTGGAGTGTAAGACGTCATAGAAGAAGACAGAGGAAATTATGATGGTTCATATGAATGATATTTTAGAAGAAGGAAAATTAATAAGTAAGATACATCGTAGGAGCAGTATAAGAAGATTTATGAACGTGAAAGAAGCGTAATATGTGCTACGAAATAGGAAAGTCTGGCGCTCCCTCTTCTCTACCTGCCCAAGCAGGGAAACAATGTGATGCTATAATTTATATCCTTTGACATAAGTCTTACTTAAATCCTTATTGTCCAACTTAACTAGTATGTTATGGTTGTTTTAACTTTATAATAATAAATCAAACTTGTTGTTTTAACGAAAAAAAGGAAAACTAATCTCCTCGGACCCATTCATTGAGCCATCGAGTTAAGAATCATTTATCATAAAACTCTGAACATGACTGGGACTCTTGTTTCGGACGTTATGGGAAATCGTGTCGGAAAACCTCGGCTGAAAGACAAGCGTCTTATCCACTAGGCCACGGACGTCATCTTGAATTTCTATATAACACATGAACACATACATACATACATACCATAACACCATTTCTCTGTCGGGGTAGCCAGAGAGGACAGAGCACCAGGCTTTACTATCTCGACGTACATTCTTAGCCTCATCTGCATCCATACAACTTCTACAATTTCTCTGACTTTCTAAGTTTCCTTCTTTTAGAATATCATCTACTGGATCCATGCATACACGTCTTGGTCTTCCTCTCCCATGCTTTTTACTCATATTTGTACTATATATCTGTTACTTTCCTTAATCATTGGTTCCACATGCCCAAACCACATAATCTTCTTCATGTTACGTAAACATCAGCCTTAAGTTTACATTTATCTCTACTCACTTCATTCCGTATTCTGTCATACATAGTCACTCTTTGTATTCTTCTCAATGTACGCATTTGTACAGCATTTATTCGGCTTCTCTCAGTCATTTCCCACATCCACTTTTTACTCCCATACATCAAAATGGGCACCAAAACACTATTGTAGGCTATCGTCTTACCTTTTTTTTTGTACTGTTCGGTTTGAGTATATATGTTTTAAGGCTACATTGAATTTGTTTCCTATCGCTACACGCCGTTCGACACGTGCATAAAATAAGTAAAATTGATACTCAAAGGTAAACCTTTCCTCCTCTCATTAGATTTCAGATTATGGCCATGTGAGTCTCATGACCTTAAACGCGAAGAGTTCAAGTTTCACCTGCGGCCACATAGACACAGACCTTCTACTATACAGTGTTCAGTTGTCCGTCGTTACGTTCGACTGTTTATAATGAAACCATTTACAAGTTTCATATGATGTGGTTTGATTATTATTTTATTTAATATAAAAGTGTACTTTTCGTCATTTTAACGCATTTATTTTGTTATTGCAACTGTCATATTATTATTGAGAAATAGAGTGGCGGGTGCATATGGGACAGGATGACGTTTTCATTAGAAATTTGAAAATCCTTTTTTTCGTGTTGGGTAGTTGATTTTTGTTTATATAGAGACACGGTCTTTGTGTCCTCTTTAGATGGTGTTATTATTGAATCAGTAAGAAGTTATCTGGTGCGATGGGCAAGGATTTTTGAAGTTGTCATGGAGAGGTTGTTTTTCTCACCGAGAGGGCTTGTCACCATTCTACAGAAAGAAGTCAATTCTTTCTGTAATGGAATAAAAGTACGAACCTGGCAATAATTTCAATGGATAAATATTATATATAAGAGATGGACGATCATTATTTTTGGTAACCGTTCGTTTTGTCGAGTAATATATCAATTGGATCAAAAAAAATTGCCTCATACTGTTAGAAATATGGGTTTACAGCTTTAGTTAGCACTTGAAGACAACCTTTTTTGAGAAGTCTTGCCAATTTGTATGATTAAATAAGAAGATTACACACATATACACCACACTCCACCTAAAGCCAAATAACATATATCACGTATTGGAAAATTTATAAATGTTTTTTTGTAGTTCGTCTTTCCTTGATAAGATTCCTGTGGTTTTCTTAGTAAATATGTTTTTCTAAAAAAAAAGTCAAATATGGGGAAGTTCCTAATTTAATGACCGCAGTCACTACATTATTTCTCTCACACTCAACTTGTTTTTTAATATTTTTGATCTGTCAATAATAATGCGTTTGAATCCCGATTTAAAAATCTCTTTAGGAGAGTTATCTCTCTGAATAGCGATATATACGAGTACATTGTCTTTTTTTTATTATGACATTTACAACTTATAATCGTTTGAATAGAAAGGCAAACTGAAGAGTAAGTGGGTATAACAATGCACACACCCTCCATTTTGTGGATATATAGAACGATTTTACTATGCAAGGTCTCATTTCTTGCCTCGCCTCTTAATCACAAATTTCATACATTTTCCCCAAATAGTGACACATTCTACTGAAACATTTACAATTCGTATTTACATACTTACAAATCCCTCGTTATCTACCTAACTACCAAATCCTTAGTAATGACCTCCTTCAATAGTTTCCTATTTTAAGGTTCTCTCTCCTGCATACATGGTATGTGAGGGTAAAAGTGATTTACTTGTACAATATATTTACCGATCTGATATTTACTTGTACATTATATTTACCGATCTGAGAATTTCAAAAAGAAACAAAGCAGATTGCTCATAATAGAATCCTGGTTCTAAACTTAGGATATACGAGTAAAACTTAGACGTGTCAAAATTGTTATGAAAGTAGAAATGAGAACGTGGTAAAAGAAAATAGGAAAGAATGTGGATTGAATGAAGATGCAATGCTTTAGATATTGAAAGGAGCATTGAGATGGTTAAGCCATGTAGAAAGAATGAACGAAGAAATATTTACGATAATAATCTATACGAGTTGTAAAAAACGTACAAGAAGATTGGAAATACCTAGAAAGCGCGGCACGGTCAAATTAATCAAATCTTGAAAAGGGATTAGTGAAAAGCCACAATAATAGGAAAATATGCATGACAAGGTATACGGAAGTGGGAGAAGCGAAACATTTGTGCCAGGATCAAATCATGTATGTGGACATCAGTTGTCTCTGTTGTGTAAGGTCTTTCGGAGTTTTGTAGGATGGGCCTATACGCTACGTTAGGTTAAGATTCCACAACAGGCCAAGTGGTATCCAACCCAAATCCACTTATGGCGAAGTTGATTATAAATAAACCTTGAAGACGAAAATTGCAACGTTTTCCAAACGGCGACATCATAAGCCAAATCACGCGGTACACCATTCAGAAAGATCTAAAATCATATATGTTGTCTTTACTTACCCTCATAGGGACATGGTGTGATAGTGATTATAATTACATATATCGAAATGTTGATAAGACCATGTATATCATATGTTAGCTATTAAATAATATCGTTCTGTAGGCTATAGTACTGGAGACATGCAGTCTGTATTCTGAAATACAGACTGCACGTCTCCAGTTCTAGCCACGGGCCTGAACAAGCAGCGTCTGCCGCTCTTGAACTTGGCAGATGGATGGCAGCGGTGGTGGTCAGTCAATGACCTCAGCTGCTGCTCCCACCCTCGCGCTGGACTGTGGAGTGTGGCCCGCTCTTACTTTTCGCATTGCACCATCGGCATACCACCGATCTTTGGCGATACTATTAACGTATGTATTGTAGAAGATAGAGAGTAGATGCCTTCTCATGAGCATTGCATTTGACAATCAGATTTAAATATGGAAAATAGTTCGTGCTATTTTATAATGTAAAGTTACTTTAATATCTGCCCGAAAATATAAAAAATATTTCTGATTAAAAGTGATTATAGAGTCTTCTAATATATTCTGTGTAATATATTCTGTGTAAGTGAAACGTGAACGTGGAAACATACTGAAAAGAGTCGAAAAATTGCTTTAGAAATGCGTACACCGAGAAGAATATATAGGGTGATAATTTATGGCTTAATATGGAAAGAAGTAATTAGGAATGAATGTGAACTTAAGGCAAATGTTTTGAGTAAAATGAAGAAGAGCAATCTGAGATGGTTTGGGTATGTAGAACGAATTCATTAAGACATATTGACAAACCAAATATATAGTGCAAATGTGAGTGTAATACGTGGTAAAGAAAGACCATGAAGAGTATGGTTGAATCAAGTGAATGAAGGAAACGAAGTAGATGAGAGAAATCTTAGGATTTATATGAGAAGTATATGGACGTAGAAAACGCAAAGGATGTGTGTCTAGTTAGTAAAGTCTGGCGCTCTGTCTTCTCGGCCTACCCTGACATGGAAATAGCGTGATGGTATGTATGATAAAAATAGAAAATCAAATAACTCGTAAGTGGTATTAGGGAACACCTCCTCAACAGTGATAGTATATTTTGTATACATTATATGATACATGTACTGGGGATTGGGATGAATTACTCGTTGTATTAGTATGTGTTAGTTATTTGCTGTTAATGTGGATATACTAAGTTGTGAGCAACTCCCTCAGTACGCAAAAGAACTGTGTTCTTTATTGGCGAGGTACAAAAATACTATAAAACTCTTCATATGCTGTGTCTGGTCTCTCTGACGTTGGTGACCACCCTTGAGAAAATATCTCTGTTTTTGGCGGCACGGTACATTTCATCATCTCTCCGTTTTCGGATGTTTTGTAACCGATTCTATAACATCTGCGTCGAACTCTATTTTACATACATACATATCATCCCGTCGTGTCTCTTGCAGGGTAGGCAGAGATAACAAATCTCCAAAACATTATATCCATGCACACAACTTTTGCCTCTCCACAATCTCCTACTATTCATACTTTTTTACTTTACCTTCTTTTAAATCGTCTCTATTTTGCCTATCAATATTAATTTTACGTAGTGGTATTTTTACCCTCTCAAGATTATAACCCATATATATAATAAAATTTCAAAATTTAATGGTATTTAACAGCTCTCGTTCTACACCTGCTCGCAATAGTATCTTGGTGTTCAAGATATGATGATACCAAGACATTCCGAGCTTTCCGATGCACCTACATATCGAACGGTTCTAGTTTATTTTGCATTCTGGTTTTAATGGTCTATATTTCAATACCATAGAGTAGAATAGATAATATAACACTTAATCGTACGTTGCCGAAGTTTAAGATTAAATGAATGTTAATTAAAATCGACTTACTCTCTCAGATGTCAAACTGGAAGAATCGATGTTTTTCCATAGTAGCTGAAAAGGTAGTGAATATGGGCTCATAAAAGAATGTATATACAATAGTATGAACATAATGTGCACAAAGTTCTTCGAATATGCTGCTAAAGAAAAACATTGATTTTCAAAATTTGATGTCTGACGGAGTTAGTCTATTATGTTGTACTTCAATTAACATACTCGTATATACCGCTACAATATGTATGTTCCTGTTGGGGTAGACGAAGAAGAAACATCTTCATACCTTTCTATTCATGCATAAATCTATCATACGAGTTCATTTCCTGTTGGAACGCAATTCATTTTAAAAATACTAAAATATATCACTTAAGGCCTCCATAACATCTTTCTGGTCGATTGGAAGACATTGCCATATGGTAATATAATAATTCCACCGCGTTGTACTATAAACAACGAAAGTTTTATACAATACAATCTAGCTAAATTTTCTCCAATTATTTATCTCCTACATAGGTACATATCAACATTTCCTGTTGGGGTAAGCAGATATAAAAGAGCGCAAAACTTTCCAATTACTACATACTTTCTTCGCGTCCTCCACATGTATACATCTTCTCATATAGCTCCTATATTTCTTATATATTACCTTTCCTTTTTATCAAAACTTCATTCATTTGGTCTAATTATACGATACTTTTCTCGGTCTTCCTGTGCCACACTTTCCACTCATGTTTGCTCTGTATATTTGTTTTGTTAGTCTTTCTTCATTCATTCGTTCTACATATGCAAACCACTCCAAGGTGCATTTTATCTCTACCACCACACCCATTTATGTTTACATTATAAATTTGCTAGTCAGTACTTCGTCACCCATCCGGTCAACATGTTTAAACCACCCCATCGTGCTTTTTTTCACTTACATTTCTAATTCACACCTCATATTCTTCTCAGTGTCCGTTTTTCATCTGCACTTAATTGGCTCCTTTCATGAATTTTCAATGTATTTCTTTCAAGCCTTATTTCACCTGAATTAATTTAGTGGTACTTGTGAGCTGCATTTCATAAATAGAAAATCAATGCGAATTTAAATAGATATTTTATTATTAAACAACGCTATGTAGGTAATATATTATTTTCATTAAATGCTTGACGGTTTCCTCGTATCATATTTTGACAAAATCTAAAATGAAAGTAATACTTATGAATGTATTCAAGAATTACATTTTTTGTAACAGGTTTGTATGTCGTATTGTTTTGAAATTTAGTTAACTTAATTTGTACAGTTATAATATCAAAAATTTAATTCCAATAACGGGATTTGAACTCGTTTCCTTCTCGAGTAGGCCAAGAGGAATGTGGTCTACTCAATTGTAACACAAAATGTCGGTATCTGCAGGTTAACGTGAAAGCTCACTTAGTCACGAATGTTATGTCTTTTTGTTAGCATCTTTATTACGATTAAATATCTACTTACACCATAGAAAATACATTAATGTAGGATAAGTGGAGATACAATGCAAATGTGAGTGCAAATGGTGATAGTGAAGCACCGAGAAAAGTATGAAAGGACAAAGTTAATTATATTTTAAAAGTGAAAGATGTGTGACGTAATACGCAAAGCTGGGTCTCTCTCTCATATCTGTCTACCCCAACAGGGAAACGGTGTGATGGTTTTTGTAAGTTTAGTTTTGACCTTATTGGCAGCAGTAGCCTAATATTTCCACTCTTCATGAACAATAATTTCAATAAATTTGGTGTCTTCTAATACAGGAGATAGGAAAATTTAGTAGAATTGGTAAAAAAAATATTTTATGTATTATTTCACAATAAATCACGTATTCATTATAACGTGCTTCGAGATTACCACTATTTATAAAACAATAATTACAAAATAATACAATTGAATATCATAACCCTTACAAAATTAAAAAAAACAACATTCATTCACATTTCATTACCACAAAATCAATCAGTCACGTATACTAGTAACTTGACTTTATTTAAAACCATCTCCTTGGCTTACTTGATAAGGCACCTGTCTTGTCTTCTGGTACGAGTATGGAGGGTGCGTGTGTGATTCCCGTTTGTATATATTTTTTTAAATATAAAAATTGTATCAGTCTGGTTTTCACTTTAGGCTTTTGCAACATCTTTCTGGTTGATTGTAAGAGATTAATTCATGGCAATATACCTCTAGGTTGTCATAGAATAATAGAAAAACAGCTATTTGTTAAAAAATATAGCGACGTCTCTTAAGATTTTTAAAATTAAAATATTATTATTCTTTGTATAAAATGAAAACTTATTTATGTACATACATATCATCAAGTGGTTTTCCTGCAGGAGAAGGCAGAGAGTACAGAGCGCCAGGCTATCTTATCTCTACATCCATATTATATTTCTTTTTAATTCATTTTAAACCTATTCCTAAATATAGGTCTCTCCACAACTTCTCCAAAATTGTCAGTCCATTGCCGTTTGCTGTCACGTTTTAGCCTTCATCTCCTCTTCCACCCAGTGTGCATTGGGTCGCTTTCTAGGCATTTTAGTTCCTTTCAGGTAACACTGGATCAGTCAGTCAAGTTCTTCTTCTTCATCACCTGCTTATAGGTTCTCTATTTTATCTGGAACTACCATATATGTGGTAAAGCACCTGTCTCCATCCTTTCCGGTCCTGGATCACGTACAATACAACGCTTAAAGAGAGTACTTTTAACACCTTTATTTGGTCCGTCCATTTTATAGGATACATTCCTCTTACTCGTTTTCCCTCATCTGTCCCCGTGATCACCAACTTCTCAAAATTGTCACTGTCCTTTCTTGTCCTTTCTGGCAACACGACCGAAGTATGTTAAGATTATTTTTCTGTATGTTGACAAAAGTCTATCGTAACTGGTACGCTTTGTAGCCATTGGGTTACAAAGCATTCGTCAGTTAAATGTCAGTGAACTAACTTACTGGTATCATTTATGATAGAGATTTTATGTATGTCATACATTTGAACTTAACTGCTTACATGACGATGCGAAGAATGTTCTAAGATCTGAGGATTTCTCATATTTCACACGGTGTATGTTCAAAGATTGTCGTTGCTAATTGTGCTCAACTCCACTGTAATCATTTAACGCTCTTAATCATGCATTTGACCTTTGTTTGAGAGTAAATCCATTAACTACGTTTGCAGTTTTTTTTTCGTGTAGCTCAGCATGCATTTCTCCATGGCTTTTGAATTAATTTTTACTTTCCATCAAATTATTTTGTACAATTTACACAATGGAAAGGCGTATAGTACGTAGGCGTAGAGTACAAGTACATAATAATGCAAAAAACATCTATTTTGCGGATATATAGAACCACTTCAATATACAAGGTATGGGACGAAGTAGTCTCATTTCTTAATTATGAATTTGCAGATATATAGAACCACTTCAATATGCAAGGCAAGGGACGAAGTAGTCCCATTTCTTAATTATGAATTTGCAGATATATAGAACCACTTCAATATGCAAGGCATGGGACGAAGTAGTCCCATTTCTTAATTATGAATTTGCAGATATATAGAACCACTTCAATAGGCAAGGAATGGGACGAAGTAGTCCCATTTCTTAATTATGAATTTGCAGATATATAGAACCACTTCAATATGCAAGGCATGGGACGAAGTAGTCCCATTTATTAATTATGAATTTGCAGATATATAGAACCACTTCAATATGCAAGGCATGGGACGAAGTAGTCCCATTTCTTAGTTATGAATTTGCAGATATATAGAACCACTTCAATATGCAAGGCATGGGTAAAAGTAGTCCCATTTCTTAATTATGAATTTGCAGATATATACAATAGAACCACTTCAATAGGCAAGGCATGGGACGAAGTAGTCCCATTTCTTAATTATGAATTTGCAGATATATAGAACCACTTCAATAGGCAAGGCATGAGACGAAGTAGTCCCATTTCTTAATTATGAATTTGCAGATATATAGAACCACTTCAATAGGCAAAGCATGGGACGAAGTAGTCTTATTTCTTAATTACAAATATCATATACACGTATTTGTCTTAAATAATAAAATACTTAGATGAAACATTTACATTAATTTATATCTTAAACCATACTTAAATCTCAAGCTATCACATGCAGCATTCTAATAGCATCATAATCTCAACAACCCCATCAAATTCATGTCTAACGACTCTTCGTCGCACGTTCTACACGTACTTACTTAGGCAGTTTCTCGTAGACGAGTATGATTTACACTAATTTTCTCGCACGTTCTACACGTACTTACTTAGGCAGTTTCTCGTAGACGAGTATGATTTACACTAATTTTCTCGTAGACGAGTATGATTTACACTACAAGTACTTACTTAGGCAGTTTCTCGTAGACGAGTATGATTTACACTAATTTTCATGTTCTCTGAGGTGATTGTAAAGACTGCTCCTGGATTCGCACACCCTCCTGCAGTGTCAAGACACTCTTCCAGACAGCATGCAACGGCTCGGTTCTGGGCGCTCGCATTATGCGCTTTTCCTTTTCACGGTCGCGTCTCGTAGTGTCGAAAAGTGCTACATGTTGATGCAAACTCTTTAAATAGTGAATTATTACAGGGCACATGTCTCGCACTCATATGAGAGAACTAAATGTACACTTGAGAATTAATTTTGTAATCTACAAATAATATATTCTTGTTTTGAGTGTAATAAAGCTCTTGTAAGCGCAAAGTCGGTAATTGCATACAAAGTCAAAAGTATGATTCATATTTCTTCGTTATCGATTGTTCAAAACAAAAATAATAACATCAATTCTTATTTTAATTGAATGTATTTGGGAAAAATATATTATACTCTTATGTTTTAGATACTTGATACCGTTCAAAGATGACGTCACTTGACATTGTGAGAAATAAGTTCAAAGATGATATTGCTTGACGTTGAGAGAAATAAGTTCAAATATGATGTTGCTTGATATTTTGAGAAATTAGTTCAAAGATGATATTTTTTGACATTTTGAGAAATAAATACAAATATGGTGTTGCTTGATATTTTGAGAAATAAATACAAATATGGTGTTGCTTGATATTTTGAGAAATAAATACAAATATGGTGTTGCTTGACATTTTGAGAAATTAATTCAAAGATGATATTACTTGACATTTTGAGAAATAAATACAAATATGGTGTTGCTTGATATTTTGAGAAATAAATACAAATGTGGTGTTGCTTGATATTTTGAGAAATAAATACAAATGTGGCGTTGCTTGATATTTTGAGAAATAAATTCAAATATGGTGTTGCTTGATATTTTGAGAACTTCTTAGATGATGTTAATTGACATTTTGAAAAATAAGGTGTTGCTTGATATTTTGTAATATATTATCACAACATGTCCCTTGCAGGGTAGGCATATATAACAGATCTACACATTTTTATACCCAAACACAAAACTTTTACCTCCTTCACGTTCATAAATCTCGTCATGCACATTCTTTTCACTTTATCTTCTTTCAAAATTTTATTCACTTGATCCAGCTACACTTTTCTCACTATATCTCTTTTACGTACACTTTACACTTCTGACTTGTATACCGGTTTTTAAATACGATGTTCAGATAAAAAAAATGATAGCAAAATTAAAAGGCTAAAAATATGAGATAATAATTTGGTCGATTGAAGCGATAACTATAAAATAACGATTATTTGAATATGGTTTGAGAATTTGGTGTTACTCATATAATGAAGAATATATTTGATGTTACAGTATTGAGATTTTGGTGTTACAAATAATTCAATTCAGTTCATTGAATACCAGATGTTTTATGAATTAAAGTGTGTTGGTTTATCGTGAAGTTTCGTTAGTAATATTAATTTACCACTACATGAAAATTGTTTGTATCTTTGATTGATATTGGTAAATTGAAAAAAAAAACGTTGATTTAAAAATGTTTTTTGTAAAACAATTAAGATAATTTTTTCAATTTTTAGACATTTGACGATCTTTATTTAAATAAAAATCACATCACTGTTTTATCTGAACTGAACGAAATTTCTACATCTTGGATGATTATTATACACAATTGTTTAGCAAGTCGAAATATATAAAATAAAATAAATAAAGGTTTATTGATAGCAATATAGTATGTACATATATAAATACATTCCGAAATCGCACATACTCGTACGATACACATAACATGTCTCAAGATAAATGGTAGAAAATGAATTTAAGAGAGATGCTATCAAAAGATCTGGGTTTATGCCATAACATCCCCCCGGCCGTGATACACCCCACCAATATAGGTCGAGCCCGGCCGCGAGGAAGGCAGATGTTTTTCAGCACACACTCAACATGTTTTTATAAATTGTTTTTATTTTTATTGAACAAAGTAATATATGGTACAAATATTTGCCAAGGCTATACCTATATACAAATTTATTACTTAAATAATCTTATTTATATAGGTATTATAATTTATGAACTTACTTAATTTATTTTCCTATATGTCATTTTATTTTTCATAATCTTAGTACATGATTTTTTAGATATAATTGACACCTACGTACTACTTATAACTAGATAATAATTCTTACAAATATTTTTTTAGCAAGAACAAGTCCACTCGTTCAGGCTTCTTGTATTCCATCACATTCACTCACTTTACGCATAGATTAAGAAATAAAAACAATATTAATAAATGGCAGAAAAAAATTAAAAAGTAAATCCACAAATTATATCTCAGATTAACTATCAGCGAAAAAAAACTGAAAGGAGTTCAAATAATCATTCAGAAATAAAAATATATAACTTAAAATCAGTATTTCGAGTTCAATTTTAAACGAATGTAAATCTATAATCTCAACACAGTTTCGTTAAATTTAAAATATCGATGATCTATCTTCTGAATTTATACATAGTTATCGAATTTCCTGAAATTTAAATTATTTAAAATATTATTATAAGAAAATACATTAATATTGATTTATTGTGCATCGTCTCTCATCTGATTTGGTTGGCTGGTTGATCAAGTATGGTTGACAATTATACTTGATCCCGAGTGAGTGATTCATAATTTTGAAAACTAATTTCTAATTCCTCTGAAATGAAGCAGATAAAGCAAAAGTAGGTAAACTTAATTTTTTTAATTGTTTTAATCAGATACGCCACAGCTACCACATTGAGTGGGAATTTAATTTAACTCAAAAAGATCACGTGGATCTGCGAAATGTTAATTTCTTACATCGGCGAAGGTACATCAACCACAAAAGAAAGTAAAGAGCTTTATGCGTTCAATGTTCGGGTCTCTTGTTCCGAATGTGGACTAGTTTCAGGTGGTCTTGCCTTCGGCCATAAGGCTTCTTTCATTTACCACCTGGGCTGTGGAGGACGAATTGTTCTAAAGTAAGAGAAAACGTGAACGGAAAGACTTATTATCACAGGTTATTCATCCTTATCTAGCATTGTAAATAAGGGGTCCTTAATCCCCGAGGTCGTGGGAAAGGATAATACGACAGCTATATTTTTTAAGGTTGTCTTTTTCGGTAGTCTGCTAGAGGTAAATATTCGTAAATAAGACTCCAGAATGATCCAGCCTTAGGGTTTCACCCAGGTTTAGGGGGTGTTGGATTTAGCCCCACCACTATCGAGTTGATAAGATGGCTATCTTCTGATACAGGGGTTGTGGGTTTGATTCCCGTTGGCTCTCAGATTATTTTTTAGAAAAGAAACCAGCCTGGTTTTCAATTACGGCTACTTTAAAACCTTTTAGGTGGTTTGGAATGGATTGTCATATGAAAATAAACACGCCAGTTTGTATTATACACAATGATCTGTAATACAATACAAATGTCATAGATCGGCTCGGAACGGGAAGTGCAAGGCTATGGACCAAGCTGGATGTTTGCCTTTTATGGTATCATTTTATTCTTGATAAAATGTTTAGGATGTAAGTGACTGAATAAAATTGTAAATAAGTTACACTTGCGAGTGTATTGATTTATTCGGATTACTGGCGCCATGGTCTAATAGATAGCAAGTCGGCGTCCCGGGATTGATCCCCGGCGGACTTTCTTCCCGTTGTTTTTACTATAAGATCATATTGTATATAACTGAAGTTGTATTTTTCGGTAAGTCATTAATTAAATATAGACCAAATAGAGAAACAAATACCAAATTCACATTATATCTATATTGTATAATATCCTTAACTATCCCGCCGCCCTCTCTTATCTCGCCGAAAAGTTTCAGCGTCTTTCCGATCATGGACTTGTGCTACGCTCAGACAGATATGGGTTATTGGATTTTCCAGTTCACCGCTCTTCTTTTTTTACCTCGTCCTTTACTGTCCATGCAGTGTGACTCTGGAACCAGTTACAAACCAATGTTAGAATCGCCTCGTCCTTGGCATGCTTTAAGAAGCGACTGAAAATTTCTTAATTTGTAGTCAGTAATATAATGTGCTTCATTCCTGATTTTTTCTTACCTCTCCACTAGTCCTTCCTTTTCCTTTGATTAATGATTTCTCACTTTTACTTTAATATTAAGTCCATAAAATTCATAAATATGAACAATTACTTGAATATTTTTTGCGACCATGTAACTTACTTTATTTACTTTAGTCTGGTTGGTTGGAAGGGTTGCCGCTTGGCAATAAGCCCGCCATATTTTATTTGCAATGAAGTGTTAAAAAATATATATATACATTTTGAGTAGGTGTTTTGATATTAATAAATGGTGTTATATCTAGTTCTAATCGTTGAATGTTTGTACAGCATCTAAAACTTATAGAAAATCTTGGTAAATATTATCCAGTCCGAAATCTAACGGAAATTGAATGCTGCTGATCTAAAGCAACTGCTCGACTTTTAACCGATCTTAGTTTTTGCTCGCAACATGGAAAATCTTACTATAAGGTACATACGAGTACACACACCTTACTGTCATCTACTGGAATGAATGGTTTTCAAAGTGATAACCACCATTTCTCGATAATTTATGACAGTAAAGTAAGCGAACTGTTATTATCTAATCTGTATCAGTTTATTTACTATGAGTTGAAAAATCAAGCTCTGTAGATTATATTAATCAATAAAGGATTACCAATTACAATTATGAGGTTTTTTTACAATTAAAAGGCACAACACTTATTCATCATGGTAATAAAAGCGTATTCGGAATGACGTTGGTCACTTAACATCAATAAAATAATAAATAATCGGCAATTTGTAACTACTGCGTGAATTTATTGCAATTAAACAAACATCTAACAAAATAAGAAATATAAGTACAGTAGTCGTTCCTTCAATGTGATTTCACTTTCTACGGTTTCGGTTATCCGCGGTCAACACTGGTCCACAAATATCGATTGGAAAATTATAGAAATAAACCTAGTACAAAGGGATGATCCAAGCCTTAATAAGGGATGTTTTGGGGTCGCAACATAAACTGCAACATTTACGGCCATAGTAGACTGAAATTGAATTGAACTTGTGGGTTGAAAACATAAACAAGAAACGTGTTCCTTTTGACGGTAACATTTTGCACTAGAAAGCATCGCTTCTATTCGAAGGCTTAAGCAACGAGTCCTTTGAAACGAATGATACCAAGCCATTTATTATATGTAAGCGACAGTATACGGATTCAGGAATATATTTCGACTGATAAATTAAACAAACATACAGGAAAGGCTGTGTCTGCCGATGAACAAGCTGCTGTCAGATTTCTGACAGAGTTTTAAAGGTCGATTAAGGAGAAAGGATATCATCAAAACCAAGTCTTCAATTGCGATACAATCTGGGTCTTGTGACAGAATAAACCAGTTTCATGGCAATGGACATGAATATATTAAAGTATATTAGTTATAACTGTTTAATTTATTATTAGTTGTTGATTTTTACTGTCTAATTTATAAATTAAACTGTGTCATAAGCATGCATGTATAGAAAAAATAATAGCATATATATATATGGTTTGGTACTATCCGCGGTTTCAGGCATCCACTGGGGGTCTTGGAACGTATCCCCCGGGGATAAGGGGATACGTAATATATTATACTTTACCAACTGTCCTTAATGCTACTGATATACTCATTCATCAATGAACCCAACCTCGAAGACACATTAAAAACCGCTACTTCTGACTAACCGGATTGTGAGAAAGTAGTAAATACAATTTGGTATTATGACGCACATAATCGTTTTGTGAATATAACAATAAAGCTCGCTAAACATGATAAAACTTTCAATTAAATTAGTTATGAATTTTATACAGTATTTTTTTTATTAATTCAATACTTTCATGCTAAAAAGGTATTCTTGGTGGTAGTATATATTTTGTGCCGATTGCTGGTCGAAAAGTTAAAAAGTTTTTAAATTATTCTAACAGATTTTTTAAAAATTCAGAACAAATCGGAATTAAAGAATAAAGAAATGTAAAGATAACCAACAAAAGATGATTTTTTTCACCAATAAATTTGAAAAGGGAGGAATATGGACAGAAAAATATAACGTGGAATATTGAAAGATAAAATTATGCCATTGAAAAGATATATAATGATTTTTAAGTTGCTTTTGAAGAAACCAATGAGGATCCAAGTCTGACAGCAACTGGTAGCTGGTTCCGAGGTTTAACAGCGTGATTAGTAAAATATGACGGAATGAAGAAGAAAGAGTTATAAATTGCAAATGCTAAGAGGCAATCTCTGCTTGAGCGGAGAGTAAATCCATAGTCAGAAATATATAGTGGTAGTGGAACAGTTGAGTATATTATATAATATCGACAATATATTGACATGACTACACTAAATTCCACCAATTTAGCTTTTTACGATATAATATAATGTGATACTCAACTTCATACTTTCTGAGGTTGAACATGTATCGCAAATAGGCATTTTGCAGTTGTTTAAGTACATCCTACGTATCACGACGTCATTGTTTTTGTATCATTGAATTAATTGAGTGACATTATTTTTTGACAGCTTTTACATTTGAATACATAAATTTAATAATATTTGAATGTTGAATGTGCCCATCAATATCAAATTCGGCGAATGACATACAATTTTTGGTTCGTGCCTACCGGGCCTTTATATATCTATTACATTTCTTTTCTCTCTCACCACAAGGCATAATATGCGAGTATTATAATGGTTTAATAACCGTACATGAGAAGATAATTATTTTATGATTGTGAATATAAATTTGATATTATATAAGAGTAATATAACGTTATGGTGTACATATACGAATACGTATGCTAGATGCGCTGAATAATTCGCACCATTTATAAATGAATGTCCCGTATGATTTGAAGTAGTAATCTTAAACTTTTCTCACACTACGGGTCACAGAAATGGAAAAAGATGTACCTACAAAAAAATCCGGTGAAAAACTTAAACAGCGCTTATGAACCGATACCACGTCGGTCATACCCATTGCGCATGATCAGGGGCGATGTTAAAATTAAAATTTAATATCTTTACGTTTCGTTATATTGTGAAATTATACAATTTGCATTTCACGTGGTTCTCAAGTTTCTTTTAAAATAAGATAATAGATCAGCAGAAATTAAACGACGTTTAAATGATGACAGATTTTCCTTTCTTTCGAAATTGAACGTGATAACCGCACGATATTTAATTTTGAACAATTCAGAATATAACGCAATTATACGTCTTGTATTGGTCCTAGTTGACACACTACGGAGGGTTAAGGTAACCGACGATACTGAATTATTAAGAATATTAAGAAGATACTATATGCAGTTATTTCTCCACCACACATACTGTATCAAGGAATGAATTAGTTCACTTACAGTGTGACTGTACAGTAGTAGGAAAAATTCATACTTTGATAAAAATGCTTTTCCCGGGGGGTGCGGGACGGAGTGTGAAAATGATAGTGGTGACACCGACAGAATGACACATATCACGAATCCCCGGCCAAAGCTGATACGAGGTATTATGACATCTGGGGCACCCATTCGAAAATGTTCCCTCCAAAAAAGATAACTGCTAATAGGCGACCTCCGTGGCTTACTTGGTAAGACACTTGTCTGCCGGTCCGGAGATTACGGATTTGTTTTCTTTTGGAACCTTGTTTATTTTAAAAAGTTTATCTCATATTAATGATAGTTTTAAACATAATTATTCGAAATATTTTTGGTCAAAAAATATAAATGTATTTATTGGTTGGTTGAAGGGAATTGGCTGTTTAAATTATGTAAGAAAACTGACGGTATAGTGCAATAATAGTTGGTTTTAGACGAAATTGATTTTGAGACTGTTTTTAAATCATGAACTGCTTTTAGTTGGACAGGCCTGTTTAGATAATGATTAGTTCACAATCTATTTTATTGAAGTTTAAAATAATATTACGTATAATACGCCGATTTTTTTTAGTATTCTGTAACAATATAAAATAATATTCAAACAATGAGTATGATTTCAGAAAAGTTTTAGCTCTCGTTGTATTATATTTGCGTTGTATACAGTATAATCTAGCGGGTTTATTGCTGTATCAATCTCTTCTAATTAACCAAAAATATGTAACAGAGGTCGTGAAAACTAGATTGCAGCCCTTTTTAAATAAAATCGGATCTAGGCTGGAAGATTTCTAACCAACAAGGCATAGGGGTCATCAACGGGGCATGTAGAAAACGATGATAATCTACAACAATATTCTATTACCGACATTAATATATGGAAGGGAAATGTGGATGTGGAAAAAGATTGAAAGGAGCAGAAAAAATGGTATAAAAATGCATGCACTGAGAATAATACACGGGAGGATAATGTATAATAGAGTATGAAATAAAGTGATTCGCCATGTATGGGAAATGAAGCCTAATGTGTACGAAGTAATATGAAAAAATCATTGTGAGATGTTTTAGCTATATCAAATGAATGAAGACAAACTAAAAAATCATTGTGAGATGTTTTAGCTATATCAAATGAATGAAGACAAACTAAAAAATCATTGTGAGATGTTTTAGCTATATCAAATGAATGAAGACAAACTAAAAAATCATTGTGAGATGTTTTAGCTATATCAAATGAATGAAGACAAACTAAAAAACCGTAGTGCAAATTTAATTGGATAGCGTGGTAGAAGAAGACAAAGGAAAGTATGGTTGGATAGAATGAATAATATTTTTTTAAATAAATGTAAAAAATCAGAGAAATCGTTGGAGTTGTGTGAGAACGTGGATATTGAAAAGCCGAGATATGTGTGTTGCGATAGGAAAGTTTGGCGATCTATCATCTTAGCCTACTCCGATAGGGAAATGGCGTGATGGTATGTATGTTTGTAAGTATCTAGTCCATTTTTAATATTAGTGTTGCCATAACGGTTGGCAAAAAGTGGAAAAACCCAGACAACGGAATATCTATGTCATATATATTTACACTGTCAGTGTGAATAACATGCCAGCTGGTTAACTTGGCTCCGATAATCATCTAAGAAATCAATGAAATTTATGACTTTCCGGTCTACACTTCTGAGAGAGATAGTCATATGCTATGTTATGAATTTATATATGCAAAAATATTCTAAATCACATTTTATCTGTTCTCACATATAATATTTAAGGAAACGTAAAATAGACAATACTAATACTACTATAATTATTACTATTAATAATTGTAATAATGATAATAATAATAATAAAAATATATGAATAATAATAATGCGGTGTGGGTCGCATTGCATATGATATGCACATGTGGAGCCTAACAGAGTTGCCTTTCTGTGAGCGGAGGTAAATCTAGACTATGTATTGGATCGTATGAGAAGGCATGCAGGAGCTGCACAGACTGATACCGGATGCTGTAACTTGGCTTGAGAGGACACAATGCGTGTGAAGACCGCATGCAGAAGTAAAATAACTCGAATTTATCATGTAAGACCTTTTAACGTCTTTCTGATTGGTAAGACGAAATAAACATAGGCATGTCACTAAGCTCACGGAAGTGTAATATAAACCATAAAACCTTTAGTATGTCATAACCTGGAAGCAGTGAATATTCATGGTGATCTTCTGAGATAGCTCAAGCCTTGTATTTGCAATAGATCGCAGTTGGTTATTGTGGATGGATTTGAATCTAGCCCTGTGGATGTAACATCTGGAGTTCCACAGGGTTTTATTTTGGGACCTTTGATGTTCCTGATTTTCATTAATGATATTTTGGGATGACGTTCAGACATTTCGAACGATTTCTCGTGAGAATGACATAAGGATGCTTCAAACGGATTGATTCGCTGTGTGGTGTATATTTTAAAGTTTTGGATAGTCTTGTAGACTCATCTGAGACTCTAGAACGTATTGATTTAAGTATCCCCATCGCTTTTTTAGAATATATGTTTTATTTAGTGTAGCGACATAGAAGAAACATCGGCTTCCATAACCCAGTAGTAAGAATGTGCCGAGAGTACTCGAGCAACTCAGTAAGTAGCTGAATCGAATGAGGATATATTTAGTTCAACACTGTTAGAGTTTAGGAGGATGGTATCTGAATTGACTAATGAATGAGTGTTTCATTTTTTCCATATATTTTATATAATATGTAATATTTTTTTACCAATCTGCTGACATGACGGAACTGTGCACAAGATGGACGCAGGTTATTGGAATTTTAATCCTTAGTATTATTTATAAATTATATATTTTGTGTGAAAATTAGGAATAATTTCTTATAAGTGTTCTTTTCAATAAAAATAAAAAAAAACATCAAATACCATTCACTCTGTATATAATATTAATCCGCACTTTTGGTCAGCGTCATTCTTATGACCAACACTGCTAATGGGCAATCAGTAGATTGGAGCCTTCTTCTTGCCGAGATCAGCAGGTGAAATTATCTGCTGCCTCGTACAAAATGCACCGCCCAAGGGTGCGAAGCAGTCGAATAAACTTTCACCTGTTTACGGGTCGTTGATCCCTAGCTATCAAGGTTACGGCTGAAGCCAAGGCATGCGTGAGGAGATGGCAACATTGATAAAACGCGCATCTCGTGTTAACACTTAACATAATATATTCAAATAAATATGAAACAAACTTTGAAAAAGTCTGTGGACTAGCTGAAAAACGCGTTTTTTTATTTAAAGTTATCGCTAGTATTGATAAGAGAACACAGAAAAACTAGTTAAACCTTGTTTTTTTATTTAAAGTTATCGCGAGTATTGATAAGAGAACACAGAAAAACTAGTTAAACCTTGTTTTTTTATTTAAAGTTATCGCGAGTATTGATAAGACCCACACAGAAAAACTAGTTAAACCTTGTTTTTTTATTTAAAGTTATCGCGAGTATTGATAAGAGAACACAGAAAAACTAGTTAAACTTTGTTTTTTTTTTATTTAAAGTTATCGCGAGTATTGATAAGAGAACACAGAAAAACTAGTTAAACCTTGTTTTTGTCATATTCAAGACGTTCTGGATATATACATTTATATATACTATCACGCCCTTCCCTTATCCGGCTAAGCAGACAGGACAGAACACCTGACTTTCCTATCTCGACACACATCCTTCGCCTCTTCTACAGACACACACCTCATTCAACTCTACGATTTCTCTCACTTTTTAAGTTTCCTTCTTTCAAAATATCATTCACTTGATTTAACCATATTTTCCTGGGTCTTTCTTTACCATGCGTTACACTCAAATTTGGAACTATATACGTATTTTGTTAGTATTTCATCATTCATTCGTTCTACATGACCAAACTATCTCAGAGTACTATTCTTCATCTTACTGAATACATCAGCCTTAAGGTCATATTCATCCCTAATCATTTCATTTCACATTTTATCATAAATTGTCACTTCATGTATTATTTTATGTGCACGCATTTCTGTAGAGATGAAATTTTACGAGTCGCAAAAAAGGCGCAGGAAATAGAATTTTGACTCTTCATCCAGACTATGAGTTTTCGAAATTTACGAAATTAAAATGTTTCGTATCGAGTTTGAAAGGATTTAATGTCATTAGCTAATACGATGATCCATGTATCCAAGTTACATATATACTATATTTTTATCCCATGTATTATGCTAAGTGCACGCATTCCTACTGAAATTTTCTAACGAGAAGTACTGCTAAATGAATAAACATACAAATCTCCGAACACCACTGATGCCTTCCGCGGTCTAGTTGGTAATAAATATATTTTTCAGCCCGGGGTTTGCGGGTTCGATTGTCGTTGATACCTAGAATTATCAAAAAAGATTCCATTCTAGTTTTAACTTATGTAGGCTTGTTTAAACACTTTTGGTTGGATAGATATGTTAGATAAGATAATGCTACATGGCAACAAGCTCGCCAGGTTGTATTAAATATAAAGTAAGTATGATACAATATAATACTATCATTCATACAACACATCGCGTCCCAGTTGGGGTAGGTAGAGAGGATTGAGAGGCAATTTTTTATAGCATCATAAAACTTGAATTGAACGCACCTTCATTATATTATACAGCTCCTTCTATTTCTCTGACGTTTAACATTTTCTTCTTTCAAAATATAGCTCACTAGGTCAGATATACTAACCTTGGTCTTTCTCGAACACGCCTTTCACTGTTTTTTTTGGCAGTCTTTCTTTAATCATTCATTTTACATGCCTGGATCATCTCAGAGCTAGTTATCATCCTACTTAACCTTTCTTGTATATCAGTCTTAACTTCACATTAAACCTTAATGACTTCATTCCATATTCTATCATACATCGTTACCCTACAGCATTTACGAGGATACGTACGATGAGCTACTTGCCTTCTCCAAAGAGGAGAGGAATTTTAAAGAAGAATTTAGTGCTGTTTTCCAAGACAAATAAAAATTACTTCATTATAGAAAACACAGGAAATAAAATCATTTTTTATTTTTATTTTTTTATTTATTATTACACATGACAAGAAATATACACAATTTGAGAAAAACAACAGATAATTTGATTTGGACATACAATTTTAATGGATCTGGGTTTGTTGCCTTTCATTTGTCGTATCCCCAGTAAACTAGGCTTTTGCCTGTATCTCACTGAGGATATTTAGCATGAAAAAAATAATTAGCAAAAACACGCCATGATAAATAAACTATCAATTAAAAATCAGTGCTTTCTTGAGAATAAAAAAATATGAAGTTTCATAGCTGTGATGGCGAGTCAAACAGAGCCGGGACGAGATATTTTGACGCTTAGGGTATTTTGGCGTTTTTGACCCATTCAAAAACGCACCATCACAAAAAGGGGACAATTTTTAATCACTTTCAGGAACCGGTAAAATTCCTGTAATATTTCCCCTTATTTTTTTAAGTATGGGTTAAAAAGGAAAAAAATATGGACGGACGGTCACTTTATCTCACATTATAAATTAATAGAAAATTGAAATATCAAAGATGTTTAACTTTATTTTTTTTTAAGTTTTCGGGGCTACAAAATTATCAACTTTACCGAAATTGATTTTGTTTAAAATCAAATGTTATGTAGAGAGAATGTACATATCTGAGTCTCACTTGTCTAAGACGATTTTTGACTAACATTTTTTTTACATTGTATTCACGAGCATTGAAAAAAGTATACGAAGTAACAATACATATTAGGGTATGATTTTTACGCTATTTTCAGGCAAATTTTGGCACCCTTACGACTGGGGCCTGGAGTCGATGCTCCGGTCCCCTTTCTCTTGTACATGCCCTGGTGCCGAGTTCGGGGAAACTGAAAGTAGCACATGAGATTTAAAGTTCCCGACTTTTATACGCCCTCGAGGCATGCCTTGCGCAAAATACCACGAATCGTATGCATAAAATCTACATCAAAATAAAAACAAGGAAAATGGTCAGTTGCAAAACCAATTTTAGATAAAATTAGAATTGATTTAATGCAGTTTTTATCAATTAGTATATTTATCGAGAGGTTTAGACCAAGTAAATATATACAGCAATCCCTCCATTTACGCGAATTTACTTCCAGTAGATCCGCCAGATGTATTTCATGAAATTGTTAAAAAAAATCATATTCTGTTTAAAATTTTTAATGCATAGTAGTGACATTTATAAAGTAATAATTTTGCCTCAAAATCGATATTTTAATTTTTTGCTACTGACAACATCGTATATTTTGTTTATTGTTTTGCTCTACACTCTACACCTATCCTATAAGAGCGATAACAGTAACAATGGAATAATAATCCAGCGAGAGCAATTTTGAATAAATAGATACAGCAAATTGTAAGATGTGTATTTTTTTCTTTTTATGAATAAATCGTATAGCTCTCATCAAAATATGTGTTTTAACAAATAAATACAGTTTTTTAAAATTAAGATTAGTAAGATATAATTTCTGAAAATATGCTAATGTTCATTTATTTTTATAGCTAATGATTTCATTTGCGCAGTTTTCATTCGCGCGGTGATGATTGTCTAGAACCAATTATCCGCATAAAAGGAGGGATTAATTAATTCGCGTACATTCCATCAATCAGGTCATTCCTTATCGGGGCATGCAGACAGGACAATACCCTATAAAGACAAATTTTCTTCGTCTATTCATTTTTAATTGGTATACTTGGCTATTACTCCTTAAACAATAGAATCTACGCACCTGTATGTAGAAATGCAAATTACTCAGGGAAAAAACTAGCAAAACCCTTATTACATACATATTTTATTTATGTTTTTCTTTTTATTTTATATTTTTTAATTCGAATTGTACCTACCTTTCTACACATCAAAACTAATGATTCGAATATCACCAGTTCTCTAGTATCGTCGGGATTCAAAACTCGAAACTTTCGACTGGAAGTCAAGCATCTTACCAACTAGCCCACAGGGGTCGTTTATTAGATTATTTTTATGGTTCAAGATACAGTTATACGAGTATATACATACTAAAAACAATAACGTAGAATATGTTTTGAGGCTTTAGTGGTTCTTCGTATCAGTTGTATAAGGTCTTTCGAAGGGTTGTCCTTCGTGGTTTGGCTTATCATGCTCATTATAAGCCAAACCACGCTGTATAACACACCGAAAGACCTTACATAACTTATAATGTGATACATGGTATTGTATATTGAGGTGCATGGCCGCGCGGTAACGCACTGGACTTTCGTGCGGAAGGTCGTCGGTTCGAACCCAGCGTTGTGCATCTCCCCTCGAATGACGCAGACATTTTTTACATCTAGTATTTGGGAGTATAAGGATACCTATAACTTCGGTCATATCTATTCTTTCAAAAAAAGAGAAAAAAAACATTCCGGTGAGCTCCGATCGTCTCACTTCAGGTGTGCCATCAGATCCAGTACATCAGCATGGTGAGTTTGCTGGTGTGCAACAGCTCACTCACTTAAAGAGGAGAGAAAAAAAAAAGAAATAAACTAAATCTCCACGGCACAGCTTCGCTTTCCAGCTGTATTTGATGTTGGAATGGTGAGGGGATCCTCGACTACGAGGCCCAGCAATGACGACGACGTGGTATTGTACTATAAATGAAGTGATTCGTGTTGAGGATCATTCCGTGTCTACTTCTACACCAAATACTGAATTATAAAATTAGATGTAAATAATATATGATGTGTCGGTATATGTGATGTGTCGGTATACATTAAACAGTAAAAAAATACTCTTTAAGGATTAAAACGACTTCAGTGGCCTAGTTAGCAAAACGCATCAATATTCAACTCAGAGATCATTATAATAATTGTCTTACACTTGCATTATAATTTTAACTTGGTGGAAATCTATATGATGGGCTAACTAATTCAACTTGCTCGACTTTTTTGGACCTACCCAATGCGATCAAGATCCTTCACTTCAGTGTTCCTCATTCTCCATTCGTTGGGGTCGACTTTGAAGTCAGGGAGATTTTGGAGGACCTTTCAACTGGAAATATTAAGTTTTATTTAATTTTTGTAGCTTAAGGCAACCTCCGTGGTATAGTTATTAAGATGCTTGTGTTCTATCCGGAGTTTGGACTTTATGTCACCAAAAAGTACCCAAAAAATGTAACGAAATGTCAATCATCATTCAACATGTTCATTATCTATGCATGTGTTTTATATGTAAAATATAAATTTCAGATTTTTTCAAGAGAAAAAAATGTAAATGTAAGTTTACGGTGTACAATATAACTGTATATTTATAAAGGTTAAAATTAATGATAGCCATTGAGGCTAAAATTAATTTATAACTATTTTTTAACTTAATAAACAAACAAACAAAACATAGGGTTTCACTTTGGTGTTCTTAAGAGTTCGTCTAGTAACAATACTCGCAAGCTATACATGTTTGCGAGTGTTCTTACCTGCCCACGTGCAGTAATATTTCTGACAAGTACGATAACGAACTGGGAATCACGTGCCTATTCCAGACTCAATAACTCTGACCGAACACAGTGTCTGTCTCTCTGTTATGTTTTTCAAGTATCGAAAATTTGGGTTAGTTGAGGGGTATCATACGAATGGATGAATACGTTAAGATGTCTGACGAATACGTCACTAGAGTTCTTTCATCAGCTACCTGAGGGTAAAGAATTGATCAATAGTGAGTCTCCATTATTCTCCATGAAAGAAAGCCACGTCTTCCAAAATCTTCTATGATAACCTTGATTTATAAAGTTATGGGTGAATATAAAAGGTTTAACATTAATTTGTCGCTTTAGAGTTATGGGTGCATATAGAATTTTGTGCAATGAGCGTATGTTCGTCAATCTTTTGGTTCCAATAAGTTAGGATTACGCTAGGAAGTTAAAACATCTAAATTTAGTAATCTCTTTCATCCTTGAATATTTATTTATTTTGTGTACATGGTACATCTGGCGTGTATTTTTGCTATACAGAAATTTCTTCCAACTAAACAGCTTATCTTGGTTACATTGAACTGTTTTAATCCCATGAAGATTTTACAAAAAAATGTAAAATCTGTTAATTTGTCGTTTTTAAAAATAAATATATTACCACACAATAATGGTAGAAGTAGAGGAAAGGAATTCATTCAAGGATAAGAGGAAGGGAAATGAATACAAAATTAGGGAGAAAATATATTTTAAGTAATATAATATATAGTCGATTCTCTCTTAAACGTAAATAAGGATGTTACACATCTGATAACTCTTGAAAGTTTATTTCACAGTCACACTGAGTGATCCGCAAATTAAGATGGGCAAAGTGAGGTCTGGTGTGTTGGTATTCAAAGTATATCGCTCATTGATCGAAGATAACGTCAGTGTCCTGAAAGTAACTGGATTTTTTCCTAAAGATGTGAAGAAGAAATAGGATTATTAAGTACGCAAAACAATGTCGTGAAAATTTCTTCGTTCCCTTATTTTAAGCCACTGAAGTCTGTTCCGAAACTCTTGCTAGGGACTGGACGTGGTCATACTTCCTTAGGTTAAATATAAAACAGATGCCAACTTTTTGGAGTCTTTCAAACTTAAATAATACATAAAATTTGTATTACATTAATCCTCTTTATATGTATTTCTATGTCCTATTTATTATCTTTTTATGTAGATATCCACCAAGTTAAAACCAACACCTTTTAATATTTTTTTCAATCATTGTTATCAACCCATAGACATTTTTTAAGGCATATTTAGAGTCGTCTGTATGAACAAATCGGTAGAATAACTATCTCGATCATTTTACTTTCTGATGCATATACTAAGCAATTGTTTTCTAACAGCGTCTTATCGGAATAACAATTACATTATTAAACACTAGCGTCGTTTATATTGTATTTACTATTCTAGGAACATTGTAGACTACGCAAACGGTTCAATACAAAATACTGCGAGTGCGTATGATAACAAAAAAGGTCCTTTGCGTTCAGTTCATGTCCACAAGACGTAGAACTGAAGACGATCACATTTCTTCTTTCTTTAAATATTTGTTAGATCAGTTAGTGGTGAGAAGGGCCTGTAGTTGTCCCATGTGCAGTGTCGCAATTCACATGTTGTCTTTTTATCAAAGAAAACAAACGAGTTTTACCGGGAAAGTTTCGTTGACTGCCGTCTCCCAAGCAGTGACCTTAAAGACGATCATTGGCTCTAGACCAACGGCCCGCAAACTATGGCACGCATACAACTAGTCCTGTACGTGAGCAATGATAACTGTTGTAAAACAATATTATAGTGACTTGGAGGGAGAAAATTATTGTATGGAGAAATATCAAAAACAAGACAAAATAATTGTGTAAGTCCTCAGTCTAGTGGTACGCGAGCAATGATAACTGTTGTAAAACAATATTATAGTGACTTGGAGGGAGAAAATTATTGTATGGAGAAATATCAAAAACAAGACAAAATAATTGTGTAAGTCCTCAGTCTAGTGGTACGCGAGCAATGATAACTGTTGTAAAACAATATTATAGTGACTTGGAGGGAGAAAATTATTGTATGGAGAAATATCAAAAACAAGACAAAATAATTGTGTAAGTCCTCAGTCTAGTGGTACGCGAGCAATGATAACTGTTGTAAAACAATATTATAGTGACTTGGAGGGAGAACATTATTGTATGGAGAAATATCAAAAACAAGACAAAATAATTTTGTAAGTCCTCA
This sequence comes from Odontocerum albicorne, assembly GCA_949825065.1. Taxonomy (NCBI): domain Eukaryota; kingdom Metazoa; phylum Arthropoda; class Insecta; order Trichoptera; family Odontoceridae; genus Odontocerum; species Odontocerum albicorne. Next base: position 17,540,440 of record OX463852.1, on the reverse strand, counting down.
GTCTAGTGGTACGCGAGCAATGATAACTGTTGTAAAACAATATTATAGTGACTTGGAGGGAGAAAATTATTGTATGGAGAAATATCAAAAACAAGACAAAATAATTGTGTAAGTCCTCAGTCTAGTGGTACGCGAGCAATGATAACTGTTGTAAAACAATATTATAGTGACTTGGAGGGAGAAAATTATTGTATGGAGAAATATCAAAAACAAGACAAAATAATTGTGTAAGTCCTCAGTCTAGTGGTACGCGAGCAATGATAACTGTTGTAAAACAATATTATAGTGACTTGGAGGGAGAAAATTATTGTATGGAGAAATATCAAAAACAAGACAAAATAATTGTGTAAGTCCTCAGTCTAGTGGTACGCGAGCAATGATAACTGTTGTAAAACAATATTATAGTGACTTGGAGGGAGAAAATTATTGTATGGAGAAATATCAAAAACAAGACAAAATAATTGTGTAAGTCCTCAGTCTAGTGGTACGCGAGCAATGATAACTGTTGTAAAACAATATTATAGTGACTTGGAGGGAGAACATTATTGTATGGAGAAATATCAAAAACAAGACAAAATAATTTTGTAAGTCCTCAGTCTAGTGGTACGCGAGCAATGATAACTGTTGTAAAACAATATTATAGTGACTTGGAGGGAGAACATTATTGTATGGAGAAATATCAAAAACAAGACAAAATAATTGTGTAAGTCCTCAGTCTAGTGGTACGCGAGCAATGATAACTGTTGTAAAACAATATTATAGTGACTTGGAGGGAGAAAATTATTGTATGGAGAAATATCAAAAACAAGACAAAATAATTGTGTAAGTCCTCAGTCTAGTGGTACGCGAGCAATGATAACTGTTGTAAAACAATATTATAGTGACTTGGAGGGAGAAAATTATTGTATGGAGAAATATCAAAAACAAGACAAAATAATTGTGTAAGTCCTCAGTCTAGTGGTACGCGAGCAATGATAACTGTTGTAAAACAATATTATAGTGACTTGGAGGGAGAAAATTATTGTATGGAGAAATATCAAAAACAAGACAAAATAATTGTGTAAGTCCTCAGTCTAGTGGTACGCGAGCAATGATAACTGTTGTAAAACAATATTATAGTGACTTGGAGGGAGAACATTATTGTATGGAGAAATATCAAAAACAAGACAAAATAATTTTGTAAGTCCTCAGTCTAGTGGTACGCGAGCAATGATAACTGTTGTAAAACAATATTATAGTGACTTGGAGGGAGAACATTATTGTATGGAGAAATATCAAAAACAAGACAAAATAATTTTGTAAGTCCTCAGTCTAGTGGTACGCGAGCAATGATAACTGTTGTAAAACAATATTATAGTGACTTGGAGGGAGAACATTATTGTATGGAGAAATATCAAAAACAAGACAAAATAATTTTGTAAGTCCTCAGTCTAGTGGTACGCGAGCAATGATAACTGTTGTAAAACAATATTATAGTAACTTTTAGAAGGATTATGTATAGAGAAATATAAAAAAATAAAATTTAATACTTTGGCAAGTCCTCAGTCTGGTGATATTTGAACAATGATAACTGTTGTAAAACAATATTATAGTGTCTTTTGGAGGATTATGTATAAAGAAATATCAAAAATATGACATAATAATTTGGAAAGTCCTCAGTTTAGTGGTACTTAAGCAATGATAACTGTTGTAAAACAATATTATAGTGACTTGGAGGGAGAAAAATATTGCATAGAGAAATACCAAAAACATGATAAAATAATTTGGTCCCTAGTTTAGTGGTACGTGAGCAATGATAACTGTTGTAAAACGATATTTTAGTGACTTTTGGAGGGAGAAAATAATTTTATAGGGAAATATAAAAAACAAGACATGTTAAGTGCCTATATAAAGTGAAATTATGTAATTTTGCATATATAAATTTTCTAAACTCAAATTCTAAGGTATATTAATTTCACAATGAGCAAAGAGGATAGGTATAGACCGTATAGGTAAACACATCAAGAAAATATGCTTCTGAAGGGGCAGATGGTGGAGCAAAGTGCCGAGAGGGGTACTGGTTGGTACACCACGCTTTGTAACTTTCATTAGGTGGTATATTTAAAAAAAATTGGGAACCTCTGCTCTAGACTGTCGGGGGCAGTGGCGTTACTTACAATGTCTGCTCCAAGCTTCTTTTTGTTCTTACTAGAAGCAGCGAGCGCTATTACAGTGTCTGAGTTTGGATTGTTATGTTTTGGGTTTGGGAAACGGTATGATAAAAATATTTTGTGCTAACAATTTTTTTGTTTCATATAGTACCTACTGTTAAAAACCTAGGAGTGGTAATAGATAACACTCTCTCATGGCGAGATCAAATAAATGAGGTAAGCCAAAGGATCTTCTTCAGCTTTCATTCCCTTAAGATTCCTGCCTACTAAAACCAAAATTTTACTCGAGCAATCTTTCCGATTCTGGACTATGCGGACGTCTGTTACTTGGATGTTATAGACGAACAGCTGGACAAAATACAGCGTCTTCAAAATGTTTGTCTAAGATTTATTTTCAACCACGAAAGTGCGATCGTATAACTTCATACCAGAAAGCATTGAACCTGTTGAATGTTAGAAATAGACGCCAAATTTACATACTGTCTCTATTGTATAATATCCTTAACTGTTCCGCCGTCCCCTCTTATCTCGCCGAAACATTTCACCGTCTTTCCGAACATGGATTAGCACTATGCTCAAACAGAGATTGCTTATTGGTCTTTCCAGTTTACCTGTCCTCTTTTTACGTCGTCCTTTACTGTTCATACAGTGATACCCTGGAATCAATAACAAACCACTTTCAGACTCGCTCCGTCCTTGGCACGCTTTAAGAAGCGACTGAAAAACTCTTAATTTCTAGTCAGTAATATAACGTGTTTCATTCCTGACGATATATTCGGAATAACCCAGGAATAACAGTGTTTCAAGAAGATCTTAATCGTGAGTTAGTGTTCTAAAGTTTATAAAAGGGATGTGTACTATAAAAAACGTTAAAAAATTGCCTATACCCTTTCATGATAAAAAAAAAACACAATACAAGAAACTTGATAATCGAATATATTGAATTTCTGAATGGCTGATATGTTCGAGACGGATGGCGGCGGTGAATCATACTGGAACTTTCTTGCAGGCCGCACGTCAATGGAAACTATGTGAATATGTGAATGGACTTCGCAACGTACACACACATACGATTGTATACTATACACGTAAAAAATGTACTGGGTGGGACAAAACCCATGTAAGTATAAATTTAATTTGAAATTTAAAAATCGAATTAGAAACGCTGTTCTCATGCCTTAGATATATACCATATTCAATGAATAAAATGTATGTTTCTTGGAAAAAAGACTTTAAAAAAAAACATACCACAAAACCAACACGATCTGCGTAGCTTAGTTAGTAAAAACACCTGTATTCTAGCCCAAAGTTTATCCCCCAAGGACCCTAATTTATTTTAAAAAGGGTTTCTGTTTGGTTTTAATTCAAAGCCTCTTCAACATCTGGTTGGTTAGAAGAGAATGTTACAAGACAACACACTAAGCTGCACTGTATACGACAGTGTGATACAATATAATCAAACACTTGCTGATGCATACTGAAGTAATTAAGAATATGTTCAATTTTAGTTGAATAAATACAAAAATTTGCTGTGACAAAAATAAACAACCTCAACAACTTTTTTATTTTTATTTTGAAAAAAAAAATAGGTTGTCAGAAAATAATTTCGTAGCCAAATTACTATTGATGGACGAATTAGGGCTTTCATCAAGAATAACTAGCGGTCTACGAAACATTGTTGAGATACTGAAAATATCGAAACCTATGAGCATTTGGTGAAACTTGGTAACGTGAAACGTACGGTAACGCGTATGAGCGAAAAAAAACCTAATGGGTCAGGTTTTTGTAAGCGATATATTGCAAAACGCATCGGAAATGAACAATTTTTTAAACGAATTGTGACTGGCGACAAAAAGTGGAACATAAAATAATGTTGAACGGAAGAGACAGTAGGGAAAGAAAGGTGAACCATCTTAAAACACCCCATGGGCTGGTTTTTCATTCGGAAAAGGTCTTGCTGTGTATCTGGTGAGATTGGAAGGGAGTCACGAACTACGAACTGCTCCCATCACATGATCGATTCGGAGAAATACTTCTCGCGAACGGACCAATCGAAGGAAGCAGTCGATTGGAAGAATCAAGAATTAGCTGATAGAAAGAGTGTCATATTTCAACAGAACAATATTAGATTTCATGTCCCTATGCAGATTCATAAAAAAAATAGTACAGCTGGGTTGGGGGGTGTCCCAACCCCTCCGCCGTATTCATTGGACCTAGCACTCTCTGTTTACAATTTATTCCGGTTCGTACATAATTCTTTTAAGATGAACTTCACTTATCTGAAGGCCTGCAAAAATCATTTGGAGGAGTCTTTGCCAAGAAAGCTGCGAAGTTTCGAGAGCATGAAATTTTACATTTGCTCTAAAGTCAGCATAACTTACTGGAACAAAAAAATATTAATTTATAAAAGTTTGTTTGAATTTGACCTACAAATACGAATTACTTTCCGGGCAAACCAATTAATCGGTTTAGACATTTATCATGGGCTGCTTTTAAAAGCTAATGGAACAAAAACAGGTATAAAGGTGAACTGTACATTGAAATCCGTCAGGAATCGAACCTTATGTTACACTTTGATTGTTTGCAGATTGTTTTTAAATTAGCCCCGACACAAGTTTATGTAAATATATTATAGATATATCAAATTAAACCATCTTATTCGAATCGTTTTCAGTTTCTTTCTCTTTCGAAAAATGTATTTTGAAAAAGAAATAACCTGAAATACCAATTTAATTTTCTTTGTGCCATCCATTACATATGTAGTACGTATTCATTTTAGTAAGGTTTATTTAATTCTCTTACGTAACATTTTATGATCAAGGGCGAAGAAAGTGGCCGAAGATCCTTTGTACTGTTAAAAATATTTTTAGACATAGATCAAATCAGTCCGTAACAAAGCGACCAAGATCTTGGGTTTGTAATTTGTACCATCAAAATATTGTGTTTTATTGTATTTACAGTGAAACCTCGGTTTTCGAACTAAATCCGTTCCAGAAGGCTGTTCGAAAATCAAATAAATTTTCCCCATAAGAAGTAATATAGACTAGATTTATCCGTTCCAGACTCCCAAAAATACACAGCGCGGCAACACAATAATAAATTAAATATATGAAAATTTAACTGCACCTTACCTGCATGGAGAGTTGATAGCATAACATAAGTGAAAAGTGGTGAGGTAGGTGGAGAGAGGGATATACGAGTATGCTATTGTTTGGAAAGGGAGTCAGTCATCTTGCATAAAAATCTCAGGTGGCTATCCTTCTGGGGCTCTTTTTCTTTACTGTCTCCCTTAAAACCTGTACAATGAGGTTTATTTTTGCCTGTTTTAAAAAAAAATTAACATGACATTATCATTGAAAACGTATGTTCGAGAACCGAATTAGAACAATATGTTCGAGAACCGAATTACGTTCGAGAATTGAATTATGTCCGACAACCGAATTAAAACAATATAGAACCGAATTGTTTGAGATAAGAAACGTTCGAAAATTGAGGTTCCACTGTACATATTATATCTACGTTCTCCGAATATTGTGTAACTCTTTGGTCATAAGTCATTGTAGCAATAAACACCTAGATCCATCTGGAAAGCTCAGAAGTTCGTCCGAAGTTGAAAAAAAATATTAAAACTAAAAACAAATGTTGCCCAAATATATAAAAAAAGTGTAGTTAATAATTTAGATAATTTTGATTTGTAACAACAGATGACGCATTATTTTTACTTTTGAAAATAAAATGAGGCACGCTGTAATAATTCAATCATAAAATTTAAATGTCTTGATTTGATGTTGAATAAACAGTAGTTGCTAGTGAAGGTTTTATAGCTTTGACATTTAATCGTTAGGTGATGTAGCGGAAAGTGAAGGTGAATTGCAGAGTTTGATAAGCAAATTGTATGAGAAATGCGAAGAGAAAGATCTGAAAATGAATTTTGCAAAATCCATAATAATGATGATAGAAAAGTGTGAAAGGAAAAGTAAATGTGATATATGGAAGAAAAATTAAAGATTGCAGTAAGTGGGGGGATTCTGTTATTTTGGTAGTATATTCTTAGATGATGGAAGAGTTAAGAGTGTAGCGTTGGAAAACAAAGTCAATGGGGCGCTAAAACATACTATATATACTCGAACCGGTCAACATCAAAATCTGCCAAGACGATAGTTCTCAATAGTATTTTGGTATCAAGTTTGATGTATGGGAGTGGACGTGGAAAAAGGCTGAGAGAAGCTGAATATAGAGTAGGGATGCGTGCATTGAGAAGAATAAAGGGAGTGATAATATATGACAGAATTAAGTGATAAGGGTCTGATACGTTAAGTAAGGTGAATAAGAGAGCGTTCAGTTGGTTTGGGCATGTAAAACGAATGAATGAAGAAATACTAAACAGATAAACAATGCAGATGTGCGTGGAAGCCATAAGATAGGAAAACCAAGGGAAGTATGATTGGATTAAGTGAATTATATTTTGAAAGAAGGAAATGAGAATATGTATGGGTGTGGAAGAGGTTAAGGATATGTGGTGGGTTAGGCAAGTCTGGCGTTCTGTCATCTCTGCCTACTCCAACACGGAATTGCGTAATGATATGTATGTGATGTGTTGGGGCGGTATTGTGTTAATGCGGTCTTTTATTTGGAAAATTTATATGAAAAGTGTTTATAGGAGCGGTTAGTATTCCATCCATCCTGTAGTGTAGCTCGTGACTGAGCATTGTGACTCCCATGATAGCCTCTGATGATTCCTCTCCATCCATCCCTGCACTCCGCGGTTCGAAAGGCAGTTGTTAAGGGTATTCCAGTTGTGTCTCTCACTTGGTCAGTCCAACGCATTGGGATTCTTACTCTTGTGTGTAAGTATTACAGAGTAGTTAATCCCGTGAATTTGGCATAACATATAGTATATGGTACAAGCACTGTTTTCTAACAGTTCAGAGACGTTATAAAAAAAAAAACTTAAAAACGTGTATGGCACGAGTGTATCACCTAATTTAAAATATGAATCAATAGTTATAATTCACTAGTTTGCAGTATCAAAACTTCTTGATAGTCGAGCAAATTGAAAGAAGAGTTCCGCGACACCTAAATTGCAATAATTAATGATTTTCTCCGTGGCTCTTTTCCACATTTTTAAACGGGTATGCTTGTATATTACTCCTTAATCATTAGAAGAAACCTAATCACCTGATTGTACCATACATATACAAACTGATAACAAAAAAATAGTGAACCACTTGTTGATTGACAAACCTTTGTTTAATGCGGCTGACAATTATTTACGCCATCAAGAATTCAATCGTTTTCGGTGCCGTATGCACGACTAAGCTATTAAGACCGTAGCATGATTATATAATATTAAGAAATACTAAAAAAACAATTATACAATTCAAATATGAGGGAGGCCATGGTAGAGGAAAACCGAGGAAAGTATGGATGAATCGAGAGAATGACGTTTTGAAAGAAGGAAACGTTAAACGTCAGGAGAATCGCAGATATGGAAGAGACGAATAATGTGTATGGATAAAAAATCTGGCGCTCTGTGATCTCTACCTATCCTAATAGCTATACGGTGTTATTATATGTGGCGGTCGCCCACTCGGCGTTCATACATACGGTCAATGACCGATGAAGTGACCTTCGGATTCCTCGATAAATCTAAGTAAACAAGTCCGAAGGTCACCCGCCGGCCATTCATTCCATAGCCGAGCGGACCGCACTCCATACTAGAGAGAGAACGCACCACACTGTCTCGCCGGTTCCGTAAATAGATTGTTACCTACATACAACAATTAATCGTTTTGCATTCACAGAAGCGAGACGTATCGCGAGCGTGTTCTCGCGCACATTCTAAAAAGATATAAATACCTACGTTACTAATAAAATTGGACAGACTCTCTTTCCGCATTGCGATCTAACGTGTTTTATTATTTATCAACAAATCACCATCATCATCTCTTCCAATAAGAACCATTCAGCTAAAATATGTATGTTTGTTAGAAATTTTCTGTACAATCAACATTCAACCATGTAATTGTAACTAGAAAAAACATAAAATAGGGGACAAAGTAAAGATTCATAGATTAAAAATATTGCAAAAAGATCGATTAAGTGTAAAGATAAAAAAATCAATGAAGTGGCTGCAGCCATCAGATTGGAACTTCCCAAATTAACGTCATCCCTTTATATTATGAAATATTTTAACAACCATTTAGCCTTGCCCCTGTATACTGTGAAATATTTAAACTATCATAATTAATAACTATATTTTTCATCATAAAGAAGATATAGAATAGCACATGTCCCCGAAGCATTATCTGTTGCCTAACTAGTCCACCTACAGTTTTAGCTGGGAGAACTAAGGTCTGAGTGAATGTGATGGAATACAAGTAGCCTGAACGAGTGGACAAGATCTTGCTAAATATATTAATTAGTTGTAAGAATTGTTATGTAGTTATAAGTAGTACGTAAGTGTTAACTATTTCTAAGAAGTTAAAAATTAAGATTATTAAAAATAAAATGACATGTAGGAAATTAAGATTAAGTTAGTTCAAAGTTATAATACATAAATTAGATTAGTTCTTAAGATATAAAATTGTATATAGGTATGGCCTTTGGCAAATGTTTTGTAGTATATATTACTTTGTTTAATAAAAAATATAAGAAAATAAACAACACTAAAATAAGGCAAAAATAAAGAAGCCAATAATAACAAAGAAAAAAATCATCCCAAGATCCACCAACTCCTCATAATCAGCATCAGAGGCTGAAAAAAACTCTCGATCATTCTAGAAGTTTTTCAAGCAGTTCTAGAATAGTCTAGATTTTTTTAGGTTTCTTGAAATGGTAGAGAAGACAGCATATTTTCAATGTCGTGATTTTTTCCCCCTGTTCTTTGGAAGAATCTTCGAGAAGATAATACGATTTTTTTAAAACTCGAGAAAGTTCATTAAAAATAATATACTCGTACACTGTGAATATTTTATTTGTCCAGAAATCATCACATTCGTAAAAAGTACCTTGAATATTATAACTAAAACTTACATAACTATTCAATCTTAATTTAGAGTCTTGGTGTAGAAAGTTTTTTATTCAAGAGATTTTGAGTTATATTAATAATTGGACGTAAATATGCCATCCTTATGCATATACGAGCGTATCCAGAAAGTAAGTGTACTGAGGCTCTCACGACCGGATGGATTTTATTTTCGACATGTTGGCTACACTTCCGTGTAGCCTGACCCTTCCCCTCCGCAACGAGACCGGTTCGAGGTCAGTACGTTGAAAAGTGTCGACGCGACCACACGTTTCGTGAAAAATGTCAATCCAATCTCCCGCCAAGTGCAAAATACGCAGCGTCATCCGTTATCTCGTTTGGAAGGGAAAACCTCCGGTTGAGGTTTATAATGAGGTGAAAACTGCATATGGTGATAAAGCTATGAATCGTACGAGTGTGTACAAGTGGTGTCGCGAGTTTAAAAACGGTCGTACGTCTGTGCATGATGATTAGAGGAGCGGAAGACCTTCAATTGTGATTGACGAAATTGTGGAAAAAATCGAAAATGCGCTCCGTGACGATCGCAGATTGAATATATGCCTCAAGGGGAGACCATAAACTCTGCAAGATACTGTGAGACCCTAAAAAAATTGCGGAGGGCGATTCAGAACAAGAGGAGAATCATGCTGACAAAGGGAGTCTGCCTGCTGCACGACAATGCCAGACCACACACGGCCAACGCCACGAAGGAACTGCTCGCCTCGTTTAAATGGGATGTCCTGAACCATCCCACGCATTCCCCTGATCTAGCACCTTCAGATTACTATCTCTTTACCTCCCTGAAGCTGCACATGGGTGGAAAAAGGTTTTCAAGCGACGAGGAGGTATGGAGGAGGTGGAGAAGTGGACCGAGGGGTTGGCGGGAAACTACTTCGAGGGAGGCATCAAAAAGTTGATACCCCGCTTCACCACCTGCATTGAGAGGAATGGCGACTATGTCGAAAAATAGCTTACATATGTACTACGGTAACCACGTATTTTTTTTGTTTAAATAAAAAAAAATTGTAATCTACAAAAATTCAGTACACTTACTTTCTGGACTTACCTAGTATACGCTAAATTGTGAAAACCCAAAAACAATTCAGTTTAGCATCTTCACATTCAAACCTTTCGTAATTTTGGTAGGTTGTACGAAATCGCTAGTATATGTATTTGACCACCAATAAAATTGTTTTAAATAATTTCTTCCCATGGCTATAAAAATTCACATCGAAACTTCACAAGAAAAATTACTTTCCAAAAACGCAAATGCAAGAGAAATTGATCTGGATTAGTTAGGGCATTAATGGACTGGCTGAGCCTATGTATGTACAATAATATGTAAAAAGGATCTTATTGTGAAAGAAGAAGCTGGAAAATGAGAAGACGTTGAATCTGGATAAAGATAATGTATCACTAGCACGGAAGTAAATGTCGTTAGACATCTAAACGCAGTAGGTCGGCACAATGCCACTAACGCGCTCTCACACACCGCAATTCACAAATCACAATCTCATTATACCTGTTTTCAGACATTTGAGGAAATATATCGTTGATTTGCCAGCAACATTTGTTTTAATTTTTTTACAATTGAATTTACATTTCATTGGCTTGATATTTTTTGCATGTACAGGATTACCATGATATGCGTATTTGATAGGGTAAACCTGGGGCAAACGGACACGCTTAGCATAAAATGTGAAAAATTACAGAAATACAAATCGAAAAAAAAAATATATGCAAAACGATTAAAAAAACACTTGATTAAATAAATTGACGCATTTAAGAAAAAGGGGCATACGGACACCTGATCACTATCTTCAATATAACATCGTACACATCTGAAAACAGGGTCTTCTTCATTTAAATCACATGCAACGTGATACCAGACATTACACTCAAGGCACTGAACCCAATTCTCGTCTGAGATTTAGTATTGCTTATTTTTTCCTTTTTAATTTTTTTCACATTTTGGAGTAGCTTCTTAGCATTAAGCTCAGAAATACATTTCCTGGTGGTCAAGATTCCGGACTCAGTCCCTTTACGCCCTCTTCTTGAAGTTTGTGAAGCCGTTGACAGCATTACCAACAGTTGCCGCCTGATTCTATTCTTCTTGAAGTAGAGATCCAAATGTAGGTTATTCCACTTATTGGTTAACGACGTAAATGTACTCGTACACGCCAGCTTTCGTTGTATTGAATGTCAATGGAGCAAAAAATGAAACATCAAGGGGTTGTAATTGTTGTGCACTATGTGGCGGCAAACAAAGAAGGTGCACATTATTTTCGAAAGCTTTTTCATCGGGATCAGAACAATGGGATCCATGCCCATCCAATACCAATACCAAATTTGTCAATTTTGACAGCTTTTACTGCCATAGACATTGACTCTTCACTCCAGTTACATAGTTTAGATGTCCTTTAACGATTACGCACCATTATTTACAACAAACGGGGAGTAATTCATATAAGGTAAGATGTGTCCGTTTGCCCCTTAAACACAGTGTCCGTTTGCTCCTACATAACATAGAATTTGTTTGTAAAAATATTTAACAGATGGTAATAGTAGCATGATTTTGCCTTCCTTAATACACTACACTGACATTAGCTTAACACGGTAGAAACATAATCTCAAAAGAAAACTTGCGGTTAAACAGAAATATTCCTGTCACTATAACGAAAATATAGTTGTTGTGTATTGGTCCTTACCAGTAGGTAGACAGTAGTCATAAAGAATAACTCAAAAGATTATTGAGATATTACCAGATTATTGTTTTTATGCGGAGCGCAACACTTCTGCCGTTTAGAAAAATACTCACAATGGTGGCCAACATGTATAATTAGGTTTGGCTTAAGTAAAACGTTAAGGGGGTGTTCGTTTGCCCCAGGTTTACCCTATTTATGATAAACAAAAATAAGCTATGTGTGTTTGTTTTTTTTTGCATATGTTTGTCCATAAGTGACATATTTCAAGCATACTTTTAAGAGCATGACTACGGTAGAAATATAATGCATCGTTCGAAAACAGTATTTTTTAATAGTTGTTTCGCTTTTATTACGAGGGTGCGATCTTTCTTTTGGTACCACCCATTTAATAACCATTGTTAAAAAAATCGTTCTTATTCAATTTCCAAATATGGGCCTCTGCCCTACATGGTGTTAAGACAATACCCATTACCCAACTGTCACTCTCGTTGTCTCCCAAGCAGAAGAAGTTACGAGAGAAGCAGTCAAGTATTGCGTCAGGTGGAGACAATGCAGTTAAAACAATCGGACACATACACACGTGTATACGCGAAAATATCCGATTAACATAAAATTACTGTTTTACCCTTTTTGTATGCAATATAATCTGGTATGACAGAATACGGAATGAATGGCAATTTAATGTAGTTAGTAAGATGAATAGAAGCGCTCTGAGACGGTTTGGGCATGTAGATAAAATGAATGAAGAAATATTAACAAAACAAATATATAGTGCTAATGCAGGTTAAAAGGCGTTTTGAGGAAGACCAAGGAAGGTACATTTGGATCGAGTGAATTATATTTTCAAAGGACACATAAAAAATAAGAGAAATCGTAGGAATTGTATGAGGTATATGGATGTAGAATAGGCAAAAATGTGTATTGAGAGAGATAAGTTTGGCTTTCTGTCCTCTCTGCCTACCTCAACAAACAAATGAATGAATGTATAATCTGGTGGGCTCGTGGCATTTATTTTTACCAATCATAATTAAGTTAAAATACCTGAATGTCAATAAAACAAAAAGGGACATTCTTTGTTTTGGCGCCATCGGAAACAAAGTCCGAACATTCTAGTGAGAGTATGCGACCTCTAGCTCTAGTTTACGGATGTTGACTATTTCCCATTTAAACTTCTAGTGAGAGTATGCGACCTCTGGCTCTAGTTTACGGATGTTGACTATTTCCTATTTAACCGTTTCAGTAAAAATCAATGGCACTAAAACGGTTAACTACATCCGTATCATATTTGAACGAAATTCCGCGAAAGATTTAAATGATTTGGTGTCACTTTCAAACATTGCTAATTCACACAGTACTACTCGAGTTTGTCAGACACAGGAAACCATGATAATATAATATAAATAATTAAACGTAAAACCAGTAATAAATATAAAATACTAGCAGAATACTTTTTGATCGAGAGAGCGACACGTTATCTTTTTGCCAATTGTTGTCTTCATCGGCAGACTTTTGTAGTAAAAATATGTAAGAAAAACAAAAAAGGTTGAATCTGTCCCGTATACCCATACGTATGATACTCGTATATATAATACTATATACTCATACTTTTAATTCAGTGAGTCGTGTCACCATTGAGAAATATTCTGTGACCTGAGGTTATTCTCGTAAGCATGACTCAGTGAATATGTGCGCTTGATGACTTAATATATTTCCGGGGATATGAGAGTGAACGCACCGGAAAAGGGTAAAACAATCGAAGCGTTTCTCAAACCTTAATTATTACCGTATTGTATAATATTACACTTTCGTCGTATACATGATGTGCATGCATGGCCACGCGGTAATGCACATGTCTTTTGTGCGGAATGTCGCTGGATCGAACCCCGTGCTTTGCTACTCCCTCGAATGAAACAGGCATTTTTTCCGCCTAGTAATTGGGGGTAGAAGTGTACCTATGACTTCGGTCATATATATTCTTTAAAAAAAACATGCCGGTGGGCTCCGATTGTCTCACTTGGGTATGCTATCGAATCCAGTACAGCGGCGTGGCCGGTGAATTTTATGGTGAGCAAAGGCACACTTACTTGAAAACAAATTTCATTACACAGCTTCGCTTTTGAATTGAAGTGACGTTGGAATGCCTATGGAATCCTTGACTACGAGGCCCAGCAACGACGATACATGTGGCAATCTCTTCCAACTTTCAAAAAGGTATAAACAAACCTAAAGTGAAAATCAGAGAGAAATACTTTAAATAATATATATAGGTACCGATAGGAATCGAACTCGCAACCCCCTGGGTTGGTATACAGATTAGAGTAATTTACGTCGCAGAAATTAGTCGCGTAATTGCATTACCTACACTTTAATACGAAATTGCATTTTGTGCCAGATTACTGCGTAAATTAAGTCATTATGCGGACTCACCACAACTCAGTCGTGTTTTAGGCAGAATGTTGCGCATGCAGACGCATTACGTGCGTCTGCGTGGCGTCAATTGTTTTCGCTATATACTTGAAGTGATACGTACCAGAAATATCCAACTAACCAGAAAGATATTGAAGAAACCTTTCAAGTCCTTTTTAATTGGGTTCTAACGGGAATTACGACATAAATTGGATTTTAACAGGAATTGAACCCGTAAGCGGGCTGAAAGCTGACGATCTCCGTGGCCTGGTGGTAAGACACTTGTCTGCCGATCCGGAGGTTGCGGGTTCGATCCCCGCTGGCACCCAGATTTTTTTTAATAGGATTCCAGTCTGGTTAACACTTAGGGCCTATAAAAACAGCTTTCTGGTTGGTAGGAAGAGATTGCCACATGGCAATAAACTACCCAGGTTTAAAAAAAAAAAAAAAAAAGATAGACTTCTTTTTATGGAACGTAAACTTTTAAGTTCAATCTACTCGTAGTTATTAAAAAAGTAAGTATGTATATTTGTATCGTCTTATTTATTTTTATTTTTGAATTATTCACGACGAACACTGACTCAGGAGCACATGCCTCACGGAACTGATCAAGTTCCGAGGAAAACGATTTGGGAAACGTCGACCTACTTACTTCATTCAAGGTGCATTGTAACGGCTAAAGACAAGAATCGAATATGTCATCTTGATTAGAAAGTAAATAAATTTAATATATTTTATGTGGGATATGATTAGGCGGTGAGTAATGTGCTCAATGCCATATAAAAAATATCCTACATAACTTATAGCATAAACATATCAAAATAACTTATAAAATTAGGTTTCAAAATTCTATTTATAAGATATTATTATTCTATTGCTATGTATCAGCAGACGAAGGGGGTATCTTTACTCTTATATTTATTTTATTTTTTAACTAAAAAAATTAAAAGAATATAGTAAATTTATACTGATTAGGTGTCCGTAGCAGTTTAGCAAGATATTGTAGCAACCGTGCGTGCGTTCACTGAACCCATTGAGGCGACCCTTGCCCACGCGGTCATTGAACTCGCAAGTGGTGAGTGCGAGGTGCGTGACGAGCGAAGGTCGCCCGCGTGGTCATTGAACTCACTAGTAGCGAAGAGCGAGACACCGATATATCTCTTGCCTCTCCTGCAGACCGTAGTATGAAATGTATATAGAACGTGCAACAATAAACATGTGTCCAGCGGAAGCGAGACAGCGACATGTTCTGCGCCGTTCTATGCATTATAAATACAGACGCTTACAATAAACTTTCTCTTTACTTATTCCGATCTCGACGACTTTTATTCAAACAACCCTCATTCTTCTATGCGAAACACAAGTCCCTAAAATATCAAGAGGTCAACCAGTTAAAAAAAACTGGTCTAGACTATTTTAGTAAGCATGGAACATCCATCTATAACATGTATTGTGATTTATTTGATGAATGATGAATAGGAGCAGTCTCAAGAGATTAATTAAAGTAGAGATGAGAGTATAGATGATAAGAAGTTGTTTATTCAAAATACATGATCTCCTCTACAACAAGGATTTCAATCTCGACTTATCTAAGTGAATTTTGCGTTGCTACTTCTGCATACTTATTTTTGGTGTTGAAGTATGCCACTAAAAACTAGAAACTTTTGAAGAATGCTTAGAGTCTTAAATTATAAACTTTTGTAGAATGCTGTCGAAGAATGCTGTGAGTCTTATGGGTTGACAAAGTCCGTAGTGATGACATCTTGAAACTGATCCACGATCAGAAGGAGAAAGTTGGATTACTTTGTACATATAATACGAGGAGAAAATTATGAGATCCTCCAAGCGATATTGCTGGGAAAAACTCTAGTAGACGAAGTGTGAGAAGAAGACACATATCCTGGTTGAGGAATTTACGGGAGTGGTATCATTGTGGTTCAATTTTTTTTTGTTTAAAGCTGCTGTCTCAAAATTCAAGATAACCGTGATGATTGCCAAAATCTGAAGAGGAACTCTAAGTAACAAGAATAGTTTCTTTGGCGAATGCACATTTTCATTAGTAGTAAAGTGATATCTCGTTATCTGTGGATTTTTTATCCACGGTTTTGTTCCTACGTGTTTGTAAAATAAAAATAACTCTTAAGTAATACAAACATCCAGAGTTCCAGATGTGAATGCGATATGAATGAAATTGTAGCTATCGGAGAAAACGTATAGGGTTTCAATGTCATTAATACGACGGACATAGAAAAAATAATCACAGGAAACAAATTTGAAGAACTAACGCCGGAAGAGTTATAACAATTGTTTAACGATCCGCAAGAAAGGGAGTTAGAAGATGAAACAAAAGTAAATATTGCTATGCGAGATTTACGTATAAAAACGTGGAATGTAATTTTTTTGTTATTCATTTACTAATTCCTCAAGGTTTTGCTCAGATCCTTCTATGGAAAGAGGATTAAAATTTAAAATTAGCGAAGAAAATTAGTTTTTGGGTAATTTGTAGACCTGAAAAAAAGAAGACACAAACGTCAAATACAACTTTTTTGCCTCGTTAATTACTCGCGTATCTATGATTAAGCCTGATGTACCTTTTTTATTTTAATATGTTTCTTGAATGAAATATTGCCTTCATATGGTAATAGATAACTTCGGGAACTTCACCAGAATTTCCTGTAAAGGTGGGGGTACATCAAGGATCGGTACTCAACCCGCTACTGTTCATCTTAGTCATGGACTATTTAACTAACCAGGAAATGAACAGTCTCCTAAAGATCCTACTATTTGCAGACGATATCGTATTAATAAGTGAAAAATATGAAGACCTGCAAAATAGTCATGAAAGGTGGAGAAGAGTCTTGGAGGACAATGGATTGAGACTGAGCAGAAAGAAACAGAGTATCTGTACCTACCATTCGAGAACACAAATGCTGTCACTCCCGTAATGCAAATGGATGGAGAAACATTACCAAATTGTGACTACTTTAAGTATCTTGGGTCACTCATCCATAGCGATGGAGGATGTGCAGCAGATGTAACACATAGAATTAGTGTGGGATGGATGAAGTTTAGATCAATGACGGGAGTTCTATGTGATCCGAAAATGCCAGTAAAGTTAAAAGGAAAAGTATACCAAACGATTGTCAGACCCGCACTCCTCTATGGCTCTGAATGCTGGACGATGTGTAACTCTTACTCTAGGCAACTAGACACTGCTGAAATGCGCATGCTAAGATGGTCAGCTGGTGTGTCCCTAAGAGACAAAATAAAAAGCTCACGCATTTGTGGAAGCCTAGGTGTTATAGACATCAACAGCAAGATGGAGGAGAGGCGATTGAGATGGTATGGGCACGTTGGACGCAGAGCACCCGATCACATTGAGAACCAGGCAATCTCTATGGATCTTCCTCGAATAACAACCAGAGCAATACCAAAGAATTCATGGGTGGTGCAAAAAGATAACCTGATGCAGAGGCACGGCCTGGGGGACATAGTCCGGGACAGAAGAGCATACAACCTGAGGACGAGGAGAACTGACCCCAACAGTCTTCGCAGACAGTGAGTTGGGATGGAGCCAGGGAGAAGAAAGAAGATGGTAATAGATAATGTTTAATTCATTGTTTCGTCTCTAATATATCCTAAGCCTTTTACTATTTGTTTGATAAGTTGTGACAGTTTATGCACCTAATCCCTGTTTTGTAAGGACGCTTTCCGATTCCTTATCGACGCGGTTTCCTTATCCGCGGCATGTTGGTGGAACATGACCCCCGCGGATAACAAGGAATCACTGTAGCCTTTTAAATTGTTATGCTATACTAATATATTATTTTGATTATTTAATTTTTCTTTTTTATACTTACTATTCAAGATACGGCACGTCGCTCCTTTTGATGAGATTTTGAGAGAGAGGGACAATAATAAAAATAGCTCCAATATCCGTATACAAATTGTGCTTGAAACGGGGACAAGCGGATACAGATCTCACCTCTTACAAAATACATAATGTAATATGCGTAACTCTCTGAATCATCGTCGATAGAGTCAACGAACTTTTACAACGCCACCAGAGAAAGATGAAAGAAAGCATTTATCTCAAGGATATTTTATCGTATCAGCAAAGGCAGGACGTGGTGTTTTTGTAAATGTGGAACCCATTAAAAACACGTCTTCACAATCAGATATTTCTATAATTCTATAAACGTTTGGAAACGGGTAAAATTGATATAATATTTTTTCCTTACTTGAAATGTGTTTTTTTTATTTCTTAAATAAAAAAACCCCTCCTGTCATCCCGTCTTCAAAAACGTGAGAATCAAAACTACTCCATATTATTTTAAAACGGAAGAAAATTAAAATGTCTATAATTTTTTACTTTATTTTGCGAACTTCGAGGATTGCAAAATCGTCAATAACTTTATCGTTTTTTTTTTTAAATTAAATATTCAATAGAGAGACTAGCCAGACATATCTGATAAGTTAACCGCCGTGGTCTAGTGGGTAAGAGCTCTGTCTACCGATTTTGTTAAATTTTAATACTATCGGTTCGAGTATATATACGAGTATTTTAGTGCACTATTGAGTTTTTTCCTATCGCTAAAGGCCGTTCGACATTCCTCGTAACTATTCCATCACCTGAGAAAATACTAGCAGAATTCCTCAACTTGCTGTACCCTTTCATTGCTCACACATATGTACATCACATTTACTTTTCCTTTCATACTTTTCTATCACCATGTCTAGATTTCGCAGCAATTATTTTCAGATCTCTCTCATCTAATCTCTAATACAATTCGCTCGTCAAAATCTGTAATTCATCCTCGTTCTTCGCTAACACTACGATGTCTTCACCATACATAAATCTGCATACATTTCCATTCGACATTAAGCCTATATAACTTTTTTCGTCATCAGAAATACACTTTTCTTGCAAAGTACCCGTAATTAGATTTCTGAAGGAGGTATTCTATTCTATATTACTCTAGAGGCGTGAATTTCGGACGTTTTTTCAGACTTAATAAAAAAAAACAAAAAACATTTTTCCTGCGCATTTTTTACAGTTTGTTTATTGATGATTTGAGAATGTAAAATTTTTTTTTCGAAAAAAAAAAAAACAATTTTAAATTCAAGATGTTATCAGCTGTTTATCTCGTCGTAAAAAAAGGGGAGTAAGCTGGTCGTCTTGATTGAAGCATTTTCATAAATTTGAAACCAAAATCATACAAAGTTTCTTAATAAAAAATAATGTCGTTATCGTTGGTACCAAAGAAAACAAATCGTAAAATAGCTGCTGCCTGAAAAAAAAATCTATTTTTTTACCCTTTTTTTCAAATATAAATTTTTTTTTAAAATAGTAAAAAAATAGTCTTTTAGTTTTTCAAGGTAGATACAATATAAAAACATTTATCAAAGTTTCATACCAAATTTGAAGGCAATCGGTCGAATAGAACTTGACATTTTATGTCGACCAGGTCGAAAAAAGTAGTTTCGAGAAAAACGTGTTGAAAGTTTTGAGATTATTGTCATTCCGGTGCGGCGTAATTGCTGCCTCATTTATAGCTTTAACTTCGTTAATATTGAGAATCTTAAAATTTCCTTTTGAGAACATGTTTTTAAAGAACAAAACATTAAAAATATGCAAAAAAAATCTGATTTTTAGAGTGGAATACCCCCTTAAATAAATGTAGTGATGTATACACGATTGTATTTTGAATGAAAAAAATGTGCCAGGTACGAGTATATTGTATTATATCACACTTTTGTTGAATACAGTACAGCCTGGCGGGATTATTGCCATGTCGCAATCTCTTCCAACTAACCAGAAATATGTTAAAGGCGCCTTTAGTGAAAACCATACTGGAATCCTTTTTAAAAAAATATGGGTTCCAGCGGGATTTGAACCCGCAATCTCCGGGCTGGGAGATAGTCATCTTAACAACTAGGCCACGGAGGTCGTATAAGGTATATCTAAGACTGAGAATTTTAGATGAGAATTTGCAAGTGACATATGCACACTATATCGAACTTTTGATAAAATGCAATTATAGAAGCCTCGAAACAAGAAAACAATAGTCCATCGCGTTATTCATATTAAAAAATACTGTAATGTAATTTACAACTGTCTTCTAATATTATATTAGAGGCACTTAGTTTTTGCCTTCCGGACAAATAAAACCTAGCAAGAAATCATTATCTGCTCAGATAACAACTTGTTGAACCTATGTCACTCAGTAACGCGCGGTTTTGAGATATTTCACCAATTTAGTGACAGTGGATAGTCTTGGCACCTTCTAGCGTGTGTATTGTGAG
This sequence comes from Odontocerum albicorne, assembly GCA_949825065.1. NCBI lineage: Eukaryota > Metazoa > Arthropoda > Insecta > Trichoptera > Odontoceridae > Odontocerum > Odontocerum albicorne. Next base: position 17,519,846 of record OX463852.1, on the reverse strand, counting down.
AAGAATCTTTCATAGTATTCTTTCATATGAATAAAAATTAATCATGTAACAAATGAAAATCGTATAATGTGGAGAATGAAAATTTAAATAAAAAATAATTACCATTTTGAGATAAGTAATTTTGAACTATGTGCATATCATGGCAGAGCATATTATTCGGGCCACATTTGAAAGGCGATTCAAAAGCTGAGTTGACTAAATGCAAATTATGGCATCTATATACTTGTACACATACAATATGTGTATGTAATGTGTTCACTTTTATAGATTTTTTTCATCACTAGATCGAAGAAACATACGAGTACATGCATGTCATCACGCCGTGTTTCTTGCGAGGTAGGCAGAGAGAACATATCTTCTAACTTACCATACCAGCAGACAACTTTTGCCTCTTTCACATTCATACATCTCGTCATCCACAGCCTTCCATTACTCATACTCTTCACTTTACCTTATTTCAAAATCTGGTCCATTTGATCCAGTCACGTTTTCCTCGGTTTACCTCTTCTACGCACACCTTGCACTTCTGACTTGTATACTCGTTTAGTCATTCTTTCGTAATTCTTTATTTTCACATGTCCAAACCATCTTAAAGCTCCTTTCTTTATCTTACTTTAAATTATCAATTTTATCCATACATTAGTTTCTGATGTCTTCATTCTGCATTCTTACAAACATTGACACTCCACAAATGTTCCTTAGTGCGAGCATCTCCACAGCATTATTGTTACTTTATCCTTCTTCTGCAAAGTCTATGTTTCACTTCCATATGTCAAAGTGGGCACCAACACCATCCATCCATCCATGGCTCTACAACCCAGGTCGGGTCTTGGTCTCCCGCAGAGCTTGCCCCCATGACTGACGGTCCTGTGCAGCGTTACGCCAGTTCCGGATACCGATGTTGTTTGCATCCCTCACCACTCCATCCAGCCATCGGAGTTTCGGCCTTCCCACTGCTCTCCGCCCCCCGGGCGCACCATCCATGATTCGCTTACGGGCACCAACACACTATTATGTATTTCCATTTTTGCCATTGTTACACGGTAGTACATATTACATTAAGCGATCATATAACAAGCCATTTTTAAAGAAAGTTGAGGTTTTTAAGCAAATATGTAGTTTTGACTTTCAAATGTTGATATGCACACAATTATTGGAATTATAAATCACGGATATACAAATCAATCCTGCAATATTTTCTTTATTAGATGTAAATTATAAATGATAGTTTTAATAAAATTACCAAGACACCGGTGGGCTTTATAAGGGCTCTAGATATAAACCAATTGATGAATCTATTCCAATGAAATCGTGTTACAATAAGAATAAATCAGACGAGAGTGTCAAATCGTATGTACTGATGAACCACTGCGTGATAGCTTTATATAATGTGTATTATGGTATAGTCTCCCGGTTGTGAATGTGACTGAATGATGAAATTATGGATTGTTTTTCGATTGTCCTTAACGTAACAGATTTAACTTCCTAAATATCATGGATCTTTGTCAAGTACGATTAATGTTTTGTTCCTGCTTTATACTACGATTAACTTTTCCACGTATAGATTGATTGTAAAAAATTAAAAACTTTAAAAATTGTTTTTATTTTTTCATTTTTATTTATTCTAGTGATTCTGTAATCATTGAATTTTTAGCTTTAACAATGACGGCACAGATCATCTTAGTGTGGGTTAAATGGCCATATTAAAAAAAGGGCTGGATATTAACATTTTTCACGATCGCTAGAATCAAAACACTTTTTGTTTTTCAATTACAAAATTAAAATATGAGTACTTATTATCACGTGTAAATTGTGTGATTTTACTAAAGAAATCATATTTTGCGTTCTTTGTATTATTTCATTGAATTAATTGAAAAACCTATCAAAATCAAATCTTTAAATATAATATATGGTATTAACCTACTTTGTATTATTTTGTAAAAACCATCTTACCGTGAACTCAATCCACAAATTTCGTTTTCTGATAAAATATTTCTTTATATAAGAAAATCTTTAAACTGTTTTATAAATATAGGTAGATTTTTTCAAATCTGCTATTTCCGATTGTCATATAAATTTTATTAATAAATGCTAGGTACTTTTCAAAATATCTATTTTGGCGAAACAAACAAGTCGAAGAACATAGCCGGGAGACATTCCTGACGACCTTTTTGGCCTTGTTAGTAAGACACCTGTTTTCAAATCTGCGGGTTACGAAATCGATTCCCGTTGGAATCCGATTTATTTCTAAAAGTGGTTCCAGTCTGGTTTTCACTTAAGATCTCTTTAACATCTCTCTGATTCCTTGGAAGATGTTGCCGCATGGCAATAAACCCACCAGATTGCACAAATAAATTAACAACTAGAGTAGACGCGTAACTCGCAGTCGTTAGTAATACCACCCTCGCTTACCCTCGAAATCGTTAGTAATACCACCGCAAACGATGTAAAAATAACCATATTGACATAACCGGACCCCATTTTTGGGTATCAATGGGAGTCGAGCCTGAATCCTTGGGTCGAAGACAATCGTCTTATCAACTGAGTTACGAAGATTTATTATTTTATATATGGTATATGGTTATACGAGTACATGATACATCTGGCGGACTATTTGCGGTACAGCATTTTTTTACAACTTAACAGTTTATCTAGAATACGTTATTTGCATGCATAATAGATATTGCAAAAATATGCATTTTTAAAATTCAAGTGAAAATAAAACTTATCTCTAAACAATAATGGTATAACAAGAGAAAATTAATTCGTTCAACGATAAGGAAGGGAAACAAAGGATATTTAAAACGAAAAGATATTATAAGTAATGTAATATTTTATTTCATTTGAGCGTGAACGTGAAGAACGGCGCACATCAGATTACTCTTGGAAGGTCGTTTCAGAGTAACGCAGCGTGGACCGCAAATGATGTACAAAATTATGTGTGGTGTGTTGGTATGCAAAGATCGCTACGTTAGTAAGTTAATTGTTTTTTATATGATTTATGCTCAATAATTATCAAATTAACCTCATTTAGTTTTAATTTTACGCTAAAGTTGTTCGCCGATTTTTTTTTCTATCAAAAAAATGAAAGTCGTAAATTAATATTTTCTCGGGCTTCGAGATTAATGAAAAAAGAGCAAGTTATCAGAGATCGCATCCAGGCCATTGTTTGCATACATTTACTGTATTTTATGATGGAGTGAGCAGTGAGCGCTCTGCAGACTGGCCAGACCTCCGTCTTTTCAAAGAGACGCGTTAGCTCGACTTGTTTTACTCCATATTGGAGCAAAGTAACAGTATACACGTATTCGTGTAAATTAAAACAACCTTATTCTCAGTGACATGGATCAGCGGCTCTCAATGTTTTATGTGGCTGAGCACGCATCTTTTGGCATTAATATGATGGTGGATAATTGTCAATCGCGAATATTTTCCATAGCATTATATATGCCCTCACCAGAATGGTGATAGTTTAACAAAAAAAATATAAATAGTGTGGAAGCGAATGATAAATAATGTGGCACTCTGCCAAAATAAGTACTTTGCCTACCCCAACATGCCCATGGAGGTTGTCGGCCGAGAAGATTTTTGCATTTGTTCTATATTTTTTGCCATAATTTCAAAACTGCAAAATCAGCTATCCAATAAGTTACAAATAGTGATTTGTTTGTACATTTTTATCAACAACTAACATATTGGGTTGTCTGGAAAGTAGTTTCGCATTTCTCAGATAGATGTTTTCAGTACAAAATTTCGTTGCTAACTTCATTCTAAATGTGCTGAGTGTATACTTTTATGAAAATTTAAGAGTTTTTTTACGGCGACTGTTTACCCAAATTATGCGTATTTTTTACGTAATTTTGCAAATGGAATAAAATGAGTTGTTTCCCGTTGTTTGATGTTTTTTGTACAGCAAATGTAAAATTGCAATTTTCGTTGGACCGTCAATGTTAAATTTGTTTTACGTAGCACAAATACAAAAAAAAAAGTAAATATTAAGTTTTTTGGTTTACTATTGGTTCTCCACTGGATGAGCCTCCGTGTCATTGTGACCTACGAGTAGCTCTGGGCATGTAAATCACACATCACGAGACCGAACATAAGGCTATCCTTGTGTATCTTTTTTTGGACCATCCTGGTTTCTTTTCCATACATAACTTTCGAAGAAGAGTAACTTCTTGGCACTTTGAGGATGCCATCAATGAATTACAAGTCTACTTTTTATCAGATAATCAACAGCTGTATGTGATATTTGAGGAATACTTAGTGTACTTATCATCAGATTGTGGAAATTGGTAATACAGCATCCAATGTCAAAGAAGTAACTAGCCTACTATTCATCAGATTATTGGTATGAATAATGTTGCTTCTGAGGTTCGAGAAAGACGTAGTCGACTTCTCATAAAATTATCGGTGCCGGTAATGCTGAATCTGATGTTTAAGAAATAGCTACGTAAATTTCTCATCAGTTTATTGCTAAAGGTAATGTGTGTATTTGATGATTAAGAAATAACCACTCGTCTAATCGGTAATGCTGAATCTGATGTTTAAGAAATAACTAGATTATTACATAATAATAGCGTAGTATGGTAAGTAAATCCAATGAGGTTAGTAAAAAATCTCAGACAATTGAATGGCGTTTTGGTAAAAAGGTACATGTCATCAATTACTTATTTGACAGTTTGAAGTTTGCAGCACTTGTATTCCTGAAATACAGACTTCAGGTAAATTTTAAAGGTAAACTTTGGCGATACGTCGACAGTAGTTTATCCTTTATTTAAAATAAGAAATGATCTTAAAATTAAATACAATAATAATCCAATCTAATTTTCCATAACTTTCACGACCCACGATTTAGGAGTCGCTGTCCTAATCTATTAATCTACATTCCTCATATTTCTCTTCGCAACTGTCACCGTGCTCTAGGAATTCGCTCACTTCCGGCAAGTGGCGGAAGAACGCCTCGCCAATGTTGCTTCCCCGCCGGTTTTCCTCACTCTTCGTCCCATTTTCGTATTTCGCATTCAAATCGGCAACCGCTCTCTGCATACCCCATATAAACGGCGCAGTTTTACAAATTAACAGTTGCACACAAGATATATCAATTCCTTGAGAGTTTTCTTTTAACGACTCTATTATTTTGTCTGGTAGGCTTGTGGCTTGAGCTGTCTCGATAATTGACTGTATCGGTGCTGTTGGGTTGTCTAGTATCCAGTCTATCGGAGAGCCATCTCTTACCTTCCTTCGACTCTCTGGTAGAGCGAGGTTCTTTGGAGCGATGGAGGTAGTTATCTGAAAAAAATATAGATGGCATTATACCGCATGCGTGATACCTTCAAATGTATCATAATATGTGATTTATGATTAAGTCGCTAGATGGCAATAGAATGTTTTATTTTAGTAAATAATCTCTAAAACAACCCAACATACGTTAGAAAAATTCACAGGTTTATTAAAAATGTAAAAATACATATCTAGCATTAAAGTTGGTAAAAAAAATTAAAGAACTACATATTGGATTGAAGCTGGAACACAAACAATTAAAACATATCAAGCTGGCATATAAGGATCCTCACGATCATGGACGTATACATACATACCATCACGTAATTTCACTGTTGGGGTAGGTAGAGAGGATAAAGCCCTAAACGTTCCTATCAGATTATACTTCCTTCACCTCCTCCACATTTATATACCTTCTTATACAATTCCTTCTGTCTCTAACTACTTCCTTTACTACTGTAAAATTTAATTCACTTGGTCGAACTATATTTTTTCGGTCCTCTACTACGACTTTTACTGACCTATGCATAGTAAATTTGTTTAGTCAGTCGTTCTTCGTCATAGTCTGATAAAAGTGTTCGTCTTATAGAGTATTGAGATTTGCAATACGAATCTCTCATTTATATGAAGAGAGGTTCTTAGATCTCTCTACTACTCGTATACGTTCTTACATAGCTAGTTCTAGTATATGGAGTAGTGGTAAAGAGACTGCGGAGGATTTGTTACTTTCAAATGGTGGAGAAAGTTTGAAATAAGTTTTTGCGATATCTCTACTTGTGGGAGTGACCTATTCAAATAAAAATACCCTAGTGACGTATTTAAAATAAAATATTAGTCTGAAAAATGTCAATCGTTTAAATGTTTAGAATTTTAACTAATCAAACATTTTATTTATTCCTACCAGTTGTGCAAGAAAGACTATGGCATTCAGAACTACTGCACTGATTTTAGCTGTGTCCAAACTGAGAGCCCTCATGATCCCGGAGAGCAACGTGGCACCCCAGCTCTGTTCCTTATACTCCTGCTGTCCAGTGTTTCCGCGAGGGGGACTAGACTTCTTGCTGAAGGCTTCGGCTACAAGAGAAGCTACCCCAGAAGCGGCATCCAGACCTGAAAAAATTAAAAATATTGTTCAAAAGAATAATAACAAAAGGATAATTTTATAGCACCGTTTATAGATCAGATTCTTCTCAAGGCGTTCTAACTCGGGAATCGAAATCACGTTTATTTAAAATGAAAACAACTACCACCCCGCATCTGCACGTGTTTAGAACATCCTATTTGGTAAGAAAACCGCAGAAACTTATCAAGGAAAGATTTACAACAAATAAACATTTGTATATCTTTCAAAATGTGCTACATTCAGTTTTAGGTGGAGTTTGTCATTAATTATTAAAATGTATTGCGTGTGTTCTATCACAGTGCTTCCCAAATTGGGGGCCACGGGATTTCTCGTGGGGGTCGCGAAAATATTCAGTACAAAGTACAAATATTCATGTGAGTATTAAATTGTTTCATGTGAGTATAGTTTTTATTTTAAAAAAAGGTTTTTAAGCAAGTTCCTATAATTTTGTGTTGAATATAAATATGTGTATTTTAATTGTAATAATTATTGCCAAATAAATCTTCAACAATAAAAAAATGTTTTTTGGGAGGGGTGGGGGAATTAATTACTTCAGATTTAGGGGGCCGTTACATGAAAGTAATTGGGAAGCACTGTTCTATCAGATACAAATAAGAAAAATGTATTACATACCTGCATATTTGGTAACAAAACCAGGAAATATCCATTGAAATCCCAATGAAAATGAATTTGTAGAAAGTTATACCTTTATATATTTTTTCCAGGATTATACAAATAATAGTGCAATCACATAAAACAATTCTAATAAACAGAAATTTATTATAAAATAAAAATATCCTTTCAACCACTGGATCATAACATACACTCGTACAATAAAAAAGCTCGTATTCTTGAATACACACACAGGCATATGCTCGCGCCGTTTCTCTGTAGAGAGAATAGACCACCAAACTTTTTCATCGCGACACACATATTTCACATCCTCTAAATCATTTTATATATCTTCTCACACAAGTAAGATTTATCTAACTTTTTACATTTTCTTCTTTCAAATTATATTCACTTGATTCAACCTTAGTTAGACATTTCTCTTGAACGCCACCCACTCACATTTGCACTGTATATTAGTTTCATTAGCCTTTCTTCCTTCATTCATTCTACATTCTGACACCATCTTAGACCCCTGTTCTTCACCTTATTTAATAAATCAAACAACCTTATTTATGTTTAAGAGAGAATTGAAAACAATATTACATCACTCAGAATATCCTTTCATCCTAATTTTCCATTGCTTCCCTTTCGTATCCTTGAAGAAACTTTAGTTCTACTATTATTGATAGAGATTTGTAAATTGTTAGTTTTTAACGAATATATACACGTGTATTGTTTTTTTGTAAAATCTGTCATATATTAAACAGTTTAATGTATCCAAGATGAGAATGAGGTTGGAAGAAATTGTTGTATAACAATAAGCCCACCAAATGTTGTGTATGATATACGACTTTTATCTGGTTGGCTGGAAGATATCAAGTGTTAAATAAATAAATACATATGTTTAACTATGTACACAAAATAATTTAAAAACAAATAAACAAAATAAGTTCACATTCATCCCTAATCGATTATTTTCCGTATTCTGTCAATCATTCCTATCCGTCGATGTTTTTATAAAGAAAATAAGAAAAAAAACATACCTAAAAAATTTCCCGCCATTTTTAATCCAGTCTTGATCCTTCCCAACACACCTTCATCATGTTCTGCTTCATTTTTCTCGAAATATCCATCAACCTCTGTCACAATGACAAGAAAAGGAAGAATTGAGAATAAAAAAATATATGTTTTCACATTCATGTCTTATGTCACACTGAATTAAAATAAAGGAGTTCATTTGTTAGTCGACTCTGTTACGGGGTAGTAAGCTTTATTGACAACTATTTAACTGTTTAGTTGGCAGTGACGGACTTATTTTTTCTTCTTTAATATATGCAGATACGCTATTATAAATCGCAATTAATATTTATTTGAGAATAATATTACTACTACCATGTATTTTCATAGTAAATTATACCAGATATCCCCAATTGATATATATTCTCACGAATTATCACTTTTATATAACGCCCTTAACTGTCCAATAACTCCTCAGATTACGTCAACAATGCTCAGCAACTTTTCGACTATAATACCTACTCGTAGATATGGAAAGTTTTTTGACTTTTTCAGATCATCGCTCTTCGTTTGTCATATTGTCTTTGTTACTCATGTTGTCAGGACTCTGGCACCAAATATTCGTAGCTTATATAAAATCTGCACATAACATGTCCCTTACTAAAAACATTACATCTATCTTCAGTGACAGCGTATTTTTACTGTTTGCGCATCATTCATTTATCCTGAAATTGATAAATTTAAATTGTTTTTTGGTTTGAATACTTGTTATTTATTATATTGATATTACATAGAATTTTCTCTTAATAAATAATGTAAATCCCACATATTTCACAATGATTTTTTTAATAATTTTATGGTTGGCTAGAAGAGATGCCACTTGGCAGCAAATCCGCCATATTGAGAATGTACAATAAAGTTTTACACATATCTATAGATAGTACTCTTTGACTAACTTTTCTGACTGAACAAATTTAATGGGAAAAATAAATACAACGATATAAACTCCAATACTCTTCCTTATCTAATGGCAATATATGAGGTGCATGGCATGGCTGTGTGGTAACGCTTTAGACTTTTGTGCGTGAGGTCTCCGGTTCGAACCCCGCGCTGTGCTACTCCCCTCTAATGATACGCATTCGGAGTATAAGGATGCCTATGGCTTTAGTTTTATATATTCTTTCTTTCAAAAAGAGAAAAAAAAATGTCGGTCTGTTCCGATTGTCTTACTTCGGTGTGCCTTCATACCCAGTACATCAGTGTAACCAGTGAGTGCTGGTGTCCAACGGCTCACTTACATGACAAAACGAACTCAACGGCACAGCTTCGCGTCCCAACTGAATTGATGTTGGAATGGCGAGGGGATACTCGATTGCGAAGACCAGCCATGACGACGACGAATTGCAATACGCCTCTTTAAGAGTGTAGCGTGTGTCCTAGTAGGACGTGCTGATAATGATGTTGTTGACATCTCTGTATTCGCTTTAGTCGAATTCTGTGTTCCTTTTCGTTCGGGATCATCAATTTAGCGGGATGCTTAATTTGATACGTCGTGATGATTTTGATTTGTTTGTATTTAAAATAAAATACGCCGATTCAGGAATGCGATATAAGTGAGAGTGAATAGTCGGTAAATAATACACAGAAAGAATGGTCAAGCGAATAATAACAAGTGCTCTTTATTCAACGATAAGTAGGTATATATAGAATTTCAGAACGGGACGCGTGAATGCGTCCGAGGTATATCTCGATCTCACTTCTGCGCGTGTTGAGGTGGTCGCAAGCGCTGCGGATACTACAGTGGGTAGGATATTTATTGTCGAAACGGCGAGACGGCGTGATATGTTCTCTTTCTACCTTGGAATGCGATGTAAATATTATTTGCGTGTAAACAGTGTTGACGTTTCTGGTATGTGACAATTGTAGATATCCAGAGGTTGATTCATCGGTCGTTGACCCTGCATGTTAACAATATTTAGGGACGTGGGTACCCTACAAGAGCTTTAGCCACATCAATAATGCCTCTCCACTTCTGAAAATCTATACAGGATCAAACTGTTTATTATATTGGTCTACCGAATAGTCCGTTGACTCGGCTTTCTCGTGTTTAACTACTTTAATTTTTTTAAAGAGAATTATCGTTCACCAAATGAATAATTCCTGTGTTTTTAGAGATAAGTCTTCTTTTTATTATTTCAGTAGATTCTTGATCTATTTCTTTTCTGCATTATTTTTATACGGATTACCAACTATCTTTGCATATCTTTGGTCGGTCTGCATATGTAAACATGAAAACTGTACGGGGAATCCAGGAATCCAACCTCATCCATTCTTTGAACGTGATCCCATCAATAACGTCTTCTCTGCCTTCCCCAGCTATCTATGTATTCAATTTTACACATTCTTCTTATTTTCTCAGAGGGTTTTACCAGTTATATATGTATACTGCAAGATTTTCATTTCTGATGTTCAATGGAGTACGTTCGTTTGTGTGGTATCAGTTGTGGAACGTCGTCTAGTTGAAGTTGCTTGATTATCAGCAAAACGTTATTGCTCCCCATTAAATATTCTCATTGGTGCGGATAATACGTAGTCTTCTGGCTAAATGCAAATCAACTACTGATTCTTGCTATCGAAAACGTGAACTTAATAAATCAGTAAAATGACATTGATATGCGCATTGTGGTGGAATAACTCTTTATTGATTTGCTAAATTTTCCATAATAAAAGTCAAGGATATCTTGAAATTATCTGAAAAATAAATAATAATAGTCAAACCAAAAAAATGATAGTCATTGACACTGGAACGCGACTGATGAGCCAGCTTTATTATAGAGAAAATATTGAATTAAGATAAAATGGATAACGATATTTTGTCTCCAAACCGCTTCTGTAATGTGTATTGTAGCAGGTGGCATTGACCGTGAAGATGTGGCAGTGGGATGCGTGGAAGAACTGAGTGACTGCAAGAGTTAACTATCTGTGACATCTAGAGACTGCACTGGAAAATTGTTTGATCAAAAGTTAAAGATACAACGTGTACGATACGTATCAAACTAGGAAATGCATAATATGCATTTATGTAGTAACATTGAAAATGAATGCCAGGAAAAAAAACCTGCATTCCACCTTGGATAATTAAACCCGTGAAAAGAAAAATTTCCTATTTTTTTTTTCAAAAATTGTCACGCATAACGCAAATTAGATGAGAACACTACAAACCATCATAGGAAAATTTCTCAGAGTTAAAAACTCTCACATTCGATAGACCTGCAACACAGAGGATATATTCACATGGAGGAGGAAGATAAGGCGACTCTGGTGTGAGTGATTATGTGTATAAGATGGGCAGATTACAGAATCTCATAGATAGCGGCATACGAGTACCCTGCATCACATGGCATCACAAGCCAGGAAGACCTTCTATAAGGTGTAGAAACAGCTGGTGCTCTGCCTTCCAAGAATTATTTTAGCAATAACAGATGCATGATCTACTTCACAATGAAGAAGCGTTAATTAGATTAATTTAACGCTTTATAAAAGTTTTTTTTTAAAGATTTAATGTACATTTAAATACTATATATGCTATCAAACGTCAAGTCATCGATCCGTGTTTGTTCCCAACGTATATGGGTCTGTGACATATGGGTCAGAGACATAGTCATACACTTCAAGCGCTACACAAAAGCTTCAAACAACTCAAAGACATAGGGAGCGAAACATGGTTGGACTGGCGAGATGTAACCAAATGAGGAATAGATGGATTATATAGCAAACAGGAGATATCGATATGATAGTAAAGATAAAGGAAACAAAGTGGTGATGGGTAGAGCACGTTGCAAGAATGAAGGACGATACATGTACGTATGATTTTGACCAATGGTATCCGTGAGACATAAAGCGGTCGAGAAGAAGATCAAAGATGCGTTGGGCTGCCGAAGTGCGGAAGATTCGAGGTCTAACGTCGCAGGGTCTTGCCAATATAGATATAGGTGTACCGAGTACTGGGAGAGGCTTTCACTTCTAGCCTTATTAAATAATTTTTCAATTTAAATGTAAACCAATCAGAAAATTTGCTCGTATGTTTCAATTTTGGATGACGAAAATAAGTAGACTGATTTATTTATGTGAGATGAGAACATATTCCTCGCTCTTACATCAAACCACTTAATTTAGTTCAGTATATTCTTTAAACTTTTATTTTACCACTAATCTCAATTTGTAAATAGAACCTGGTGTGCTTTGCATAGGAATGAACAATCCATTCGACACGTAACATATTATATAAACCAACTCTTTTTTCCTTCATGAATAATCCTTGATGGAAAAGTTAATATGGATATCAAACGACGTGTAGCGACAAGAAACAAAGTTAATAGGGCAATAAAACATATATACTCGAACCGGACAGTATCAAAATCTTAACTTAATATGATAGTACCAACTATGATGTATGGAAGGGGAAAAAATACTGAATGAATAAATACTGTAGAAACGCATTAACTGAGAAGAATATATGGGATGACAACACGAATATATATATCAGAATGCAGAATGAAGGGATTATGGATGAATGTGAACTTAAGGCTGATATGTTAAGTAAGATGAAGAAGAGCACTGAAATGTTTTGAGCATGTGTAACGAATGAATGATGAAATATTTATAAAACAAATATATAGTGCAACTGTCGTTGGATCAAAAGTCAGAGAAATCGTATTAGTTGTATGGGATGGTGTGTGGATATAGAAGATGTAAGAGATAGAAAATCCTGTTATATCCTCTCTGCCTACCCAGACAGGGAAATGGCGTGATGGTATTTATGTGTGTATTTACTTCATTAAATGACATGATCCGTTGCAAAAGATGCAGATTTCTACGTCGCTCAGATAGCTGTGTTGATGCTGTCAAGTTACGCATAATGGCAGCATTAAGATATCATGACAGTTCTACAAATGTGCAAATCTCGAACCGTGAAAAATAATTTTCCACTTCGCTATTTTTTCAAAGGTTCCAAACATTTTCCTCTTTAAAGAAGTTCCAAGCAAGACGACCTCCGTGGTCTAGTTGGCAAGACACTTGATTTCCATTCGGGAATTTTGGATTTGATTTGCTATACAACCCGTCAAAAAAAATAAAAAAGGGTTCCAGCCTAGTAAAAGAATTTGTAAAAGAAAGTAGCAATATTTGCACGCACTAGACGTGTGTGAGTGTTGTTGACTCTTCACGTTTGTGGTAGTATTGCCAGTATGAGTGATGACGAACCGTGAGTTTCGTGCCTACTCCAGTGATTTCATTCATCCGAATGCTCGATTAATGGGGCTGAAGATTATACTTTCTCCCAGCCCCGATTTCTGTCGGCTATGTTGAAGGGGCCCATAAAAATGAAGAAAATAAAAACGATTTAAAAAAACAATTCTTTACTGTTTCAACACTCTCTTATTTTTCATATTTGATGTGTAATTGACGACCTTCGTGGCCTAGTTGGCTGTCTTGTCAACTAGACACGAATCCAGGGAAAAGGGGTTCGTGTCTGGTTGGCTGTCTTACCAACTATACATGAACCCAGGGAATACGGAATCCATTCCCATTGGATCTCAATTTAATTTATAAACAGTTCCAGTCTGGTTTTCACTAAGGTCTTTAAACATCTTTCTGGTTGGTTGGGAGAGATTGCTATATGGTAATCTACATCCCGGTTTATACTATGTACAACGAAAATGGAATACACTATATCCTTATAATCAAGAATAATTTTAAGTTCCTGGTATCTGTATATATTTATTGTATTCCTAGTATCTGTATATATTTATTGTATTCCTAGTATCTGTATATATTTATTGTATTCCTAGTATCGGTATATATTTATTGTATTCCTAGTATCTGTATATATTTATTGTATTCCTAGTATCTGTATATATTTATTGATTATGTATTGCATTTTTGTAGTACGATATTACTCTTATGGTTAACGTTAAACGTTTAACGGTTAAACGTTTTACAAAATCATAGTACGAGTATAACAAAACAAGTCCATTATATAGATTCCAAAATACCTCATCTACAAAGTTCTCAGTTCTTGTGTACAGTATGAGAGTTGCAAATATTGTGATTAATTCTATAATTATCTACTTGTAACATTTTTCAGCGTTACATTAACAACTTACATACATTTTCAGCGTTACATACATAACAATATTATTCTAACCCAATTTTGATTATGTTTATTTTTTAACTTATTTCATCATAATTGCTGGGCCTCGTAGTCGAGGAACCTCTCGCCATTCCAATGTCAATTCAGTTGGAAAGCAAAGCTGTGCCGTGGAGTTTGTTTTTTGTTTCTTTTTTCCTTTAAGTGAGTGAACCGTTGCACACCAGCAAACCCACGTCCACACCGCTGTACTGGATCCGATGGCACACTGAAGTGAGACGATATGATCACTTTTTCTTTTCTTCCTTTTGTAAAATAAGAGATATGACAGAAGTCATAGGTATTACCCTCAAATAATAACTTATTTACACACAAAATATGCTACAACTTTTAAGGAGGCGCTTTGTAATAACACTCAAGATTTATATATTTTTTAAATTTAAGAAGATGTTTTAATTTTACTGTTTCTGTATTTTACAAAATGTTGAGAAACACAACAACGTACCAACAAGTGAAATACATTTTTTTGCATTCAGTCAATGCTGTATAATTAGTATTCATATGTAGCCTCAAAGGAAACACACGTTTCAAAGCATTTTCTGTGCTTAAAACTTTTGTTCAGTATCAAAAGCTAAGTGGAAAACACTAAATAAATTTCTAATATATTGTTATCTTATTTTAACTCAATGGCTTTTAAAAATCTCTCCGCAGAAATAATTTTGGTAATAGTGTTTACAATGGTGATGAATTCTGTTGAACCGATAGTTACTAACGATAAATTCAATAATACAACTAGTGTATTTAATCATCAACATGGTTCTGAAAACTTTGAAGACTTGCGAATACTAAATGAAATGCCTCTAGAAAAGTTATTGAAACTTAAAAAATCTATGTCTGATTTTTCTAGAGTTGTAATTCAACCTGGAATTGAGAATGACATCAGAGAAAATGCAACACCAGAGGCTTTGGCACTTAGCTCTGATCCAGAAGAACCCATAAGACGAACAGATGTATGGTCCAAAAAGGGAAAAGGAAAAATCAACACATTGTTTATGCTGTCGGTTACAACACTTTCATTTTTGGCTTTCGGAGGATATCTTTTATGTTTGATAGTTCAAGCAATTAAAGGGAAAGGCACTATGTATGATCCTTCGATGACGGGAACGCAGCCAGTGATGTTGATGGCAGGTCCTGTGAGGAAGAAGAAACCACAAATCAACTATGGTAGAAGGAAGAGAGAAGTCTTGGAAGGCCTTGATGCTGAGGAAATGTATCGAACTATGATAATGTTGGCAGAGGGCTACGCGGCTTGGTATCAGAAGTTAAAATAATTAACAGACATTAAAAATATGATACTTGGAAATATAAATTTAAACCTATTCAATGTTTTATAAATACATATTGTTAACGTAAGTAATTTAAAAAAAATATCGTTTTTAAAAAATAAGTTTGACATTCGTGTTCGTGAGTTAGTGATGATAAAAGTAAAAAATCTTAATTTTATACCGACTAATTTGTATTTATTTCTTCTTTTATCTTATTTATTGCCGTTCATCCATCAGGAATGTTCTTCGCCATTTTACTGTTATAAATAAATATAACAAAATGAACATTAGAAATTTTAACACTTATGAATAAAAAATAATTAGTATTTTCAGGTATATTTCAGGTAGGTACTCAAATTAATGTAAAAACAAAATCAAGTAAAATATTATTTTCAAGTACATTTAATTATAGTAAAAATATTGTTACATATTTAAATTCTGTAATCTTAATTTTTGAATATCAATTTAACATACATATTGGAATATTTCAACAGGCTTATAAATATTAAATTAGTGGATTACCAAAATTTAAAAATGTTACATAGTGAGGGTAATAGTTGAAAATGTAATTCAAATCCTTGTCTAGCCTATATAATTTATTTTGTTGTTATATGTCAAAGGATATACTTATATAACAACGAAATAAATGTGTAACGACGAAAAATTAAAAGACTTCCTCAGTGGCCTAGTTGGTAAGAACCTCGTTTCGCAATCCGGGGGTTGGGGGGTTGATCTCCGTTGGAACCCAGATTTCTTTGATAAGGTATCCAGTCTGGTTTTCTTTTGAGGCTTCTTGAACATAGTTCTGGTTGATTGGAAGAGATTGCCAGGTTTTACTGTGTACAAAGAAAGTATTATAATCACTACTGCATGATTTTTTTTGTAATGTCGCCTTATAGACTAACAAAACTCATTTTGTTTTTGAAAGCGATATATTTTTAACGAGTTAAAAAAAATTGATACATTATTTAGTTTACTTAATAATTAAGATTTATAATCGTTAAGTAAAGCTTCAACAAAGCGCTATCAGCTGGGTGGATCGTCTAAATAAAAAAAAATATTGTTAATAAATCAATTCCTTTGAATGTTTTTTATGACTCCTTGATTTATTAATAAAGATAAGAAATTAAAAAACATTTTTTTGTCTTTTTCTGTTTTAATATTTGTAAAATTAATGTGACTTACTATAATTTGTTAAATTAAATGCATAAATAACTTTGGAACAATCTGTGTTTTTAATTTTTTTAAGCACTATTTCTTTCTATATTAATTTGAAGTATCTAATTCTCAAAAACATGTTGAAGAAAATCAAAACAAAGAATAACTAAACAAGTCAGAAGTGCAAGGTGTGTGTGGAAGAGGTAGACCGAGGAAAACATGGTTGGATCAAACCGACCAGATTTTGAAATAATATAATGTGAAAATTATGAATAATGGAAGACTGTGGATGACGAGATGTATGAATGGGGAGGAGGCGAAAGTTGTATCCTTGGATAGAAAAATTTGGAGATATGTTCTCTGCCTACCCTGTAAGGATCACGACGGTGTGATGATATGTATGTTTGGTTCTTCGATCTAGTGATGAAAGAATTCAATAAAAACTAACACATTGCATATACGAGTATAGATACCATAATTTTCATTTTGTCAACTCAACTTTTGAATCGCCTTTCAAATGTGGCCCGAATAATTATATTCTGCCATGATATAACATATGTTAGGTAGTTAAAAATTACTTATCTCAAAATGGTACATAATTTTCAATAAAAAAAAATCTCCGCATTATACGGATTTCGGTTGTTACATAATTATTTTTTATTCATATGAAACAATACTATGGAAGATAATTCTCATAATATATACGCTAGAAGATGCCAAGACTACCATAGGTATATCCACTGTCAGTCAATTGGTTCAATATCTCTAAACGGCGCGTCACTGAATGGTTTAGTCATGACATTGATTCTACAAATTGTTACCTGTATAAAGGATAGTTTCTTGCAAGGTGGTTGTTGTCGGTAAGATAAAAACTAAGTGTCTCCAATATTAGGAGACAGTTCAAAATTACATTGCAGTATTTTTTAACATGAATAACGCGATGGATTATTGTTTTCTTGTTTCGAGGCTTCTATAATTGCAAACAATCAAAAGTTCGATATGGTGTGCATATATTGGGTCCTTACATGTGAAATTGGCGTTTTGTTTGGGAGGAACATAAAGTTGATTTTTTTTTAATATAATATATTTATTTAATCAAAGTATGTACCATTGCTATCTATGCACTTTTGCCATCTCATAGGTAGTTCATCGATCCCTTTACTAAAAAAACCATTCGGACGGGAATCAATAAAATCTTTGAAGTCGGTTTGGACTGCCCCATCGGAGTTGAATTTTTTCCCTTGCAAGAAGTTATCCAAATTTCGAAAAAAATAGTAATCTGTTGGGGCAAGGTCCGGAGAGTACGGTGGATGTCTTAGACATTCCAATTGAAGCTCTTCTAATTTGGTAGCCGTCTGTTGTGCAGTGTGTGGTCTAGCGTTATCATGAAGCAGCAGTGGCCTAGAGCGATTAACCAGCCTCGGTTGTTTAGCAGCTAGCTTTTCCATCATGGTTTGCAGTTGCTGACAATAGACATCTGCCGTAATCGTCTGGCCAGATTTAAGAAAGCTGTAGTGAACGACACCAGCACTAGTCCACCAAACGCTCACAAGTAACTTTTTTGGAGTCAATTTTCGCTTGGGGCATGGTTTGGCTGGTTCGGCAGGGTTCAGCCATTGCGATGAGCGCTTCCGATTATCATACAGGATCCACTTTTCATCACAGGTAATGATTCGATTCAAAATCCCTTCATTATTGTGCCGGTTGAGTAATGCAACGCAGCAGTCAACGCGCGTTTGTTGATTTGCTTCACTCAATTCGTGAGGTACCCACCTGTCAAGCTTTTTCACCTTCCCAATTTGCTTCAAGTGGATTAAAACAGTTTTATCACTAACACCGCAGCCTGCAGCTAACTCGGACGTGGTTTGCGATGGATCCGCTTCCACAATAGCCTTCAATTCTTCATTATCAACTTTCTCCACGGGGCTTGTTCTGCAGGTCGAAATTTCCAGAACGAAAACGTTGGAACCAAAAACGCACTGTGTTTTCTTTTGCGGCACCGTCGCCATACACATCATTAATCCTTCGAGCCGTTTCTGCAGCACTGGTGCCACGGTGGAACTCGTACTCGTTAACGCGATATTTCAAGTTTTCCATTTTGTAAACTGAGTGACGCAAAGAAAAAAAACAATTGAGGAAAAAACAAATGAATTATAATTTTCGAAACACAAATACTTGAGTAAATAGCTGTATAAATTTGAATTTGTAATTCCTAACCAAAGAGAAGATATTTGAGATCAAAGTTGCCAGTACGGCAAAACGCCGGTTTCGTATGTGGGGACCTAATATCATTTTGAAATACTCATCTAAAATCCTCAAAGTCTTAGATATACCGTGGCCTAGTTGGTAAGATGCCTGTTTCCCAGCCCGGAGATTGCGGGTTCAAATCCCGCTGGAACCCAGATTTATTTAAAAAGGATTCCAGCCTCGTTTTTACTTAAGTCCCCTTTAACAACTTTTTGGTTGGTTGGAAGAGATTGCAACATGGCAATAAACCCGTCAGGCTATACTGTATACAATACAACACCTTAAAATATAATTTTCCCCCTTGAACTGTAAATTATATTATTATAGCACGAATGGGAAAGGTGACTGATTTTATTTTCGTGTAACCACCAGCGCCATCTGTAGATGAATGAATAAGTTAACTAGCGACACATTTCGACTATCTTCCATAAAAGTTTCAAAGCGCTGGCATTGCTGGTTCATTCGTAATGACGTAACAATTGACAGTACCTTCTGAGTCTCGGTCGGAAAAGGAACAACGGAGCAACGTGGCCACATTAAAATTTGTTTAAATTGGGTAAAAGTGCCACGGAAACTTTTGAAACGATTCAAACTGTTTATGGTAGTGAAGCAATGAGTCGTAAGAACGTTTTAAAGTGTTGTGCAAGATTTCGTGATGGTAGAGAGAGAAAACGATCCACGGCCTCGTCCATCATTGACAGTTCGAATTGAAAAAAATGTTCAAAAAGTGGCTGAAATATTTGTGTGCGTCGTGCGTTTACTAGGCTCATCGAGGAGTTCACTGGAATTCTTAAATCTACTGTCCATCTCATTTTAACGTAACGAGTGGAGCACTGCATAGACATGAAAAGTGCTGCTAATATGGATCCAGACTTCATGTCAAGCATTGTAACAAGTGATGAAACATGGTTCTTTCAGTATGAGCCACTTACTTACGAAGCGCCAGAGCTCGAAATAGAAGGGTTCACAATCTCCGAAACCGAAAAAAGTGCGCATGCAGAAGAGTCGAATCAAGACTGCTCACCGTTTTCTTTGATTCCAAAGGAATTATCCATAAGGAATTCACGCCAGAAGGTCAAATGGTGAACGCCGATGTGTACTGGGGTGTTTTGAATAGTTCATGGGCCAGGATTCTTTGGCTCCATACGAATTCTGGCTATTTCCTAAACTGAAATTGGCGATGAAAGGAAATCGTTTCGAAACAATTTCAGACATCCAGAAGGCTTCGATTTTGGAGACAATTCGCATGAATGAGTTTCAGAAGTGCTTCTGAAAAAATTACAACAGTTTCCAGTATTGTATTGACTCACATGGAGTGTATTTTGAATAAAAGATAATGTAAACTAAAAACAAACAATGTTTTGTATTTCATTTTCCGTCAGTCATCTTTCGCATTAGATAGATAGTGTAAATATTTTTAACTGGTTGCATGTCAGTTCTGTAAGGAAATGGTCTTAAAAAGGTCTGTCAAAAATCTTAAAAATAAAAGTCGGAAATAAGTGTCGTATCACTATTACGGATTTTTTTATTGAGTTGATTTTATGATACAATCTTGATATATATGTAGGTAATTAAAACAATTTAACCTTGTTGACCTGGAAGAAACGTGCACATTGATAGAAGCATAGGAATATTTTATATATCATAAAGGAATTTTATCATTTTAATGATCTTTCGAATTAGTAGTTGAATAACGATTTACTTATTTATCTTATTTGTAATTTTTCAAATACATCCATTATGTACTCAAGAGTGTCCTACAAATCTTAACAAAATCTCTTAAGAATCCAAGGAGGACATAAAATCCGAGGAGGTCGCAGGAATAGGAGGTGGTCATAAGCGTCCCGCGGTGATCCTTTGCTTTATTACTTGTGTTACACCAATATTAATGGTCTACACACCAGACATATTTTTAATAATCGACCAACCAGTTTACAAAAAGGTAAGATCTACAAAAAACGTCAATGTCCAAATTTAGATTTTTTTTTCACTCAGTGGTACAAATTTACCTGCACCTTGATAATTTTTCAGTTTTCAGCATATTAAATATGACTTCAGTTTAGTATTTCTCATGCATAAGTTCAGCATCTTTGCTAAGCGTACAAAGTATCTTTTTATAAACTTGTATCACGCTTTAAGCGAGTGCTTTAATGTCACTTTTTTCTGTTACGTCTTGATTTTAGTTCCCTTTTCTTTATTTTTCATTGTGCTTTCGATCAGGTCATATGAACGGGCGTACTTTATGACAATGTCATCGGAGACAAGGCGCATTTTGTTAATATTATGTTCTGGCGATACACGTTGTAAATCTCTCGCACCAACCTTGTGTAAAAGACTCAACGTATTTACGTCCTCACAGCTCGATAATATCGTTGAACATACTTTTAGATGTGCACGAGACTCCTTACACTATGATTTCACTGACGAAAAAGGAAAATAAAATATAGGCGAGGTTTAGTTGTTAAAATGTACGTCTCCAATCCATGGGTCTATCCTTGTTGGCATTCATAATTCGAGTTCCAGTTTGGTTTTCACTTAAAGCTTCTTTTATATTTTTTGGTTGTTTGCAAGATATTGCTACATGGTAAAACACCAGCTAGGTTATAGTATATATGAAAGTGTAATATAATACAAAAGTTAAACCTTGGACAATAAATATACTAAGTTCTGATCCAGTTGGTGCCAGTTTTCGAATTGTTGGTATGCTTGCTATTGTAATATTCATTATTTGTGTGTTGCGAATTTGATTCTTGATGGAAAAAACTCTGAATATTTGCAGTTGTCTATAGAAATTTACAAATGTCTTAACTTTCGTATTTCTCTGACTTTTAAGAATGTCATTCACTTGATCCTACTATACTTCACTCATATTTGTTTTCTAAGTAGGAAAAATGACACTATATAAAAGTGTGTTGATGCACACCTTGAGGTATAGAAATGAAGTTTGAATTTGGCAGAAGAAGAATAAAAGTAAGATTAATGATGTGGTGATGCGTACACTAAAGAAAAAATGTGGAGTGTTAATGTATGAACAAAGGCATAATGAAGACATCAGAAATTAATGCATGGATAAAATGGATGTTTTAAGTAAGATGAAAAAGGAGATTTGAAATGGTTTGAATGAATGATGAAAGAATGACTAAGCAAGTATACAAATCAGAAGTGAAAACGTGACTGGGTCAAGTGGAGCATATTTAAAAAAAAGTTAGATGTATGAATAATATATGATTGTGCATGATGAGATGTAAGCACGTGAAGGAGGCTAAATGTTAGTTGTGTGCTAGGATAGAAAAGTTTGATGATCTATTCTCTTTGCCTACCACGCACGAGATACGCCGTGATGATATGTGTGTATGGCGTGAAATGGACTGTCTCTTAGTTTCAGAGATATGGGTGGCATATGCAGCTTTAGGAAGCACTTAAAGATACTCCTTTTTGGGAGGTCTTATAGGAATTTTTGAGTGTGTTCGAATCCAGAGTTCAAGGGCTTTTGAGGAGAGTTTGCTCTCTAAACGACGCTATATAAATTGTCATTTTATTATTATTGTAACGTGAAGCTTCCATATTGCGTTTAAGTAATCTTAAAGACTTAGCTTGAGGACTTAGTTACTATCGTATTTCGAAGACAGATGGATATTAACGACTTAGCTTGAGGACTTTGTTACTATCGTATTTCGAAGGCAGGTGGATATTAACGACTTAGCTTGAGGACTTTGTTACTATCGTATTTCGAAGACAGATGGACATTGACGACTCTTTTATGATGTTTGGTTGAGATTCTGATTAGTAGTACATTTTTTTCAAGAAATTGTCCCAAAATAATTCTTCATGAACTATGTGCACCCAACAGATATGGACGAGGTATGGGTGAATAATTGCACCTCGATTCACACATGTCCGGCCCGGCACAAATCCAATGGGAATTATCGATGTGGATGAGCTACGAGTGTGCCCAAAGCTCACCAGATATTATTCCCAATCCCCAGGCTCAGCCCATTGATATTTCGGCGATAAATATTATGACACGCTGACATATTGGATGTGACATTTTACGAAGAGAGAGCTTACAACAATTTATGGGATATTGAATTATTTCATTCAACTATTCGATTTTAAACATTTCAAATTTATTTTATCACAAGATTTTTTACTAAAATTTTATGTGGCTGAGAAATTCTGGTTTATTATTATCAATATTACAATATTTATAATTTAAATAGTTTTATTTGAAAGGCGAAACTTAGAATACGATATTCCTATTTAAGGGTTTTCATGTTAACTATCCCACAATACCAGAAGCACTAAGTTTATATGTCTCCGATAAATAAAGCCTTACAGGGAATCACCTATCAAAGATAACGAATATTATGGCTGAACATTCAGTCACGGTATAAAGATATTGCACCAACTGAGTGCACTGTGTTATATTCTCGGCACCACCTAGCAGTATGAGAAGAATCCTGGCTGATATTTTTCCTTGAGAAAAACTAACTAGCAGACCCTCTTTGCGTAACCGGAAAAAATCGTGCAAAGTGGTAATAAAAAAATACAAGTAGATAAGTGTAAAAAAATCTCCATTTAGTCGTTATAGAAACGTACCTCACTAGGCAAGACCTGTGATGAAATGGTCTCATTCCTTGATCACGAATTTCATATTTTTGCACAGTGGTGTACTAGCTAAACTTGATATATGGAATCGAAGCCTGGACATTGAAAGGGAGTAGATGCAATAGATTGGATTACAATAGATGTAGAAATACATGCCTTGTGTTTGAAATAAATGAAGAACGAGGAAGAGATAGATCGTTGAAAAAGTGGAAGTAGTATTTAGAAAAAAAATTAACTGAGGAAAATGTAAGGAGTGTGAGAAACGGAAAAGCATGTACAGCTTGGTGTATGGATGTACATGAGGTAAGAGCTGTGTGTATGGATAGGAAGATGTGAAGATATGTCCTTTCTGCCAACCCCAAAATAGGCGTGGCATATGTATGTATATACATCCGAATAAGTTAGCGAAGTTTGATTTGCACCGACTAATATCCTCAAACCCTCACAAGAAAACCAGACGTGTCGCTGGGAATAGGATCCAAGTGCTTTGAAAGAGTGATCAGTGAGATCTTTCCAGGGAAATCAGAACCAGGATTGGGATGTCACGGAGCTGTGTCTTCTAAATGATTTGGGCATTTCATGAGAGAGGAAACAAATATGAAATCATCCAAGTTATATTACAGGGGAAGGAAGACACAAAGAAAACGAAGCGTAGGAGAAACTCCTGGCTGATGAACGTAAGAGAGTGGTTCCACTGTCACATGGAGACATTGTTCAAAGCAGCTGAAGACGTAGTTAAAATAGCCATAATAATTGGCAACCTCCAACGTGGAAATGAACGTTAAGAACAAGGAGAAGAATCGTACTCACGCTAAGATATCTGCTTGGTAAAATAGCCATGATGATTGGCAACCTCCAACGCGGAAATGAACGTTAAGAACAAGGAGAAGAATCGTACTCACGCTAAGATATCTGCTTGTTAAAATTTCAATAATTAATTCTCAATATAATCAATGATCGTATATTGAATAATCGCATAAAAATAAATTAATTCAATTTTTCACTTCGTTTAAATAAAGATTATTTAAATTAGTACAAATTTAAAGGCAATATTAATTTTTCGTTAAATTAATATTGGCTTTTTAACTTGTACACTAATTTATTTTTAACCTTTTAAATCTACATATAAACCATTTTGTTTTTCATCTAGTTTGCATAACTCTCCAAATACATCCTTGCTTATAATTCTACCGGAACGGGTATTTATCTTATAAAACACCTAAGTGGAACTTTGGGATAGAGTTAGGGTTACCATTTTATTTAATTTGAAGGAATATTTTTTTCTTGATCGTCAAATTGATTAAAAAAATTATCTTATAATTTACAAAAAATAAATTAAGATGTTAAGACGTAAAGTCAAAGAATACAACGAGAGGAAATTAACGTGACCCTCCGTTACTAATGTGAATGCTAACCTTAATTTAACGGCAATGACGAGGTTCGAAATTTATCGACAGAATCGATTATACGTGTACGTTAAATACTCGTACATCTGAAATCATTACAAAAGTCCAAGAATATAAAAAATCCAAAACATTTCCCATGATTTAAAATTCTTGACAAAATCGATACATCTTAAATAATCGTGAAAGTCCGAAAGTATCAAAAGTTCCATAGTACTTGGCACCATTTAATTTTCTCGACTGGATCGATACTGTGTCAAATATATCTAAAATTATCGAGAAAGTTTGAAAATATTGTATAAAAAAAGTACAAAATACTTAATCAAAATTACTCGACAGAACCTAAACCATTAAAAATCACCATAAATATCAAATAAAGCTTTAAATATCTCGCAACATCAAAAAGTTTGTCGAAAATGCATGGAGACTGGAAAATATGAAAAGAAAAAGTGAGTGAAATTTCAGGTTTTAGTAAAAATAATAGCATGTATGATAAAAATATACGGATGCTGG
Organism: Odontocerum albicorne; assembly: GCA_949825065.1. Classification (NCBI taxonomy): domain Eukaryota; kingdom Metazoa; phylum Arthropoda; class Insecta; order Trichoptera; family Odontoceridae; genus Odontocerum; species Odontocerum albicorne. The sequence goes on along the minus strand of OX463852.1, from coordinate 17,494,409 downwards.
TGAGGCTCAAGATGTGTACGTAGATAAAAGTATGTGAAGACTCGTCAACTCTGCCTATCCAGTGACATAGCTTGATGGTGTGTTCACATGTTATTTTGAATAATGTATATTTTTTTCGGAACGCTTAAAAGTTGGCAACCTTAGATGAAGATTAAAATTAATGCGATACAGGCATTTTATTGCCACTCCGATATTTAATTTAAATTATGCTCCATTCATACTTTACGGTTATTATTTTATTAACATAATTTCTCTTTAGCTGTATAATTAATAGGCCAGGTATGTCTATTTCGCGAAAATGTAAATCAATATTATAACTCTGTATGAGTACTGGTAGGGTTTCACAGGACTAATAAAAGTCACGTTATTTTATTTAACATTTTTATATAATATATCGATTGTTTAAAGCATGACCAAAAAATTTAATTTCGGGAAATGGAAAAACAGGGTTGTTTCGAAAGCACATAAAAACCAAAGAGTTTATAAGTTTCAAAATTAAAATGATTTTGTTTTGTAATTTGAAAATGCGTTTATGATTTCACAGTGCAAAACATGTTATAGCTTCAAGATATTTTTTCTTCAAACCAAAAAATGCATATATTGTACTTATTTAAGTTATGGATTAGATGTAATGTCGATACACACCACCTCTTTATCGATTTCAAAGCTGCATACGACAGCATTAACCGCTCTCAACTCTATGCGGCCATGAAGGACTTGGGTATTCCTAACAAGCTCATAAGGATGGTTAGACTCACTATGAACCAATCACAATGTAGAGTCCGGATCCAGAATGATATCTCAGAACCATTTTACACAATGAATGGACTGCGTCAAGGAGACGCACTAGCTTGTCTACTTTTTAATATGGCTCTAGAGAAGTGTGTAAGAGAATCCGGAGTACAGACAAATGGGTCAATTTTCTACAAATCAAGCCAAATACTGGGCTACGCGGATGATATTGACATTATTGGTAGATCCCCACAAGCGATGATGGACACATTTGTTGAGTTGGAGAGGGCTGCAAACAGAATGGGACTTCGCATCAACTCCGATAAGACCAAATATATGATAGCCACTAATTCACCCCATAATAACCAGACACCTACCACGATTAATATAAGTTCTCATACAATAGAACGTGTAAACACCTTCACCTACCTGGGATCCATAGTGACAAGTGTTAATGATGCATCTATCGAGATTAAACGTCGAATATTCATGCCAAATAGATGCTTCTTTGGTCTGAGAAAACACCTTATATCTCGGTTGTTGTCCAGAAAAACAAAACTTACCATTTATAAGACACTGCTACGACCTGTCCTCACATATGGGTCTGAATGCTGGGTATTGAGTAAGAAGGACGAATCTTCCCTTCTAATATTTGAAAGGAAAATACTCAGAAAAATATTCGGACCCATACAGGAAAATGGATCTTGGAGAGTGAGATATAATGATGAGTTATACAGCATATACAAAGAGCCCAATAGATAGAAAGAGGAATAGAAATCTGTTTTATTCTGCTTTTAAGAGACAATACTTGATGGTATGTAATCTGAAATAAGAACTGATATGTGAAATAGAATAAAAATAGAGTCTATGCGGGGTTTGACAAGGTAGAACGAATGAGTAACTCGAAAATGTCTCAAGCGAGGAATAATTCTCATTATTTGAAAATGTTTCTAAGGATATAATATATTATCGTGATGGTTTGAAAATGTCTCAAAGAGGAATGTATCCTGTTGACTTGAAAACGTCGCCAAGTGGAATATAACCTGATGACTTGAAGATGTCTCAAAAGGGAATGTATCCTGATGACTTGAAAATGCCTCAAAGAGGAATACGTCCTGATGAATTGAAAATGTCTCGAAATGGAATATATTCTGATGACTTGAAAATGTTTCAAAAGAGAATATACCCTTATAACTTGAAAATATAATATCTCAAAGGGGAATACATCGCCCCGGGGACACTCTTTAATGTAATCCTACTAATAAATTTATCAACCTTATATTTGTGTTATTGTATTATATTTAACTTAAGTTATATATACAGTGCAACATGTGGTATAACGAGTTATTATGGGGCAATCTCTTCTTACCAACCAGAAATGTGTTAAAAAGCGAAATCTCAGCTGGAAACTTTTTTCAAAAATGGTTCCAAAGGACAACGAACCTGTAAAATACCACGGGTCATTCACGGTAGTGATTCTTGTCATATATAAAATTACACGTGTGTATGTATTTTAAATTTTTATTGATTATTATACTAAATTAATATTATAGATAAATTCCGTAACCTATTTGGTAATATGCATGTCTTACCAAATAAATAGGTCACGGAGTTTGCGTGCTGACACGGGGGTTGCGTGTTCGATTCCCATTTTTTTAAATAATAAATATGACTGAAGTTATAGGTATCCTTATACCCCCGAACACTATACTAAAGAAAATGTAGCATGATCCCTGTGACGTTCCACAAATTTGCCTCAATACAACCTTGTAACGACGTTCAGTAATTTTAATTATTTTATCAACTTTAATATAAGCCTCGATTCTAATAAACAGCAAGTTATTTAGGTAAATAATACATTACATAAAACTAACAAAAAAGGCAAATTAATACATCTTGTTAAAAATTAGCAAAAATACGTCAGTTTGTTAAAATCAAATAATATTTGACGACGTTCGTCAAAATTCACTACGTTAGTCTGCATTGGCTAGGGATGGGGTGAACGATAATTGGATTTTCGATTTTTTTATGCATAAAATTAAATGTTCGTACTTTGTATTAATTCATAGTGGATCTTGGCCTATTTAAAGATAGATACAAATCATACAATACATTAGAAAGTCAGTATAATGAAAATTAGGAATTAAAACGTCAGTTTAGAGAAAAACAATATTTCGATTTATAAAAAAGACGATTCAATTTGTAAAAAAAAACGATTTTACCCCATCCCTTTGAGACATGACATTTCAAACATCACAGGGACCATGCTACATTTTCTTGAGTATAGGTCAAATAAATACTTATGTCATTCGAATGTAGTAACAATAACATCGCGTTACGGCGCGGCTATGTATCTTCAAACCATTGTAACCTACATTTTATCAAACAATAATTCTAGTCTGCTTTTCACTTAAGTTATCTTCAACATGTTCGTAGTTGGCTGGAAAAGATCACATAGCAATAAACCCACCAGGTTGTACTGTTTACAACGAAAGGGTAGTATATGTACAATTATCATTTTTATTTTAGTACAAACTTTAAAGTTTTTATTCGATTATTTCGTAATGAAATATTTTTACGCCACATTAAGGGAATGAATATAGCTAAAATTATGCCTCAAATATAATATCACGCATTAAACGGGTCATTTTTTTCTTCCCCAGCCCGTGTCACATCGGAGTGTCTTTTTAATTTGCATTAAAATGTATTAATGGGATTTTTTTATTATCATCCAACAACCGAGACGTAATGTGGCTCGATAAATCTTATATTCGAGTTATACAAACGCCTGTATTTATAATGTCACTATTAATACTTGTCTATTGCATATATTGCCGTGCAAGACGCAAAATGTATAATCTCGGTTTTTAGCGATAATATTTTTCGAAATCATAGTAATCGACTTAAAATTTTATTTTATTTCAAGATCAAGATGAGGAATTTTGCTATTTGAATAGTATTTTTTTGTGATGATGGAAAAGTTACGAGGGATATCGAACGGCGTGTAGGGATAGGATTTTTAAAGTCAATGGGGTACTAAAACATATATACTCAAACCGGATTATATCAAAATGATAGTCACAATAGTATTTAACTACCAAGTTTGATGTATGTGAGGGAAATGTGGACATGGAAGAATGTTGAAAGGAAATAAATGCTATAAAAAATTCATGCACTGAGAAGGGACCTCCGTGGCCTGGTGGTAAGACGCTTGTCTGCCGATCCGGAGGTTGCGGGTTCGATCCTCGCTGGAATCCAGATTTTTTTAAATGGAATTCCAGTCTGGTTTTCACTTAGGGCCCATTCAAAACATCTTTCTGGTTAGTTGGAAGAGATTGCCATATGGTAATAAACTCGCCAGGTGAAATAATAAAAAAAATGATACATGACTAAATACGGAAGTAACTGATTAGGCAAGAATGTGAATTTAAAGCTGATGTGTTGTGCAAGATCATGGAGAGTACTCTGAGGTGATTTGGGCATGTAGAACGAATAAATGAAAAAAAAACAATAAACAAATATAAGAGGAAGGCGTGGTTTAAGTCATGGGCCTCTTTAGTTCACGAACAGGTGCAACGCGTGTAGGTGATGTCAACTTTGGGCTGTTGAGATGGTGTTCCAGCCCCCTACATGTAAGCAGTGAAATACAACAGAAACAATAGTACAATACGAACCCATCACAAAAACAAATTCAAATAATTCATATTATGTCAACATATTTCAATGACACCCGTGTCATAGTTGGTAAGATACTTGTCTTCTAGTCCGGGTGTTACGGGTTCGATTTCTGTTGGTACCCATTTAAAAAAAGGTGCTTGTCCTGATATTTTCTAACGGCCTCTGTAACTTTTTTTATGGTAGGCAGGAAAATATTATTTTAGCAATAACCCCTCTACGTTGTACTGTATACAACGAAAGTGTAATACATTACTTAAGAAATGTAATTATTAAGGATGAATGTGTGTTAAAAACTATGTTAAGCGGAGTGAAAAACAGCATGTTTGATTTTTATTTTTTTTATTTTCGATACATATACATCGAAGGGGCTTTTGAGTAATATTAACGTATATTGTAAATGGTTATTAACAAAATGATACAAAAATTTAAAAATTATATCAATTATTGCACCACTAAAGGCACAACGTTATAAATAAAAATAAGAAAAAGTATACAAACAAGAATACAAAATGGTAGATAGTTGCATAAAAAAACGCAAAAGTTACAAAAGTATTATTACGGGAAAAAATACAAAGGAAAAAAATTTAGAAAAATAAACAAGTGAGAATCATTAAAAAAATCAAATGTTTTTTTTAACAAAAAACGGTAAAAATTGTTTATACACAACATTTACATTAATAAGAAATTGAGGAATAGAAATTTAAAACAATTAAATTAATAATAATGTTGAGGGGGTTTGGAGACATTGAACGGGTGGTTGACAAAAGACTGACAAAATACATTTACAATGTAAGCAATACTGTAAGTTGTAGATGATGAACGAGAAAAGTTTGGGTGGACCAAGTGAATGAAATTTTGAAAGAAGGGAAGGTAAAGAGTAATAAAAACATAAGGTGCAGAATGAGAAGATGTATGGGCGTGGAGGATGCAAATGAAGTATGTCGCGATAGGAAAGTGTGGCTGTGTGTTGTCTCTGCGTGATAGTATATAACTATGTACTATAGAGAAAAAATATTAATGCAAAAGGTTTTTATGATGATGAAAATTTTATTACAATTATTTTAAATTATAGTTATGTAAATTTATATTAAAATTTAAGAGCTCTCCTGTAATGTCATTTAAACTGAGATAATATAGTTCGCGCTTTACACGACGATTAACAGAGGCGTAACTAATCGCGACTTATTCATTTGTATGATACCCCTGAACATATCCGAATTTGTGATGCAAATATATTGAAGAACATGGCAGGAAAATAACATTTTCTTCAGCCCGTTAATCGAGCCTTCGGGTTTTAGAGCCACTGAAGTAAGCACATCGATCGCAATGCATCACCGTGTTCATAGTACTACTGTACGTAAAAAGGAATCAATACTCGCACACGTCTAACGCGTGAGTATTAATAAAAAAAACAATGAATCAGGTTGAGATCTTTTATATTTCATTTTTTGGCACTTTTAGTATCTCCCAGGTACAAGACAGACGTCATACCAACTAGGCAACGAAGGTCGCCTATTTAAGATAAAGATACAATAAAAATACCATGCATACAATTATGATGACCAAACAGCATTTCAGCCTTTAGTAACTAGAATAGATTGGTCAAGAAAAAGACTGATAGACATATTGCTAGTCATCCACATGGATGGATGACGACATTAACGAAGACACCGACGAAGGGTTGGTGGGCAGAGAAAGTGTTATAAGGAGAATCTGCGGAAGACGCTGACTTTGTGCGAGGCGCCTGAAGACTGAGAGTGGCAGAGAGACAGGTAGCTCAAGATCGTGTGAATGGGAGAGTTATCTGTTATTGAGATGATGGTAACTCAACAGCTATGCGTGTGAGAAACAGTCAACGTACTGTGAACATGGCAGCTCAGCAGTATTCACATATCTGTGACATCTCCGGGAAGGAATGTGCGTCTAGGATTGGGCTGTTGTCTCACAGAAAATCATATGATTGACGTAGTGGAGCAGCTCGAGATCTGTGTTGGAATGGCGAGGGACTTCCAACTACGAGGCTTAGCAACGACGACGACATGGATGGACGATGACCGTGTGTGTATTGTTTTTAAAGCAAACACATTGTCTTGTTAGATCAAACCCAAAGCTCCGATGGAAAGGAGATTAAAGTTTCTAGACGATTGGACGGTTTAATCTGTTGAAGCCCTTCGTGTGGCAGATTAATATATCTTCTTTTTAGTAGTAAAAATAGAACTCATCGTTCTTTTTTAAAAACGGTAGAATTGTTGGTAGTATTTATATATTGGGAAAACGATCGCTTCACCCATTCATTATCAGTGCCACCTCTGCAAATACAAGGAAACCCTCTGACTACAAACATATTTTTCAATAACCCTGTCAAATTATTTAACTTTTCACCTACGCACAATTCCAATGCAACCACGAGTATTTGATTTATACGTTATTTTGATAAGAAAAAAATACACGGTTTTGTTATAATAAATCTATTAACATGGAGAACATACGTGTTTATAAATCCAAATGCACAATGCCTAAATTTTTCAACAAATTGTGTTAAATATATTTGAAAAAAAATCAACGTACATTAATTGAAATTGAACTTTTATTGAAAGTATCGTATGTTCATAAAATTATGTTAAATTATATGGGAATGAAATTTAAAAATGCGACCTCGTCAATAAATTTAAAAAAATCTATTTTTTATTGTAAAAATTCGTACGATTATGTTTTCGTAACTGAGAAATATGTTATGAAGAAGATATTGTGATAAAATATGCACGAGAATAGACAGTAGGGTCAAAATATACAAGGCATGTGTGACTTATGAAATAGAGTCTGGAACGGATACAACAAAAACAAAAATATGCTCAGAACTACGGCAAGTAAAACACTTTCAGTTAAGAAACTCTCGTATCCGAGAAATATGTGAAGTGGAAGATATTGTGAAGACACTGTCGAGTCCATGCGGAAGAATGAATAACAGTTTTCTATGCGGAAACAATTAATAACACAACAATCGAACGCATGAAATACCCGTTGGTAGTCGTCCCTAGGAAGACCTCCAAAACGATGAAAGGATAGCCGGGAGTCGATATCTTAAATAAGAGGTCCTGAAGATAACACACCACAGTTCTAACTTAAAAGAAAGAAGAATATATGGAAGCATTTTCTCTTCTTCCTCCTAGCTCTTTTCAATTCTTGGGTTCAAAAGTCCTCGCTTCCCTAACATCCCTGTTGTAGAAGTCTTGACTGACATCAAGCGGTCAAAGATCTTCTTTTACCCTATCAATCTATCTTGTCTTGGCTGTCCATACCTCTGCTTTCTTCAACTTATGCAGGGGTTTTCAAATTCTTTCTAAGGGTCTTATTTGAACGTGTCTGAACTATCATATTTTCTAGTATAGATTCTTACTTATGTAGCAGATACCTGATCAATGTTTTTTGAGAATTTAAAAAATTAAATAAATAACAGTTTCATACAAATTTTATTTGTCATAATAACTTATATGAAAATATTATTTAAGTGTTATCTCTATAATGAGATTAAAAATTTTAAAAATGTAAATAATTAAATGGCAAAAAACTTTTTGCAGCTATACTTGGTCAATTTAATATGAAAAATAATTATATTATGCATCTGGTGGGTTTTATCGTATTTCAATGTAGCATATTTTATTCTCCAGTTTAAGTTATTTGCGCCCATGAAAGATTTTACAAAATAACACAGACGTTTAGAATAATAAGTTTTGAGTAGAATAAAGGGACAACCTACAAACTTTTTTTTATGTAATAATACTTTTTATAACAGTTAATATCATGGTGAAAAATCAAATGATATATCTAATCATAATTTATTACGATTTCATTGTATACAGTACAACCTGGTGAGTTTATTGCAATGTGGTAAACTCTTCTAATCAACCAGAAATATATTGAGGCATTGAAAGAAAATCAGACTGGAATACATTTAAAAAAAATATCAGATATCGAACATTAATCGAACCCACAACCCCCGGGTCGGAAGAAAGGCGTCTTACCAACTAAGACACGGAGATTGTTACGCAAATAGTATTTTTTTATTATTTAAAACAAATTAAGTCTCAAGTTGTAAAAAAAATTAGCCCATTTTATTTGAAAATGTTGACACCGTCAATAAATTTAAAAAAATCTATAGTCATTGAATGGGTAAAATTATTGTCTAGAAGTTTCGAGTATATGATCAAATTAATATAAAAGCGTGTTATTTATACAAATAATATAAAATTCGACACTAATGTTTTTTAATTATACAATGAAAAACATAATTAAAGCGTTCTATCGAAATAATTTAACAAAATTGAAAATCCGTGGGAAATATGCTTCTACTATAAATAATGTTCAGGTTTAGTCACGTTTGTGACGAGAAAAACTGCATCATGTGTAAAAAATGTTTTGTTTTAACACAACCATATTGTCGATATTTTGGTGACCAACGTGGCAAGTTGGTAAAACTCATGCCTTCCACCTGAGGGCTTCGGATTCGATTTTGTAGTGCTACATAAAATATAAATAAAAAGATTCCTGTCTGGTGAAAGAGTTCATTTTGTATCGTTTCTCTACACCTATAAACTCCCATTCATCCTAGTAATCAGGTCAATATAGACGAGGTCTTCCAATACTTCCACCTGGGTCTCGGTCTCACACCTGAATTATTCGGACATATCCTGCCCACGTAAGCCCCTTGTGCTTTATATTTGTGTATAGCTAGTCTGGTATCGCTATATAAATTATAAATGTTTTTGTTATATCATGCAAGACACAATCTAAAAGTCGCAAAACAATTTCTTACATAATATGTTATTTTTAATACGAGTAGTTGTGTTTTACTTTTAATAGTTGTGTTGTATTTTTAATAGTTGTGTTATATTTTTAATAGTTGTGTTGTATTTTTAATAGTTGTGTTATATTTTTAATAGTTGTGTTGTATTTTTAATAGTTGTGTTATATTTTTAATAGTCGTGTTGTATTTTAAGACAGAATCAATGAACTGATTTATTACTGAATTTATCGACAATAATTTGAGTGTTCTTTGTGCCTTGAGAATATCGCGCCGAAAGGAAATAAATAATTATTTAATCCACAGTCAACGCTATTGTCAAAATAATACAGCATATTTTTTATGGATTCAACCTATAAAATAGAAGCGGCAAAAATATAAGTTGTATCGAATATAGTATAATATCAAGCGGGCATAAGAATTACAGTTTGACAATTGAGAAAAAGGTTCATTTGTAGCATCACATAACATACCATATGTGCACACACGCGATGCCCATCTTGGGGAAGGCAGACGGGATAAATCTACACTCCTTTTTATTCATGCATAGAGTTCTCGCCTCGTTCACATCCATATACTATCTTGTTTCTCATACTCGTATTTCTTTATCTTCACTCTTTCCTAGGTCTACTCCTTCGTCGCAAAGACAACCTCCGTGGCCTAACTTGTAAGACCCAGAGGTTGCTGCGGGTTTGATTACCGTTGGAACCCAGATTTAAAAAATAATAATTCCATTAAGGTTTTCACTTAATGCCTCTTTAACTTATTTCTGATTGGTTGAAAGAGATTGCTACACGGCAATAAACCCACCAGGCTGTACTGTATATGAAATAAAGAAAATTTAATAAAAAAAATATTAACTATTGTTAATATTTTAAAGAAGAAATTGATACAAAACAATAAATTCATTAGATGCACGTGAAAGTGTTAAGGTAAAATAAAAATGGACAATAAGGGTGTGAGTCCAACTTTGAGGACACGGTGAATATCGTCTTAGAAGTTGTGCCTTGGTTCGGGCACAGGAAGGTGTGGTGGAGCAGTCAGCCGAGTCCAGGTCCGCTGCCCCCCACCGCGAGAGTTACGAGGGGCACCTCAGTGCCGCTATATCGCCTCGTCTCCTGCTATGACATACTCCCGTTCTTAAGTCAGACCGAGTCACTAGCCTCTTCTTATTCCGCAAATCAGTACTATTCTAAAAATCACTTTTTGAACTTATCTTTTGACTAATTCATGGTTGTAGATTTATAAATTATTTCTAATTATGACATAACATCCTCTTTGTTGTGCTCTTTATAGAACAGTCGAAAACATTGGACTTCATCTAGTGAATTGACCACACCACACCCTTTTGGAATCCTTCTTACAATACCCATATCAATAGAATTGAAAGTGTTCAAAAAAAAATTCTCAAACATCTCGACTATAGAACCCATATAATGTACAGTCATATTGGTCCTGGAGAGATACCTCAAAGTGATAAAATAATTTCACATTCCTATAGAAGATAAGTTATAGATCTACACTATCTACAAAAACTTCTTCAACTTGATTGATAGTTCATTTCTGCTGGTTGAAGTCTGCTGAGTCTTGGTGGTCTCACAGGGACGTGAGACCACCAAGACTCTGCAGACTATTTTTTCCAGAATCAACTATAATATATACAATCGAGCTCCATAAATCGGGCCTGCATTGCGTACGATAGGTTAATCGTCAAAATGATTTGTTTGCATCGAACTTAGCCTCAGTTATCTTACATACCAACTGAAATCCATAGATATTTTACACGTATTTATAAATTTAAGAAATAAACCTTACATAGCTATTTATTGTATTGTATTACACTTTCGTTGTATACAGTACAACCTGATGGGTTTATTGACATATGGCAATATCTTCCAACCAACCAGAAAGTTGTAAAATAGGTCTTTAGTGAAAACCATACTAGAATCCTTTTTGAAAAAAACTGTGTTCTAACGGGAATGAAAAAGAAAACTTACATATACAAGTACCCGGCGGTACTAGTATCCGGAAGTACCCGGCGGTAGTAATACACATCGTTTGTAGAGCGTCGTCTCTGTCATTCATACACGTGTTCCGTCGCGATTTGTCAGTAGTTATCGGACCGGGCTGTTAGCGCATCGTGCGACAGAGACGACGCTCTACAAACGATGTGTATTATTTACCGCCGGATACTGTACACATATACATGTTAAATATTATAACATACGAGTAGATACATTTATTTGGAGTAGACATATCTACATATTAAAAAATATTAGCTAATTGACTGCGTTGACAAGTGAATGCGCGTAATGAGATTTGGCAACATCGCACACCATATTGTAAGTTATGAAGATGGCCGCGATCGACCCGTTGGCCATCCCTGTTGTAAAATACACATTTGAGTTAAAAACTGGTGTATTAAGTAGGATAAAAAAGAGTACGTAGAAGTACTTTGGATCTGTTGAATGGACTGTCCAAACCAATTTATAATACATGTATAAGTTGGAGTCGTGGTAGAAGATGACCGAGAAAAGTATGGTTGGACCAAGTGAATGAAATTTTGAAAGAAATAAAGATAAGAAATAATAGAAACAGAAGGATCTGTACGGGAAGATATAAAATATAGGTATGGATGTGAAGAAAGTATGTCGTTATTAGAAAGTTTGGTGCTTTGTCTTCTACCCCAACAGGGAAATGGCGTAATGTTATGTATTGTATGAATGCATAAAAATAAAACACCTAAATGATTACAAATAAAATGGCAATGAATCAGCTCGGGATTGGCCAGTTTGTCGTATATTGACACTTAAATACGACATAAACCTTTCGCGAATGATGGGAAATTGAATGTTCTCGGAAATCAAATTTAATGCCTTTTATCGGGTAGTTTTATTACTAATGTTATTGGAAAATAATTGATAAGCGAGTGGATATAAATGCAAATGTAATTTGGTACCGTAGTAACATCTGTACAACTGTTTTCCAATTATCAGACGTGTCCGTTTAATTCTTGTATAGGTAAATTACAATATAATGTTTTAATAGGTATTTTAATGTTATACGTGAGAATTATATAATAATATATGGACTTTTTTTAAATTTTATTTCCAAATATTGGGGCATAGAAATAAAACATTTTATTTAAATACTTCATTGTATCGGGTGCGTTTTATGTTCCAGGCTGATTTTGTTTGACCGCCATTTTGATTTGGCCGTCATTTGTCAGTTCATATTTAACAGTTGTAAAGAATGGTTAATAACAATTTATTATGGAGCATCTAGCTTCGCAACAACGTGTTGAAGTTATTAAAACATTTTATTTCAATAATTGTTCAGTTCTGCATACGCAAAGAAAATTGCGTGTTTTTTGGTTTAAATCATGTGCCAAGCAAGTCAACCATTCAGCGTGCAAAAAATAATTTTGAAAATTTGCATACACTGAAAGATAAAGCAAAGTCTGAGCGACAACGTACGCCAGAAAAGATTGATTCAATGAGGCAGAGTGTTGGTGAACGTCCGTGCACCTCTCATCGACGCCGTGCACAAGAATTGGGAATGTCTCCATCATGTTTGTTAAAAATTATCGAAAAAGATTTGCATTTTTATCCGTACAAAATTCAATTGATACAAGAGCTACAGGAAAATAATCATAAACGGCGGCGAGATTTGAGTGCTCACGTTTTACAGGTCGGTATAGACGACCACCATTTTTGGCCAAAAATCATCATGATCGACGAGGCACATTTCAACTTGACTGGCTTTGTTAATAAACAGAATAGCCGGCTATTGGGGCACTGAAAATCCTCAATTGATACACCAACGACTATTACACCCTCGTAGAGTGACTGTATGGTGCGCCATTTGGGCCGGTGGGATCATCGGGCCATATTTCTTTGAGGATGCTAGAAGCAATGCACAGTTACTGGTGATCGCTATCGTGACATGTTGGTAAACTTTCTTGTGCCCGAATTGGATCAATTGGGCCTACAGCACATGTGGTTCCAACAAGACGGTGCCACATCACACACAGCTCGTGCTACGATGCAAATTTTGCGAGAAACTTTTCCCGCCCGAATAATGTCAAAAAGTGGTGATATTGACTAGCCCCCACGATCCCCTGATTTGACCACCCCCAATTGTTTTCTATAAGGGTACTTGAAAGGAAAGGTGTGTACACCAATAAACCAACCACAATCCCGATGCTTAAGGACAACATTCGAAAAGAGATTGCTGAAATAACACCAAAATTCTGCGAGAATGTTATGAAAAATATGCTTGAAAGAGCTCGCATTTGCGCCACGGCTAGAGGCGGCCACTTGACCAACATTATATTCCATACATAATGGTAAAGACTATATAATAAATCAATCAAATATAAATTATAAAATTGTGTTTAATTTAAAAGTTATTAAAAAAAAACATCGGCCTGGAACATAAAACGCAATCTGTATAATCGAAAAATTGACGGGCTTATTGCCAAATGTAACTGTTTATAACCAAAAAGAAAATTGTTGAACAATTTGTTGACAGTGTTGGGTGAACGAATTTACATGAGAGTTTTTGTACCATCCATCCTTTCGTGTAGCTCATGATTGAGCATCGTGACTTTTAACTCTTGTTCCCATGATGGCCTCCAAAGCTTCATCTTCATCCATCCATTTCTGCACTCCACGACTCGAAGGGCAATTGTTAAGGGTAGTCCAGTGCATCTCTCACTTGGTGAGTCCCACACATTGGAATTTTGTAAAACTTTAAGATAAAAATAAAACAATTTGTAAGATAAAAATAACACGTAAGTCATTTACATACAAGCACACACACAAAAACGACAAAAAGGCTAAATTTTCTTATCACGACATACTTCATTCATCTTTTCCACATCCATTCATTTTCTCATGGTGGAACAAGACATGTCTTATTCCATCATGCATTTTCTTATCTTTTTTTATTTCACATACACGATCTTAGTAGCCTAGTTAGTTAGATGCCTGTGTTCCAATATGGGAATTGTGGGCTCGATTTCTGAAACTTAGATTTTTTGAAAAAGGATTCAAGTTTGATTTTCACTTAAGGCCTGCTTAATATCTTTCTGAATGGTCGATATAAATGACATGTGACAAACTCGTTACGTTGCACTATGTTAGATAAAACTTTTTGATCGCGACACAAATACTTCGTCCCATACATTTACACCTTATACAATTCCTTCGAATTCTCTGACTATTCATTAATATTTATTTCTTTCAAAATTTCATTTGTTTGGTCTATTTCGGATCGTCTTTATCTATCAAAATGAAAATAAGTCATGGCAGTTAAGAGTCCAACTTGCAAGCAATAAGTTTCTCAATAGGGATGACTCTCGGATATCTCTGAATAGTTCAGTCTTCAGTAGTCAATTGTTATAACATTTCGTTTAAGTGTGTTACTTGATTTCAATTATATTGGTAAGAGTAGCGTTTGGGTTAACCCTGTAATACTCGTATAGAGTTTGTTCCTCATAAAAATGTTAATAAATCCCGGTCAGGTGTGAGGTCCAATACTTGGGGACGGTTCGAGGAATGCCAAAAACTTTATGAGCATTACCAGCATTTACACGCTTCTTTATAGGTGTCTTGTTTAATTTTGTTTTATGACTGTGGATTTCATCTGTTATCTCTTTGTTATCAGATTCATACTGAATGCTCTGAAGCTCGTCTAAAATGTAAAATCTAAAAGCAGTTGTCATCCAAATCACATATAAATGTCAATAATAATTTGGATAGTTCTGATTTATAATAACAGGTGTTGCATTATTTATTTTTGCTTTTAGAAATAAAATGAGGCGCGTGCTTTGATAATTCCATTTTTTTATCTACATCCTTATTTAGTGTTATATAAATAACAGACGCGAATGAAGATTTTATAGTTTTTGATACTCAGCTGTCAGTTGATATGTCGGTCGGTATGATTGTGCTTTGTACGGTATTTTATTTGAGAAATTGATATAAAATGTAATTATAGGAGTAGTAGATAGTTTACTTCTTGAATATTTTATAATCACTGTTTTATAATAGTTCGAAAAAATAAAAATAAAACTCTGAAACCGTGAATGGCACACGTTTCTTGTCAACGTATTACAATATTAATTCATATTTATTAATTTGATGTCTTATAAAATAAATAAAAATATGTCGTTTACGGTTCTTCCTAAGAGTGTTTGGAATAATGATGTACTTTCTCTAAAATCACATAATTAATATTTGATTTGCTAGTAGATATATTTATTAAGGTTACTAAGTATCATTTTTGTATTTCAGATGGCCACTGCCTCCAATTATGTTAGCGGTCAAAAATGACTTTTATATTTTCCTTAACTTCTCTCAAGCCCTCAGCTCCTTATAACAGTGACTGTCAAAAGTTTAGGGTCGTGAACTCAATTTGCGATACGCCTTTTTAACGACAATATTTTAGTAGAGTTTAATCGATTCCGGATCGGTCGTTTGATAGCATATATAAAGATCACTTAATTGAATTTCCGACAAATCGATCTGAGTTTTATGGATTAATCAACATAAATTTAAAATGGTTATATTCGTGTGTAGTGCCTCCCAACATTTAATATAATTTACTATATGTGTATGAGGTGTAACATACCACATGCCTGCGCGGTAACGCACTAAACTTCCGTGCGGAAAGTTGCCGATTTGAACTCCGTGTTGTGCTACTTCCCTCAAGTAAACAAGCATTTTTAACGCCTAGTATTCGGGGGTATAAGGGTGCCTATGACTTCGGTCATATATGTATAATTTCAGTGTGCCGTCGGATTCAGTACAGCGTCTTTTGCTGGTGTGTAACGACTTACTCACTTAAATAAGAGAAAATAAGAAAGAAACAAAACTCCACGTCACAGCTCTGGTTTCCAATAGAATTGACGTTGAAATGGCGAAGGGATTCTTGACTACGTGGTCCAGCTACGACGACGATGACAACTCGCCGTGAATTTAGTCGCTGATAAATAAAGAAAAGGAAGAGCGCTTTCGTAAAAATATTGCCCATTGCTGTTTTAGAGAGAAATAATGTCAAGGAGTTCTTTGTGTGTGGATATCTGGGACGCCTCCGATGTGACTGGGAGAAAGTGGAAAGAGGCTGGGCTCAACTTGGACTATGGAACCTGCAATAACTTGTGGCTATATCGCACAAGCATTTCCAACCATTATGATCAGCATTTCTTAACCGGGGTTCTCCGGAATTCTAGGGTTTCACCAGAAATCGGTAGAGGTTCCACGAGAAACGGTGACGAATAATCTTATCATATTTAAATGTATTTTTTTAAATATTTTTTGTATTTAATTTCATATTCGTAACTTTACTATATAACATACATACGACATATTCTTGGGTATTATAATAAAGTTTTCAACCTATCATATCACTAAGAAGAATAATAATCATAATAACTATATTTAGCAACATCTATACAACTATCTTATGGCTTGTCAACATTGTCAATGTTGACAAGCCATAAGATATTATCTGTTTGTATATTATCCATTAAGTTATTATCTGTTTGTACGTGTTATATGCGACATTGTTTTTTTTTTGTTTTACTGATATGGGGTGGATTTTTTGTGCTATGGAAACCTCCGTATGAGGTCTCTTTAATAGGCAGTTTGATTTCAGTTTCTTTTTATTGTCAATAAACTTGTAAAAAACTTAAGCTATTTTTGCTTTAACCAGTTATCAGCAAATGTTTCCTTGTTTACATGATGAACTTGTTTATAAAAGAGAAAGAAATATATATTATTAATAATGTATTATATAATAATTTTTATGCAGGGTTTCGAATATTATTTGAAGGGTTACGCAAGGGTGAAAAAATTGAGAAACGCTAATTAAGATGATTTATCCACATAGTTAAAAGGTTTTACAGGGGCTGCAATAGGAAAATATTTTTTCTAGAAATATGTCATTTTACGTAAAAAAATCGAGCTCCGCACTATGATAATGGATGAATTCCATCACCATCATCACGTTACGTTATAATTGGGGTAGGCAGAGATCAAGATCTCAACTTCATTCAATCCTTACATACATATTTTGGTTCTACTACGTGTACTACATACTCGTATATTTCGTGATGCACTCTCCTATTATAAAGGCTTATCATTCTTCCCTTATTCGGAATTCGATTAATATGGTCAGACCACGTTTGCTTGATCTTACCGAAATTCTCGTACCTTTTGTACCGCTTACTTTTTGTACACATACTTACCATCACGCCATTTCCCTATCGGGGAAGGCAGATATGCCAAAGCACCAGACTTTCCTATCTCGACCCACGTCCTTCGCCTGTTCTACATTCAATCACCTTCTCATGAATCATTCATATATTTTAATTAAATCCGTTAATGTAATAATAATACAATAACTATGATTTCTTTGACTTCCTACGTTTCCTTCTTTCAAAATATCATTCAAACTATCCAATAATATTTTCCTTGGCCTTCCTCTACCATATTTGCGCTATATATTTATTTTGTTACTCACTCTTAACTCATTCATTCAACATAGAACATAATATAAATTTTTTGAAAAAACATAAAGCAGCATATAAACTACAGGAAAACATAAATTTAGATGTATAACTGTCTATCAGTCCAGAAGTGAAACCGCCAGGAACTGAACAAGGTGCGCCCGCTTACTTAATCTGAATGCAAACCGTTAGACCACGGCCGCCGAAAATTATTTAATTATTTGAAATAAACTTTGTTTTAAGGTGTTCTGCCCATATTTCAGATTTTTATAGGTATATCTGTAAAATACATGTTCTTATTTAAACGTGCATTAAAAACCAGCGAACCCATTACTGTTTCAAGCAGTTCTCTATCTTTATTAACTATAAATAATATGGTGAATTGATTGATATTGTAGTTTTCAGGAAGTATATTACATAGCTTCGGAAATGACTATTCATTTAAATGTTACATAATTCTACAAAAATACAAATGGTCTCTATCAGCCGTCTCACTAGGCTAAGACAGCTAACTTCTGAAACACCCGCGAAATTAACACAAAAATAATATTGAATTCCGAGCGGCACTCATACTTGTATACCTGTTGTAAGGTTAGATAACTCAACTCATAACGGTTGTAAGATTAGATAACTCAACTCATACCGGTTGTAAGATTAGATAACTCAACTCATACAGGTTGTAAGATTAGATAACTCAACTCATACCTGTTGTAAGGTTAGATAACTCAACTCATACCGGTTGTAAGATTAGATAACTCAACAAAAAAAGTATATACAATTTCATTAAAACACCCAAAAACTGGACAAATTATATCAAATCTGATCTGTCTAAATGTTATAAAAGTATCAATGGGAAATTATTCTCTAAGAATGTGTGTAATCGTTGAGTAAAAATTCTGATGCTTTTTTGTAGCAACATGATGTAATATTATATTTTGTAGCAGCATGATGTAATATTATATTTTGTATCAACATGATGTTATATTATATTGTATTTTGTAGCAACATGATGTTATATTATATTTTGTAGCAACATGATGTAATATTATATTTTGTAGCAACATGATGTAATATTATATTTTATAGCAACATGATGTAATATTATATTTTGTAGCAACATGATGTAATATTATATTTTTTCTATTTTACTATTTGATGGATTTTGATGCTCTCAAATCTCTCTTTTTTAGTAATAAAATCTCTTATTATATAATGTAAGTAAATGTGAGTGAAAGGCACGGCACGGCACGGTAAAGGAAGGCTAAGGAAATTATGGTTATATTAAAAGAAGGAAATGTAAAAAGTCTGAAAAATTGTCGAAGTTGTATAGATGCAGAAGAAGCTAAGAATGTGTGTCGAGATTGTAAAGTCTGGCGCTCTGTTCTCTCTGCCTACCCCAACAAGGAAATGGCGTGATGGTATGTATGTATGTGCTCATGTTTTATAAAGATATTCAAGTTACAAAGAAATCCATATTTTAAAAGAAGGAAATGTAAAAAGTCAGAAAAGTCGTAGTTGTATGAGAAGATGCATATAAAATAGGGAAAGTATGAGTGATGAGATGGAAAATTTTGGCACTCTGCTCTCTCTGCCTACCCCTATAGGGCAATGTTATGATGGTTCGTATGTATTTAAATATCTTATTCAATCAACAAATTTCTTGAAGTGGTTTTATGGAAGCTGTAGGTTTAAAACCATAATTTTATAAGCGTGTGGTTCGATGAGAATGGCTAATTATTGTTTTTATATAAGCTTAAGCTCACAATTCGAAGTGATGTCATCCACCCAAAAGTGTTTGCAAATTTTTACTGGAAAACGGAAAAAATATCGATGAAATATGAATATCCTGTAAGTTAACAAGTGCAAAATATTTACATTCTTAAGGCGACGATATTCATTACAGATAACTCGATTTATTTATGTATCTCAGTTCTCATGTTCCGTTGATCAGGGACGGACTGCGCCCTGAAGCTTTAAATAAAAATTGTCTATGGACTGAGGTTGACTTATTATCAGGCGCCATGGAAAACTCTGCTGGACCTTTAAGGTCGAGGAATAATCTATCTAAAGCAATAAAAAAACATCATAAATACATTAAATTGATAATTTCATCAAAGGTTTCGGATGTAACTGTGTGGAAGTCCATATTATATAATTAAACAATTCCTTTGTTACTCCATTAATAACATAAAACCCCGGTACGTTTTTTTCTACCTCCTATCCCGAGGCTCTCTTCAGGCGGAATGAAGAGAGCCTAGGAATGGGAGCTAGAAACACGGATTTATATAATTAGTGGAATACCAAAGTAAATTATTTTTGAAATCCCTAAATTTGTCCGATGGATAATGTCTTTCAGTGTTTTACCTTATAATTACAACGTTTCGAGAAATATAGACTTAGAAGGGGTCGAAAAGAATAAATTTAATTGATTATTATTTTTGATATTTTTATTTTGTCAAGTTGCTTTATATATTTCTATGCTTCTGCTATCTAGGCCACGCTGTAAAACAGGAGTCAGCAAACTACGACCCGCGGGCCAAATCCAGCCCGATGCCTATTTTAATCCGGCCCGCGAGCTAATAATAACCAATCTCATTTTTAATAATTTGTATGTGTTTGTTGTGTTAAGTTGGTTAAGTTAAATGGTATATGTATAATATTGTTTTATTTAGTACATAGCTAGTTTAAATTTATTATAATACTTTAATTAAATTAAATTACTTTGTTTCGAACTAAAAAAATATTTTAAGAAAATATTCGTTATCACAAAAAGATGTAAATATTTAAAAATGAAGTAGGTAAACACGCAATATAGGTCAGCATTAGCAGATGACCATCTGCAATCAATTTTGAATGTAAATGGTCATCTGCTAAGTACTCATACTAACTTCGGAGTACTAACTTCGAACCCCAGTTTGATGAAATGTTATATCAGAAAAAGCAATTAGATTCATCTCATTAGTGGAGCTTTTTATTATTATGTAACATTTGTTGTTCAATAATACGAAACATTCGTCTGTTTTTATAATACGTTAATTAATAAATGTACTTAAATGTTTCATTCGTTTTTTCGTAAGAGTATCAGCAAAATGTGTACAAATATTACTACCGCCTAGTAAAAAAAATTAAACCTGTTTTTTTACTACATAAGTAGAATTGCCTATATAAATATCCTCGAGTTTGGTTCCTGGCCCGCCGAGCCTAAAATGTTTACGATCTGACCCTTAGCGAAAAAAGTTGGCCGACCCCTGCTGTAAAACAAGCGTCTTACCAACACGGCCACAGAGGTAGTATGTATGTGTATGTGTACAAAGTAAATTATTATTAAATATTCTAATAAACGTGAAAACCGAAACCTTTTATAAAATAATTTGAAGTTATACACTTGCATTATATTATATTTAACTGTTTTACATATAGTTTTTATAATCCGTTCCTGGTTGACTTGAATGTTGTGATAAAGCAGTATTTGAGTGTTTTATGAACGTCATCGGAAAATGAATATAATATCGCGTTACAGTGTGGGCCTGGCGCTCATTGAGTCACAGTCTCATATATTCCCTGAGACCAAGAGGTATGCGCTCGTATCCATGCCCAATTCCTTGAAATTGGGCGCGTGATCGGTTATTATGGGTCCACAATGAAACATTTTATTGGAACAAATTACACGAATAAGTGTAAATGGTATTACTTATACTTATAAGTATTACATATGCAATCCTATATCTTCTAACGATCCTCGTAACCTAGTTGTTAAGACGCTTGTCTTCCACACGGGGATTTAGGGTTTAATTCCCGATGGTACCAATATTAAATAAAATAAAAATACTCCCAATCTTTTAAAAGCTGTCTACAAGTTTATTGTTTCCTTTTAGAATGCGATCGTATTACCAAAACTAACGATGGCTGATAGTGAATTCCTTGGCTAATATTTTTCTAAACCCGAAGGCTCGATTAATGGAACCGATGACAATGTTGTCTCTTGGCCATGCTCTTTAACACGTTTTTATTTGCAGTACCAATGCGTATGTGTTAAGGAGTACCAAACAAACGAATAAATGCATTGAAGTATGACATTCTCATATTTTTTTCCAGAATACAATTTGAATCACAGTTAATTAATTTTTAGAGCCCTTATTCATATTTCTATATTATTTATGGTTAATATATTAACACTGTGGAAGTTTAAGAACATTATAATTTGTTTATTCAAACACTGTTTATTCCGTTTTATACACCGGTATAATCCTACCGGTATCATATTTTGTGCTCCCCTGATGATTAGGTGAACACCTTGAAACCGGTAGGATTATACCATTATATTAAGTGGAATAAACAGTATTTGATTAAATAAATTACAATTGCATATTTCTAATAAATTATTCTGTTTTATTAACGCTTAAAGTATTATTAAGATTTCCCCTTTTAAATAAAAAGTCATGACCTTTTACACAGCAATTGGCACTAAACCACGAAACTCTAGTCTGGTTGGTTGGAACATATTTCTGTAATGTAATTAACTCTCCATTTGTATATTTCACAATATAGTGTGGGTTCTTTTCTATGTTGAATTTGATTTTGAAAGAAATTTTATCAATGTCGAGGAAATAAGAATATACGGCTTGTGACTTGTCGATGAACGACGCTATTATTATAAAGAATGTATTTAGTGGCAAACTACTCGTATAACTAACTTTGAGAGTATATTTAACTTTTAAGCCTAACTTTGAAAGTCGTTGATATTATAATTTCGTAGATATTGTCAATATTAACTAAATCACGTCGTTAAAGAAGGGAAAAATACACGTTCCACTCCCATATATCAATGTTGGCACTAGACTACTATTGTGAACCATCAACTGAGAAGTTTTTGTTACTGTCTTGTTCGATTATATTAAGATCTCGTGAAATATTAAGGGTCTATTAGGCTCAAATTCCACAGACACCTTAACACAAGGGGAACGATGTCATTACAACGTTTTATCCTGTAAATTATATCCGTTGTATAATGCATTGTAATTCATTATAAAAAGTTTCCTGAATAAATACCTATAAGAAAGAGTATACCTTTTCATCCCCACCAGCGGCGACTGGCCCCGAGGTGCGCTGGTGCACTGATCACCAACGCACCTCGAGACGCTGAGCGAATATGAAATATCGCTGTCGCACGGTTTACTGTATGTCTCTGTCTGCCCAATATGAATTTGCGTTTCCGTCCGGTGTGTATTGGAGATCGCTCCGGTAGTATTGGCAAACAATTTGAATTGAATTATTACACTTTCGTTGTATACAGTACAACCTGGCTGGCTTATTGCCATGTGGCAATCTAATCCAAATATCCAGAGACATGTTAAAGAGACCTTCAGTGAAAATCAGACTGGAATGCTTTTCTAAAAAAATCTGGGTTCCAACGGGAATCAAATCTGCAATCTCTAGATTAAGAGATATTGGTCTTACTACCTTCGCCAAGGAGGTCGTCAACCGTTATGTTAAGGCATAATTAAAAGAAGCATTTGAATATTTATTAAACCGGTTGATCATCTGTTCTTATAATAATATCGCAAAAAATGGACTTTTTGCGACCTGGCGATGCGGGTGCAGTTAACACATTGCATTATAGAGTGCACCCTCTGAGTGTCTTCGTGTCTGCATTGCTAAACATGAGGGCAGTTCTTCTTCCCCAGGAATGTATGTTATAATATGATCACTGTCTACCCTTCATTAAAGTACTTCGCTAATGAGGGAATACATATTACAATATAACGTACAATTATAATATTTATTATGTTGGTATTCTGTATTTATAGTACATACATATTGTAGATACCATGACACCATTTCTCTGTTGGGGTAAATAAAGATATGTTATACCGCCAAACTGCTCTCTCACGACATATTTCCTTTGCCTCCTCTGCATCCATGCTTATATATTTTCATTATTCTTCTATTTACCTTATTCCTTACTATTCTTTCTTTCAAATTTTCATTAACTTGGTCAAACCATACTTTTCTTGATCATCCTCTACCAGGATTCTCTCTCATACTTGGATTGTATTTTTTAAATCAGATTTTCGTCACTCATCTGTTCCACATATCCAAACCATCTCAAAGTTTTTCGTCTTGACTACGTTTAAACATCAGTTTCTAACTCACATTCATCATACATCGACACACCACATGTTTACCGTATACGAATTTTCGCTTCGGCTCGCCATTGTTATATTTGTAATCTGTTAATTAAAGTGGGTTCGAATCCCGAGTTTGAACATCCTTGAGGAGAGTCTGCTTTCTAAACAACGCTATATAAATTGCCAGATTAAAAAAAATCCAATCTGGTTTTCACTTAAGGCTAGTTTAAACATATTTCTGGTAAGTTGGAAGAGATGGCATTAAACCCGCCAGATACTTTATACAATGCAAATATAATACAATATAAGATTATCAACCCATCCTGTGAATGTCTATAGGTGTTACTATCACATATCGGAAGATCTACAAAGGTTTCTTTGTAGTTCGTCGTCTCCTAAATATGTTATATGCAGATACGAGAAATTTCTAACCTAATAGCCGCAGCCAAAACCTTCCTATGCTTGCACTCAATACATATGTTAATATATAATACATATGTTAATTTTGTTATATTTGTATCTGTCAATAAAATTTGGTTCGTATCCCGAATAAGAGAGTCTTTGATGAGAGTGTGCTCTCTAAACGGTGTTATTTAAATGGTCATTTTTAATTATTATTAATGCGAATATGTAAAAAAAAATCCTTATAAATAACTCCAGTAAATCTTTGTGCTATCGACGCATGTTTCGGGCACTCTCGTACTAATATCTTATTAACGCTATGATTTCAGCATCAATTTGTATACGTGCGCGCCCCTGCATGTTCCCTAACTAAGTTGACAGGCGAGACCATTCCTCGTGTCCACATTAATCAATACTTTAGCCGTACTTTCACCTTGTAAGGCTTTTGTTTATTATATTTGATAATAATAATTTCTTACAACAGACGCACAAATATACTCAACGTGTAAATCAATATTTGGGAATGTAAAAAAGTTAATAAATTTTAATTACGATATTGGCTCGATTATCTTCGCCGTTGCTGGGCTTCGCAGTCGAAGATCCTCTCGCCATTCCAACGTCAAATTAGTTAGAAAGCGAAGCTATACCGTGGATTTTTGGTTTTAGTGAGTGAGCTGTTGCACACCAGCAAATTCACCGACCACACCGTTCTACTGGATCCGATGGCACACCAAAATGAGACGATGACACCGGTATGTTATTTTTCCTTTTTTTTTAAGGATAGATATGACCGACGTCATTGGTATCCATCCGTATACCCCCGAATACTAGACGGAAAAAAATACCTGTGTCATTCGAGAGGAGTAGCACAGTGCGGGGTTCGAACCGTTGTTAGTCCAAAGTCCAGTGTGTTGCCGTGCGGCTATGCACCTCACTCTGATTATAAAGTATCTTAATCTGTGATTTAAAAAAAACGTATTTTCGACGATTTTTTTTATCACCACACGAATAATTTTTACTTGAATATAAGGTGATTCCCACATTTTCGTTTTGATTTTTTTAAATGAAAACTTCGATCTTTTAAATGGGCCAATACAGTAATCTATTCATTTCTGTGATGGTACTCATTGTATGTTAAAGCGGAATGATAGCATTGTCTTCGGTCCCTTCACTCTAATCATTAGGACTGTTCAGTGGTTTTGTATTTAGCATGTTTGCTTAGCAATCAAGCTTCTCGGGTTCTATTCCTGGATGCTTTGATTGGAATACTTTTTTGCATACCCACATATTTACCATGGCTAAGCGTGAATCCAGCCTTTAAAGTTCAAAAAGGAAGTTCAGTTGTCAAAAGCATGTCGAACTAGTCGTTAAGTCTAAAAAATATTATTTTATTTTTCGCCAAAGAATATTAGACTTATGAGCTGTTTTTTTAATTCAAACTAAAGAAGAGTCTTCTCTGTAAATGGTGTTTTAGAAATTGACCTTTTATTAATATTATTATCAGGTCCACGTGAGAAGTACAACCGCCTGTGTGCAAAAACCAAAAATGCTACCCCTATCCCAAGTTCAATTAAAATATTTTTTTTAAGTGTAGGTATGCGGTTTTCGTTTTGCATTTATTATAATAAAAATATAAAATTATTATTCTACAAAATATATAGATACCGTACCTACTTTTATTTATAAGTCAGATAGAGTGATTCACAGTGTATAATCATAAAATAATCCATAGTATGGAGTTTTATAGTACGCTAATACTATAACAATAAATAAATAAAAAAACTATTAATAAGTTTTCTTTTTCTCACCAATTGCTACCACATCAACTTAAGAACTTGATTGTTGATAATTTCAAGAAAATATAATTCCTCACGTCGAATAATTAATGTAGAATTTTAACTTGTTCAAGTGGTCGTCCGTTTTTGTTTGAAAATGTTTTAGTTAAAAAAGATTAACAAAAGTAGTAAAGCATAAGCAACTCCATTATTCGTTACTTAGTGGACACATCAAAGGTACATATTTAGGTAATAATCTTAAATTATAATTGTTTAAGACTGAGAGGAACCAAATAAACGCTGTAGAGACAATGTATGACATAATAAAAAGTGATAAGGTATGAATGTAAACTTAAGACTGATATGTTTAGTAAGATCAATAAGAGTACGTTGAGATGGTTTGGGCACGTAGAACGTATTAACGATGAAATATTAACAAAACAGATATGCAGTGCAGATGTTCGTTTAAGACGTCTGAGAGGCACACCAAGGAAAATATGGTTGGATTAAGTGAATTATATTCTGGATGAAGAAAATGTAGAAAGTTAGAGAAATCTTAGGGGTTATATGAGAAAGTGTAAGGATATGAAAGAGGCTAAGGATGTGTGTCGAGTTAGGAAAGTATGGCGCTCTGTCATCTCTGCCTATCTCGATAGGGATTTTGCGTTATGATATGTGTGTTCATATTTCAATCTCTTAATTTTTTTTATATTCAAATCGGCTACAGCAAGTCTTAAGTAAGTACCCATCCTTTGTCACATATAGTTACATTAGGCAATCAAGAGTATTAAGCATAACCGAGAAAATACATCTGTATATGAAGAGATGTATTATAAGGGTGTCGCAACCCAATTAAAATGGTGTCCAATAATGCAAGGGATGTTACAGATCACTCTTTTCAATTAAGACGCGTTTAAGTTTAACCGTTTTCATTTAATTATTAGAATTCACTTAATTAAACATTTTGCGTTTTATGAATATAAACTATTTTAGAATTTAAAGTGACTAAGACTCAACAAGACAGTCACATTAAGGGGTGGCCAGTACAGATAGACAATTCGATGAGCGGTTTGCGGCCTCCCTTTGAATCAGCCGCCCGTGTACGCCACACACATTGCACATATGAACGTGGCGCCTCTGATTATTTAAAACCTTCATGAGCTAATATTTAATTACAAAATAATCCTGTACAAGTCATTTTTGTATTTTTATTAGTATCATTACATTTTTTAATTCATTACATTTCTAAAAAAATATTGAAGCCTTAATTAAAAATGTGCATGCTTTTTTACACAGTGACGTCGAATAATTTTAGACGACATTAAATCCTTGGGTAAAAAAAAATTTTAGTGATTTTTTTATGCAATATTGTTTGGAAGTTTGATTTGTAAGAAGCATCGTACGAGCACTTCACCTGAGTTCCACCCGTAAAAATGTGATATAATACAATATTTATAGTTTACGATAAGTGTAATGCACACAGTTGGGCGCCCCTGGCCACGGGGGGCACAAATTACTATTAATAACACGACCGACCAGTTCAGCTCCTCTGGACACACTACATTCGGAGTCCACGTGTAGAGGAAATTTGTTATAATTAAATTATTTATTATTTAAAGTTGAAAATTGATTGGCAATTATTTTGTTTTACCATAGATTCATATTGTATTCCTCAACATATTTGTGTATTAATTCATCGTTGGGACATGTTTGGAGCTTGCCCTGAAAACAATATTCTCTTCAGCCTCAGAAATTGATATTTCTTGTAAAGAACAGCCCCTTGTTAAGACAACGACGACCTTCGTGTCCTAGTTGGTAAGACGCCTGTCTTCTGATTGCCTTCTGCCTAGGTTGCGGGTTCGAGTCTTGCTGGAAGCCGCAACCTAGCCAGAATTAAAAAAAAAGTTTTTCAATCTGACTTTTACTTAAGACCTTACAAGGATATATAATTCGCTCGGGCGCTGCTTTAGCTGCCAGATGTGATAAGTTAAATAATAGTGGGTTCGAGTCCCGAGCTAGAGCGCTCTTGAGGAGAGTTAGCTCTCTAGAATATAAATTGTTGTGCTATATAAAATGGTCCTTTGAATTTAATGAAATTGGAAGCTAATCAAATCACACTTCACCATCGTACTTGTTTTAAATACTATCGCACATAAACAGGCAACAACACTCTCAAAAGCCTAGTGCGTCCGAGCTTGAACTCTTTAACCAGATTGGGACGCATTCTCATCAATTAGATCATGGAGGTCGTCACAGACTCACGCTTGGCCTACAGTCATAGAACATGAATATTGTACTTGTTAACCACATGCCATTTTGGATTCAATTCTCGACCGATTCATAAATTTATCTTATTCTAAAATTGAGATACTAACAAGAATATGTGAGTTTGAATTTACATACAATTGTACCATCACATTGTTTTTCTGTTAAGATAGGCAGATATGACAAACTCTCCTCTACATCCATACACCTTCTTATTGTTTATAGTTCGGTTTGTTTCTCTTACTCCTTCCTTTCGTTCAAAGGTATCATTCACTTGGTCCAATCATACTCTTCTCGATCGTCTTCTACCACATCTTCTATTTGCAATGTAAATGAGTTAAATCAGTATTTTATCGTTCATCCGTTCAACATATCCAAATCCCCTCATTGTGTCCTTTTTACCATTTTTAATACATTCGTTTTTAGTCACATTCATCTTGAATGTCATATTCTATCATACATCGACATACCACATAATATTCTCAGTACACGCATTTATTTGGTTTCTTTCATTCATTTTCCACGTCTAAGTTTCACTGCTATACATCGATGTTGGCACTAATACACTGTTGTGTTCTACTGATCTTGGTTTAAGTATGGCTATTATGCCACAATTGACTGTTTCCTATTGCAATTCGCAATTCAATATATATTTCCACATTTTTCATCCTAAAAAGCAAAGTTTTTTTAAGCTTCAAGATAATTTTGATTTAATAAAAAAAAATCTCTCTCTCATATTTTTCACCTCCCGTATTTTACGAATGGTAGAATTACTGAAAAAAACATAAGTGCATTTTTTCATAAATTCCAAAAAATGGTAAATTGAAAATCTCTATTACGACTCCCCGAGCCCCGTCGGCTGTCCCTAATAAAGCAGGCTCGGACGGAGCGCGAGGCGCGAGGCCACACGGGCTCGCCGGAATAAATATTCTTTATACACTCTATATCAAAACATCAGCCCGGCCCTCCACTTTCCTCTCCGGGGGTGGACGCGCACCACAACACGGACCCAACACTAACGCGCATAGAATTTCACAGAAAACCGCGAAGGTATAAAGGTCGCGCGAATAAAAATATTTTTTACATTTTTTGGTCTTCCTCATATTGGTCTTGACCAAACAGTCATTATCATTGGTCACCTTGTGAGCGAATTGACCGTACTGAGTTGAGCATATTTTACAGTCTACGAGTGATTAATTGAAAATAGATATTTTCTAACATTACGCTTGGATCTTATGCGTGGATTACTTGATTATGGTGACGTATGGTATTTGTATGCCAATGAGGTATAATATAAGTTAGACATACTTCAAAAGGTTTCATATTTAACTTAAGGAAGTATGATCACGTGTCAGATTCTCGGAACGGACTTCAATGGCTTAAAACCAAGCGGCGAAGGAACCTTTACATTCTGTCGACATTATTTTGCGTACTTAACAATCCCAATTCTACTTCATATCCTCGAGAAAACTTATTTTTTTTAGTATATGCACGTTTTCATTAATAATTTCTTTGCATATCAACACATTACACCACATTTTACACTTCTTAATTTTGCGGTTCACTTGGCGCGATTGTGGAATGAACTTCCAAGAGTTATTCGATGTGCACCATTTTTATTTACGTTTAATAGGGAATTTCAACACTAACCATAAAACATTTTTTTAATGCTGAGTCATTAAAATTTTAAGTTTTCTACTTCATAAATGCAAAAAATCAGTCGCAACACTGCTTAGTGTTAGATGAAATGTAAAATAATCATATACATGGTATGTGCAAAAACAGCTTTAAAGTAATGCATTTCTAACAAATGTATCACTGTATGATACATTAGTTGAGATAATATAAACATAATATCATACTACAAAAATACCATAAGAGATGATAAATAAAAGGGTATGAGAAGAGTCTTGGATAAATAAACATCCCACACAAAATACCTCTAAGGCCTTGCATGACTGCTTAGCGCTAGAACAAAAATGGATTCGAGTTAAAAAGGCCTGAAACTGAACGCTGTTTTTTTATATATTGAGAGCGTTTTCTTTTATTTAACTATCGAAGTTTACCTTTGATAGTTAAGTTTTCTACGCTAGAAAGTTTTCTAAATGAACATTCAAATGTCAAAATGAAATAAGATAAATCCCATGGTGTGGATTGTGTGGATAAAAGTATTTTTAACCAACCACTAAAATATACCTTAAATTATTACAAATGTGAATGGACGTGTGGTGGTAGTTTTTTGAAATAAGTCAGAGAAATCGTAAGATTGTGTGAGAAGATGTATGGATATAGAACGGGTGATGGATGTGTGTTGAGATAGGAAAGTCTTGCACTTTGCCCTCTTTGTCTACCCGACTCGATGTATGTATGTAAATTACATATATTTGACTATAACATAATATCTAAGATTTAAAAAATGTCAAAGGGAATGGGGATATCGCGGGGAGGCCTTCAATTTGCAGTGAATAAACATTAACTAGAGATGAACGTGGTGAATTAGATTAAAAAAGTCACGCACTAAATTATATAAAATATAAATCGAGAAAGAGGCCTTTGTGTTATGCGTAGCAGCAGCTAATAAATATGCCGCTCGTTCATAATATGCAGCTAATATGGGAATTATTCACGGCGGACCACTAAATCTATTCCGCTCACTCTGGACCGGGGCATCATTCCTTGAATTAGTATTATTTACATTATTTGTTAGAAAACTTTTATTGTGCGTACTATACACATAAATTTCTCTGTATATCGGTACCTCTCTGTGCTACGAGACAGTAGAACTCCGATTATCCGCCAGGCTGTTAGAATTGGCAGTGGGCATTAGAGGAATCTTCTAATGCCCACTGCCAATTCTAGGGGGGTCTAAATTGTATTTTTAACTTCCGTACGTATTACACAATGTTTGTAAATTACACACCTAATAACTAGCTTCTGTATGCTATCATCGACCTTTTTAATGAACTTTATTAACTCACTGAGAATTAAATATTTCAATTCTACGTACTTTTGGCTAATACGAGTACAAAATAAAAAGTGATTTTTTTAAACAGTAATAATAAAAATTATAAATAAATAAATAAATATTAGGTTTATTGACAGCAACATAGTATGTACAAGATCACACCTGAATAACATTTCTAAAAACACATAAATTGCAGACAATACATCAGACACAGAAGCTATCAAAAGGTCTGGGCTCATCTAATAGCATCCCCTCGGCCAAAATACACCCCACCAATATAGGGCGAACCCAGCCACGGGGACACCAGATGTTTTTCAGCCCACACCCTTAAACACGTAGAAACAGGAATATATACAAAAAAATAAACACAGAAAATAAATATAGTAGATGACAAAAAAAGAAAAAAAGAAAAAAACACATTCAAGAGAGAGTACACCAAAAGGTCTGGGCTCATCCCACAAACATTCCCACGGCCGAGATACACCCCACCAATGTAGGGCGAGCCAGACCGCAAGGGCATCAGGGGGCTTTTATCCCACACCCCCGCATATCTAGATTAAAGAATAAATATAATAAAAAAGAAAAAAAAAACAAAAACGTATGGCAGAAAACAAAATAGAAAGTAAACCCACATATACCACCTCAGGTTAACTGTCAGCAAGAACGAGGAGAAAAAAAGAAGAGAAAAGCCTCAAAGGAGTCCAAATTTTACATAATGACAAATGGGAAGTAAGATAGTTGAGACAACATTGAAATAGTTAGGCAGTAATACATTGAAATAGATAAGCAGTTTTAAAAGAATTAATGAGGAAATGACGCACAAACACGTATGCACAATCCTCGATTCACCACCAGTGAAAAGAGAGAAAAGAAAGAAAATAAGAAAAGAAAAGCAAACAAGAGACCCATTAACCACTGAGAAAAGCATTAACCACTGAGAAACCCATTAACCACCCAGAAGATAACGCTTTAGAGCATCTCTGAAGGTATAACTATTCACCCGCTCCTTCAAGGCCTGGGGCAACTCATTCCAGCATTTGCTGGCTGAGTATGAGAAGGATCCCCTGAACAGTATAAAAATATACAGGTTTATTGATAATTACATAGTATAAATATATATTTCCTGAAGTTACACATGTATGTTAAGGCAATGGAAAAGAAAATACATTCAGAGAAAAGTTATCAAACTTTCTGAGCTCATTTCATAGCATTAACATAATAGGAGGGCGAGCCCGGCTGTACACATAAATTATAATACATAAACAGGTGGTACAATTATAAAAGCAATTACTTTATAATTTAAAATATTACAATTGATATTTTATAATTTAAAATATTATCCTTCGAAGGAGTCTATGTTTTGAGTCACGTATAGTGTGTTTAAAACAATATATTTTTCTAAGTTTGATTAGAAATAGAAGCTCTCTGTTCTTGTGAAGCACATCCTGAATGGTTTTACACCTAATGTGGTTTACCCATGATAGTTTTAAGATTCTACGTTAGCACGATATTTCGAAAGCATTTAGATTGCTTAATGATATGTTTTATAACACATTTAGATTGCTTAATGATATGTTTTATAACACATTTAGATTGCTTAATGATATGTTTTATAACATATTTAGATTGCTTAATGATATGTTTTATAACACATTTAGATATCTTAATATGTTTTATAACACATATAAAATAAAATCGATATTGTCTATTAATTAACTTCCTTGTTTGATATTTTAGCATAACTAGGTAAACCCTGTTGCAATTTAGGTGGTTTCTTAAATCGATGCGCAGTTCGCATTTTGTGGGACTGTGAGAAAAGGAGAATATCTCAAAATAGGGAGAAGCTTCATACGTTGGACTACCATCGG
Organism: Odontocerum albicorne; assembly: GCA_949825065.1. Lineage (NCBI taxonomy): Eukaryota > Metazoa > Arthropoda > Insecta > Trichoptera > Odontoceridae > Odontocerum > Odontocerum albicorne. Next base: position 17,461,280 of record OX463852.1, on the reverse strand, counting down.
CTAGGTTGGCTACTTTGACCATATGCCGACCAGATATAGTTTTAAAGCTTTCTAGTAGAAAAATTTAGTAACTTTTTAAATGCCTCCAGTATACATAAATGCCTCCAGTATACATAAATGCCTCCAGTATACATAAATGATTGATGTTTATCTTTAGATATTTGAAAAAAATTAATTTAGTCTGTCTGTAGTATTTTCCCACTCCGGCGTGACACTAGCAGAGGAGGGTTCCTTGCCTTTTCTTACGAGTGTATGATCGTACTGTAAGGGAACCTTATTTGTTCCTTTAGTGGGTGGGTGGAGGGACAACTGCATATCCCTGCTAAAACTCTATTTATTGGAATTGTATCAGTATTCAAAACATATGGGCTGACTCAAAATAGAATTACCAATTATAACAGTTCTACTGTAAAATGGATGTGGGTACACCAGGCCTGCCCGGCCCGCCTGGCCCGCCAGTGTTATGTTACACGCCCATTCAAGCATAATATGGCTGTATTTGTCCATTGTTGTCAGCATTTTTGGGCGATTTGTTGGCTTTTATCGATTTTTATTGTTATATATTATTTTTCAAAATCTACACTTCATCATCTTGCTAAATCTATTAAACTGGATCTGTGTTAACATAGTGCTATTGTATATTCCATACAATATACCTTTAATTTCATTAGTAGAGTGCACAAAAAATGTAGGATACTGTTTTAAGGTCAGCATCGAACGTGTTAAAATGAAGACCTGCTCTACAAAATTAAACAATTGCTCGAAAAATTGCTACGATTTTTGTATTGTGTCTGGTAGCAATAATTCCGGATACCTATTTGACTACGAATGTTTCCTATAGGGTGGTAAGCTTGCCTGTCTGCATTTTTTTAGTACCATATTGCAATGTGTTACTCTCTTTAAACTAACTAAAAAAGTGTTCAACAGGTCTTAAGTGAAACGAAAAGTCGTCAGGCAGTTTAGGTGGATGAAGAAAATAAATAAATATTAGCGCGTGCTTTACGAAAAATTACAAATTGCCTTACACTTTCATTTTGTACAGAACAACCATTTCTGTTTATTCCCATGCAGCAATCTCTTCCAATGAACCAGAAAGATTTTAGCGACACCTTAAGTTGAAACCTAACTGAAACTCTTTTTATAAAAATGGTACCAATGGGAATCGAACCCGCGGTTCTCGGGCTGGAAGACAAGCGTATTTTTAGGTGATTATTGTTTGGAAAAATGAATAGATTTTATGATCGTGTCCCATATTTTCCCATTTTAATAATTTTACTTTCTCTGCAGCTTCCCTCATCTTCGTGTGTGGCTTTAATTCCCTTTTAATCTGTCTCGTGGCGTTATAATAACATTATGACGCGGCTCAGTGCAATAAACATGTTACACGAGAAGATCCCTTACACTTTATGACGCCAGCCCAGCGAGCCCCCTCCCCCTTGCCAGAACACCTCTGTGGAAGTGGCGCTGGGACAAGCGCGGTGCGAGCGAACAATGCTTGATTAATGGCAAGACAAAATCATACTGTAAGTAATCATTCCAACTTAAATTTTACAACTTGTAATAAGGCACTCAGGAAGGTGTGTTGATGAATACAGACCTGGATGTCGAAACGAAAGAGGTGATAGCTTTTTATTTTTGTTTCACATATACAGCATACGCAAAGAGAAAATTTGATCCACAAATTATCTTCCCCTTAAAAAGATACTCCACCATTTTCTTCTCGCTCTTTCTATCAGAAATTTTTCATACTTGAATCTTGTACCTTTATATAATGAACTTTTTTTCGAGACGGAACTAGTCTTTTACAGTCCTTCGTATTTCTTCTAAACTAATATCCAGGGTGCGAAACAATGGGTGAACAAGAGGGGCATTAACTCCGGACGTAGCACTGGAGCTTCATTAAACGTGCAATTAAAAAGAAAAATTTTCTTACATCAAGAACTAGTGACGATATAGTGTTCAGAATATACATCAAACGATAATCATCTGGAACTTCTTAGCATAATTCATGAATGGGGCGGGGCATAACAAGTACATATTATATTAGGTTCGTGTATAATTAACGATCGTTTTACTGGTGCCTTGGAATCTGTCAATTTTGTCATTTTGTTTCAATTTTTTTACAGCCAGACTGCAAAAAGAATTCCATAGGTCGTCCAATGCAAAAAAGCTATGTGATGTGTTTGGTGGGACTGTTATAATTCACTGGGAGATTGTGGTAAACGGATTCTGCTATTGGTAGAATGACAAATATGTGAAACATGGATTCGTTGAGATTGCAAAATGACTGTTCTGTAGTCCATTCCTTTTCGGAGTGATAAAGCATGATATAACGAATATGAAGGTGGTTATTGACACGCAGTTTACTACCTAAATAGTCAGGAATATATTTGTAAAAAAGTTGAAACAAAATGTCAAATTAGACCGATTTGAAGGCTACTGGTAAAATAAACAAAATGACAAATTAGACCGATTTGAAGGACACTGGTAAAATAAACAAAATGACAAATTAGACCGATTTGAAGGACACTGGTAAAATAAACAAAAGGACAAATTAGACCGATTTGAAGGACACTGGTAAAATAAACAAAATGACAAATTAGACCGATTTGAAGGACACTGGTAAAATAAACAAAATGACAAATTAGACCGATTTGAAGGACACTGGTAAAATAAACAAAATGACAAATTAGACCGATTTGAAGGACACTGGTAAAATAAACAAAATGACAAATTAGACCGATTTGAAGGATACTGGTTTTTAATTTCGGTAGCTTCAGCTGAATGCAGCTTAAGCAAACTAAAACGAATTAATATATCTGTTAGATTAACAATGAAACGAGTTTTTATTGGGCTAAGGTCTATCGTATTGTTCGTTGCTGGGCCTCGAAGTCGAAGATCTCCTCGCCATTCCAAAGTAAATCAAGTTGGAAAGCAAAGCCGTGGAGTTTTTTTAAAGTTAATGAACCGTTGCACACCAGCAAATTCATCAGCCACACCACTTTACTGGATCCGATGGCACACTGAAGTGAGATGATCGAAGCACATTGGCATGTATTTTTTTCTATCTTTTTTGTTATAGGTATCCTTAACATATACTCCCGAATACTAAGCGGAAAAAAATGTCTGTATTATTCGAGGAGAGATGCACTGCTCGGGGTTCGAACTGATGATCGTCCAGTGCGTTAACGCGCGACCATACACCTCTGCAATATCAATATTATTTATTATATTGATATATTTAAACTCATACGAATTTACAAGCTCACACAGTGAATTAGTGAAATAAGTATGTATAGTTCGTAGGTACTTCAAGATAGTAGCATATGCTACAGTGTATGATAAAGTTGAAAATGGAATTATTGGTAAGTGAATGATTTTTTATATATTTTTGAATCCAAATTTTCTGAAAGGAATACATTACAAGTATTGTATTGTATAATGCCCTCACGCAACTGTTACTTTAGTTAAACTGTATATCTCTTTTCTTACTCTTTCTTCATTCATTCGTTCCTCATGCCTAAACTATCTTAGCGTGCTCTTATAAATCTTATTAACACATCATATTTAAGTCCACATTCACTCCATATCAATTCATGCCGTTTTCTGTCACAGATTGTCACTCCATGCATTCTTCTCAATGCACGCATTCCTACAGCATTTATTCGGCTCATCTCAGTTTTTTCCACTTCCACGTTTCGCTCATATACATTAAAGTTGTCACCAAATCATCTTAAGATATTTTGATACTGCCTGGTTCGAGAGTATATGTTTTAGTGCCCCGTTGGCTTTGTTTCCTATCGGTACACACCGTTCGATATTTCTCTTATATTTTCCACTATAGAAAATACTAACCAAATAGCAGAATTCCTCAACTTGCTCCAATCTTTCATTATTCACCCATATATCGCATTTACTTTTCCTTTTACACTTTTCTATCACCATTACTATAGATTTTGCAACATTTATTCTCAGACATTTGTCTTCGCATCTGTTATATAATTTCCTTATTAAACTCTGCATATATAATATTATGAATGCTAAAAAAATAATATCGCGCGGTTATAAACCTTGTTTCAAAATAAGGGAAGTTTAGATGTTGTTAGCGTATTTTTTATAATTTTGGGTTTACATTATTTAAACATCGTTAAAATTCTACCGGGCTTTCCCTTTATTAAATTTTTAACGTTTTAAAATATAACGAAATTGCATGTTTTATTTCGTTAACATACTACTGAGGTATCAAATTTTACCTGTAATATTACTTGACCTTGCGTGTGTGTTATCTGCTCACACACACACACACGCTCTTTTTGTTCAGGGCGGAAACTTTTGGACCAGATTAGTACAAAATAACAATCTTTTGTTTTGCCATGAATTTGAGGTAACTTAAATTTACCACACGACATAAAGGATAAATCAATATTATTAAATTAAGATTCAATAAAAACTTTTTCCTAGGCAAAGGGTTGTGTATTTTAGGAACGAATCTTGTAATCTACTCAGCAACCCTAAATATCTAATATGTTGCCTGGAAATTGTATTTCTCGGAGTCATATCGTAAGGAAAAAATGTCCATTGCTTATTTCATTTCAAACGTGCTAAATGTATATTATTCTGAAAGATAATAGGTTAGCGTATTTTTTGGCCATTGTTAACTCAAATTGTTTGAGCAGTTTTTGGCGTCATTTTGAAGATTGAACAAAATAAGTTGTTTTATTGATGCTAGACGATTTTAACATGCTTGTGGAGTCGGAGTCAGGAGATGTTATTCTAAATTTGGCACCGACTTGAAATTTTTAACATTTTTTAAAACTTATTCGCTACATAAATTACATTATTAAATTATTAACAATGTGTATCTACTACAAAGCGTGTGTACTATAACGAGGAAATCTATGTAGACATTATTTTCGAAAACTTACATTTAAGTAGTTACACCACGTAATTAAGTAGAACACATGATATGTACCATGTGTTATAGTATAATTGAAGTCGGATCCGAAGTCGTAGTCAAACATTTAAAAAATGTTGAAGTTGGAAATATTTTTGCATAATCCACAGCCCTGACTTAATACTGAAAAGAAAAAATGCTACACAATGTGATGTAGTAGACAATCGCGTGTGTTAAATGTCATTTGAAAAATCTGAAATGGTGATACGACATTCGAAGTTGGTATCCGTTCTGGTCGGTCGATTACCACTGGTGACAACCAAATCAAGACTACTATAAATGTAAAGCATAAGATTGTACATAGGTATTAGATATTTATTTATTTATTAGTATAACAAAAACATAAACAAAATTTAGAGTCCAAGCTAATACAGAACTACAATATGCCTCAAAAAATTACGTACGTATCAAAACACTGACGTGGTCCAAAACAATCCGCTATCGAAAATTATTTATAACGTACATACTACAGCACACAACAACCCAGAGTTCAGAAGACCCTGGGCTGATTTATATACGAGTATATTATCAAGAAAATGCAAAACATGACTAAAATAAAATTAATATCTAAATTGAGATATCTCACGTGATAAAAACAGTAACAAAAAATACAGATATACCCCAATTAAGTAAAAAATTGACACTTTAAAACGGACTGGGTCGGTGGACTGCCGGGATTTTTTCGGATATGTAAATGGTCCGAAATATTTAACGCACTGTTTTGAATTAAAAAAATCACAAACAAAACAAAATACATTTCTTTTGATCAGATCTTCATGGACAGTAAGATGCCATGTAGACGGAGTTTTTTTATAAATTATCTTTGTTTTACATTTGACAACGAAGTTCAAATTAATATCATGAGAAAACTGGGGCCGAATTATGTAACTTTTTTCTCCCTGGCTCCATCCCAACTTATTGTTTGCGAAGACTGTTGGGGTCAGCTCTCCTCGTCCTCAGGTTGTATGCTCTTCTGTCCCGGACTACGTCCCCCAGGCCGTGCCTATGCATCAGGTTATCTTTTTGCACCACCCATGAATTCTTTGGTCTTCCTCTGGTTGTTATTCGAGGCAGATCCATGGAGATTGCCTGGTTCACAATGTGATCGGGTGCTCTGCGTCCAACGTGCCCATACCATCTCAATCGCCTCTCCTCCATCTTGCTGTTGATGTCTGTAACACCTAGGCTTCCACGAATGCGTGAGCTTTTTATTTTGTCTCTTAGGGACACACCAGCTGACCATCTTAGCATGCGCATTTCAGCAGTGTCTAGTTGCCTAGAGTAAGAGTTACACATCGTCCAGCATTCGGAGCCATAGAGGATTGCGGGTCTGACAATCGTTTGGTATACTTTGAGTCATTGATCTAAACTTCATTCATCAGAATTATTTAACTGAATGGCTTATTGTTTTTACATTAATTAAAATATTTCTTAACCTTTTCTACAATACAGGTATCCTACAATAGGTATTTTGGAATATTAAAATATTTATCCTGAAACGATTACGAAATTCCCTAACACAACCACATCTTGAATCGTTCATGCCTTGTAAAAAATATTTTTAGAACAAATTCAAAAAGTTAATTGCCAGTCAACTGCTGCTTTAAACGAAAATAACTCACTACTATACTTGAAAAAAAAAACTCTTCGGCATGCCATTCAATTTTTAATATTTCAGAATGTAACGAAACAACGCTTCTTCTACTGCCTAGTTGACATACTACTAAGAGTAAAAGTATGAAATTTAACGATGACATAGCTTGACCATGCGATTGGTGTTGCCAGCGTGGTATCTGTTAATTTGTACAAGCTGGAAACTTTTGGACCATAGTGGTATATTAAAGAGCTACTTAAAACCAATATAATTATAAATTCAAGTGGAAAACTGTAGGTAAAATTTTGTCTAGAACCAAACCGGAATCAAATTTGAAACACCAGAATGGAAGGTGTTGACATTAAATTTATCAGTGGAAAGTGCACATTGCATTGGCTAGATTAATACTATGAACTGTGGTGTTTTACAGATAGGAATTTCAAATTACTTCCGCAAATGGCCGAATGAATTTTGACTAGCAAAATTCATTCGGCCATTTGCGGAAGTAATTTGAAATCCCTATCTGTAAAACAACACAATTCATAGTATTAATCTAGCCAATGCAATGTGCACTTTCCACTGATAAACTAATCAAACATTAAACTTGGATAATAATGTGTCCAAATGATATCATCCAGCGTTTTGATTGGCCACCAGGCACTTGAACTCCAACCAATAAAAAGCTTATTTTCCATCAGAATCCACCCACTTGGAACCACGCCCCCTTAGACTGACAACCAGGGGGGTATTATGCCTCATCAGTTTATCTCGTCGCCTTGCGGGAGTTTGGTGTGTGGTCCATGTTTGTTTGGGTTTCATTCCGGTTTTATTCGTAACCCATACTGTGTTTGACAATGTTGACAACATTTATTGTGGAAAATATATCGTCGTACAACCAATTAATCATTTAAATTGTTACTGTTGTAAATAATATTTATGTTATTTTTAAATTACGTGTTTATGGACGGCAGTGGATTAAGCAGATTGGATTTTATTTATATTTCAACAAAAAGAAAGATAAATTTTAGAATATTTCCAGCCTGTATGAAGCAAGTATTAACAGTTATATTCAATTATCGGTTAGTAATAAAATATTTATTTAAAATTAATTCTTGTAATTAACCGTGTCTCATTTTAAATTATTTTCATTTTCCGTAAAAAAATCGTTATTTTACTGCCTAAATATACAATAATTATCTATTTGATATAAAAAAAACACTAACTATATAACTTTTATAACCGGTAAACTAAATCATTAGAATAAACTTATATTTTAAAAAATATCGTCCAAAATTAAATTGTGTAAAAAATATTTGTTATTTAGTGATAAGTTTGACGGCCAACGTACTTAAATGTAAAGAAATCCAGTGTTACATAACAGACGATGGACTAGTTGGTAAGACGCCTGTCTTGGATGCGAATCGATTACCTTTGGAAACCATATTTTTTCAAAAAGGTTTTCATTCTTGTTTTCACTAAAAGTCTCGTTAACACCTTTATGGTTGATTGGAAGAGATTGCCTCATGGCAATTAGTTTACCAGATTGTACTGTATACAATGACAGTTTAATATAGCTACAATACAGTATATAATTTAAGTGTAAAAGTATTTTATATTAGCAGTTACAATGAGCCACTCGGAAAACACATCATCGTCCAGGGAAAGTCCTCGGATGGTTCTAAATAATGAATACGTAACGTCAAACAGAAGTGACTGCGCCAGCCCTTTCACCAATGAGGATACGTTACCAGGAAAATCAGAAATCAAAAATTTATCATACATCACAAGAGAAAACATTCCAGCATCACCGGAGTCCAGCAAGTTAAAATTTGGAGTGGACAGAATTCTGTCCGGAGAGACCACTTGTCTTAGAAGACCAAAACCATTGCAGAGAATCAACAATACTGAAGCCATACAGACAAACGCAAGAAATACAGAATTTTCCATTTTGTCTTTGATAAAAGATGCCAAACATTATAGACACGAATCTCCTCTTGTCGTTCAAAAGACTTGTTCATCTAATCTTCCTCACTCTGCGCCCTGTTCTGAATGTGTCACTTCGCTGTACCGATGCTGTCGTCTCAGCCCAACTTTGCCAAGATCTCAAGAATCTCTATCTCATTTATCGCAGAATAATTCATCGATAATATCATCTCGCGACCAAGGTTTGGTAGTGTCAAGTGGACATTCAGTAAACCCTGGAGTTCTTCATCACTCTATGAACTATGGATTGAGCCGTTTTGTGACGACTTCTTCAAGTTTGGGAGATGGTTTACACCTGAGCTACGGAGTTCAGGTTCCAGCCAGCGTAAGACATCTTTCAGTCCGACAGATTCCAGGTTAGTTTATATTCTCTTATTAAACTTCCTATTTTTAGAAAATTACTTTATATTAGAATATTTGTGTAACTTCATATTAGAATAAATTATTTTGTAATTCCATTAATTATACAATATTTATCAGCGCGATACATGTTTCTACTTTCTACCCCGAAGACCTCTTCAGGTGGAATGAACCCGATTTATTACGAGAGCAATGCTTAGATCAGACTGGTTATTACATCGGAAGTGCATGTAATAATATAACGGCAATCTGACATTCGGTCTGAAGAGACCTTCGAGATAGCTGGTAGAAATAATATAGGTAGGTACGTGTCGCAGGGGTTAATGCAATTAGTGGAATAACAAAGTAGATTATTGTTAAATATTCTCCTACCTATTAACTTTAGATTGACGACAAAGGCTTATTTTTAAGGAAAATTGTAAAATATGTTTTCAAAGTCAAAAAATGCTTACTTAAAAAAAATTACAACTCTCCTTCAGTGACGAAGAATGGTTTTTCATTTTTCCCGATCTCCTTTCCCATCTATTAGCGCTCGACCACATTTACATTTTTGAATTCGTTTCATTACCTTGATAATTTTGACATTATTACCTACAGATTTTTGTTCTTATTACAATATTTTAAGTTGTATCGTTGTTTTTAATTTTTCTAGACAAATTATGTTTCAAAACACATTTGAAAAACAATTGTATAATTTGTTGATTGACAGATTGCCATTGGGCAATAAACCCGCTATACCGTACACCAGTGGTTTTCAATTTTTCTGTACACTGAACAAAGAAGTGTTTAAATAAAAGTGTTTAATCTCATTTTATTCAAATATTGATGTTAAAATTAATCTAATTTTATTCAAATATAATTTTTTTTTCACTTAATTTTATTCATTGACACAATAAACGACACGTAAATGTTTTTTATATATCATAATAAAATATAACGTATCAACATTTTCCTAACTAAACTAACAATTGAGGATACGCATATACTCGTATATATTTCAAAACTTGAAGCATAAAAATAACAATGTATTAACATAGGTGTTAACGTAAGTTGTGTTCGTTTTTTCCAAATAAAAATAATGAGCACTAAAAGTAAAACAAAATGGTAAAGGTTATATGTCATTCGAAAGAAAATTTTCTGCTCTACAAGATATTGTGTTTGCTTTTACGTTACATATATTATTTTATTTGATTACAAGCCTTCAAAATGGAGTGTCAAGAAGACGAAAGTGAGCATTTTCGACACCTCCTTCTATTCGCGTTCAATCGAGGGAATAAAGCTTCCAAAGCTGCTCGCGATATTTGCGAAGTGTATGGTGAAGATGCTATGAATTAAAGGACAGCTCGTCGATGGTTTTTGCGTTTCAAAGACGGTAATTTCGACCTGAAAGACATGGAGCGTTCCGGACGACCAGTGGACTTCGATAAGGACCGCTTAAACCATATTATTCATGAAGATCCCCTTCAAACCACCGGCGAATTGGCTGAGCAGATGAATTGTAGTCACATGACTGTATACCGCCATCTTAAATCAATGGGAAAAGTCCAGAAGTTTGGCGCTTGGGTTCCACATGTTTTGAGTGAAAACAACAAAAATCAACGTTCGACAATTTCTGCTGGTTTGCTCGCGTGTCTTCGATCTATGCATGGTATCAAGCAAAGGTTCCTTTACCGCATCATTACTGGTGATGAAAAATGGTTTGAAAATGGTGATGAAAAAAAAGTGGCTCGTATCTTAGTGTGAAGTATTTTTACCAGAGCCGCCACATTCATGTGTGCAATGTGTGTGGTGCGCATAAGCGACCAATCTGAAGAGGGCGCGAAAATCGGCCATGGAAAAATAGATATTAAGTATGAATTAACCGCTATATTACTTATCGCTAACTTGTAAAGATTTAAAATATCTGTTATTTTATGAAGAGTTAGCTTGTATTGATTACATTTATTGTTGTTTTAGTATGTAAAAGCATCATATGTTGAAAGATATATCTATGTATTCTAAATTCTAAGATTTTTTGTAGGATATTGAAACATTATAAATTGAACCAAATTTTAAGGTTTCTTTAAAGTCGTAGTAATAAATTTCGAGTTTTTAACACAATAAATTTGCTAAGTGTTTAACCGATATTAATGTACTCGTAGAGTGCGATGAGGAGTTGGTTGGCATGATTTTTGATATAGTTGTTGGGATTGTGATGCGGTTGGAATTGTTCTCGTATATGTGATGACTTGATATTTAAGTATGTGTACAGAAGTGAGTGTTTTGGTATTTAGGATAAAAAGTTCGAGTGCTCTTCAGAAGAGGTTGCTCTCTAAACGGTGTTATATGTTACAAATTGTCCTTATAACCATTATTCTTATTACTTCCTATGTTTGTTTTTCATGTTTGTTTGTTTGTCAACACAATATATCAGTCATTAAACGTTAATGACTGATATATTGTGTTGACGTAGCTAAAATACAACATTTTAATCTCCTGTTATCGAAAAGCAATAAAAAAGTTTAATTAAAATCAAATGTACTTTTTATTAATTTATAATTTTTTTTATTATTTCTCGCCATGAATAATTAATTAGCATGTATGTTTTGCATTTTGGCATCCCAGCTTGAATTCCTAGTGAGATATTTTTTTGTGAATATCGCCAAGTAGTTTTCCAACCTAAATTCAAAAGGGTATCTTAGAAAATATATTTGAATATTATTTTTTATAACAAAAAAGTAATATCCATTAACTCTATCAACAGTTCACACGCGTCTCCACCTCCGCATATATAGTATAATAGAATGTGCCTACTAGTCAGATAGAAGAATCTCTCTCGCATCATAAGATATATTTTTTATTATTCCTATTTAATAGGGATAAAAAAGAGTATGTAGCGGTCGTGTCGACAATAACATTATGACAATATTTGATGAAGTGTTGTACCGCGCTAAGAACGGGCCCAGGTATTTTGTTGAAATTTATGGCAGTTTGTTCACAGCGGGGATCGATTAGAGATGTAATGTATTCAGAATAACACTGGGACAGGGGTACAGAATCTAATATTAAAATAAATAAAAAAAACATTTAATATTTTAATACAATACAAACAAAATTAAAGAATTTCGTGATTTTCTATAGCAGGTTAGATTGTTTACTTGTTTATACTCGTATGTTAAGAATTTAAATCGTTTTAATGGATATTCGATAATCTCTTCCTTCTAACAAGATACTAAATAGTTATAAAGGCCTTATGGGAAAACCAAGCTTGAACCAAAGGGAATCGGGATGTAGAACAGGCAATCGACCATTCTACGAAATATTCTGTATAAAAATAATTGATCATCGTATATAAAGGTGCTTGGCCGCGCGGTAACGCACTAGACTTCCGTGTGGAAGATCATCGATTCAAGCCCCGCGCTGTGCTACTCCACTCCAATGACGCGGGCATTTTTTTCTATCTGGTATTCCTGGGAATAAGGATACCTATGACTTTGGTCATATCTATTATTTCAAAAACAGGGGGAAAACATCCCGGTGTCTCGCTCCGATCGTCTCACTTCTGTGTCCCATAAGATTCAGTATTGTGAGTGAGTTTGCTGGTGTGCAACGGCTCACTCACTTTAAAAAAACAAACTTCATGGCACAACTTTGTTTTCCAACTGAATTGACGTTGGAATGGCGAGGGTATCCTTGACTACGACGCCCAGAACGAACGACGGTCGTGTATATTATCATCACAATGTACACTCCATCAAGAAACATAGGATGCCACATAACATCTTAAATGATGCCATAAAACATCTTTCCCTAGGTCGGTCTACAGCAAATTGTGTGCACTGCAGAAAGAATGCTTAGTCACAATTTCTTCGGTCAGTATCATGTCTACTGCACTTTCTTCTGTGTACTATTATTGAAGTGAGTTGGTTGCATTTCTTATCAGGCCTGCAACTTCATCGCGTTACAAAAAAATAATACTTGATCTACTATAATTCACTTTACTAGCCCTGGCATTATTAATACAAATAAAATTTTAGGTTTAATATAAAATAGAAGTGTTTGTATGAAATAATCATTCTGAAATTATAAATAAATGCATAGAATTTTTTTTTATAAAATAACGTGATATCCTGTTTATGAGATAGGTTAACAGTTCATTTGTTTAATTTATTGTTTATAGTGGTCTTGTTGCTGGGAGCAATTTATTTTATTGAATGTTCTCGGGATGATCAAATCACTCGTGATAGAGGTCTAGTGCAAGTCCATGTTGAAAATGAATCACACCTATATGTACATATATTGTTTTGCTTTATATAAATTCTGACAAAAGAAGTTAGACTGTGTAAAATAAAAACGAAACATAAGATGTAGTCAGATCAATAGATCAGGTTCCTCGATATTTCCAGGGTTGTTTTTTGGACGGGAGAAGATCTCCGAGAGCAGCCTGGAGAGATGGAGAAAGATCCTGGAGGAAAACGGCTTAAAAATTAGTAGGACAGAATATCTGTACCTGCCATTTGAAGACCCAAATGCCACAACTCCTTCAAAGCAACTGGTTGAGGAAATATAAGCCAACCTCCGTCTTTGTGAATGAGTGAGCCCAGGGGTGAGTGTAGGCTCACTCATTCACAAAGACGGAGGGTGCGCAGCGGATGTTGACCATATAATAGGTGTGGGATGGATGAAATTTATATCGGTAACGGGAGTCTTGTGTGACCCAAAAATGCCTATAAAACTAAAAGAAAAGGTATACCAGACTATCGTTAGACCCGCAATTATGTATGGCTCAGAATGCTGGACTATGTACAGCTCCTTCTCTAGGCAACTTGAAACAGTAGAAATGCGAATGCTTAGGTGGTCAGCAGGAGTATCATTAAAATATAGAATAAACAGCTCACACATTCGTGGTAGCCTGGATGTCACTGACATAAACAGTAAGCTGGAAGAGCGACAGCTGAGATGGTACGGGCACATAAACGGAGACCACCAGACCATACTGTAAATCAGGCAATGTCTGTGGATCTTCCTCGACAGCCGTCCATAGAAAGGCCAAAGAACTCCTGTATGCTCCAAAATCCTGCAGAGAAACGGTCTAGATGAAAGCGACACCCAGAACAGAACCGAAGAACACACATCCTGAGAACGAGAAGAGCCGACCCCAACAGCCTACCTAGGCAATGTGTTGGGACAGTGTCAGGATGAAGAAGGAGATCTTCGAATGTCGTCTAATGGTCAGGTCGAGCGCTACGAATACTTTGAGTCGTAAGATTCCCAGTAGATTTGTCAAAACTAAATATTTCGGCTGACAGTTTAAAGTAGCGGGATCTCTTTTATGGAACAGTCTTCCGTCCTCCCTAAGGCAAATATCCAAATTGGCGAAGTTTTCGGAAGACTTGAAAAGTCCCTTGTCTTCTGTACATTTTCTATAAGTGAACAGGCCAAGTAAGTTAGGAAGCGCTCTTGAGGTGATCTTCATGGTTGGCAAACAGCGCTTTATCAAATAACCTTACAAAAATATCTTGGAAATTGTGTGTACTGGAAGCACGTTAACCTGTGATGACCGCGCGAAGTTCAACATTGGAAGAATAGCAGCAGCAAGCAATATAGTAAATGGTGGAATATACACTGTATTTACTGACTGAATAATTTGAAAAGAAGTAAATCTAGTCGCTTATAATGTAATATTGGTCCCAACATTAGAACATGCAAGCGAATCTTGGACGTGCCACAAAGTGAGGAAAGTAGAGCGTTGCATAGAATGTGTGGAAAAATCAAAGTATAACAGAATGATACGCCTTTATAATAGGAGAGTATGCAAGACGAGGTGTATGAACGTGGCAGAAGCGAAAGATAGGCCAGGCGAAAATGGAGTGAAGGTTTGTTCTCTCCACCCCAGGCGTGATGTGATGTGTATAAATGTGTATAATCTGGTTGGTTGTAAGAGATTGCCACCTGGCAATAAGCCCACCAAGCTGTATTTGCAATAAAAGTGTTAAATAAATAAATATAAACTTTATTTGTATAACTGCGTTATGTAGCGTTACTTTGTCACTCAATATTTGTATTTGAAATTTTAATACATTATGGAAAGTATATAACAATGCTAAGAGCCTCCATTTTGTGGATTTAGAGAATCGCTTCACTACGGAATGCCTGTAGCGAAGTGGTTTCATTCAATCACAAATTTCATATATTTTTTCTAAATACTAAAACACTCTTCTGAAACATTCACACACCGTATTCATTTCCTTACACACTGAATCCTAAGCTATCAGATACAAAATTTCTAACGCAGCATAATCTCAATATAATATAATATACCATATACATCAAAATAACGTCCAACTCCTCATTTCCTTACATTTAAATGTTTACATGCAATTTTCCTTTATACAATGTTATACGTGGCTCGTCCAGAAAGTAAAGAACGTTTTGGCATAACGAAAGATATCAACACAAAACTTTATTTAGAAAGTTACAGTACCTTACTTTATTTTTCAATATAGTCACCATAGCCGCCGTCAAGGCACTTATTGTAACGTGGAACCAATTTTTCAATTCCGATGTTATACTCTTCTACCGCCAAAGATTTGAGCCAGGATGTCACTTCTTGTTTGAGGTCTTCATCGTTTGCGAACTGTTTTCTACCCAAAAAATCCTTTAGTTTCGGGAATAAGAGAAAATCACTTGGTACCAAGTCAGGGCTGTAAGGAGGATGCCCAAAAATTTCCCACTTAACATAAGACGTTGAAGTTCTCGCTGTGTTCGTGCTGATGCATGAGGCCGCGCATTGTCATGAATCAAAACCACCTTTCCCGACAACATTCCACGTCTCTTGTTTTGGATAGCGCGTCTAAGTCGTTGAAGAGTTTCACAATAGGCCTCTGAGTTTATTGTGTGTCCTCTTGACATAAACTCCACGTGTCCCAACAAACTGTTGCCAACACTTTTCTGGTGTTGAGATTCGGTTTTTCTTTTCCGAGCACACATTTTTTTGTAGCCAAGGTGTTCTGTCACTATTTCATGTAGGAGCGATCGTGAAATTTGTGGAAAAGATTCATGTACTGTGCTTAAAGTTGTCTATACATTTTGATAGGCCGAATATTTTGTGCATTCAGAAAATGAATGACACTACACACTTCACATTTGGCGGGATATTCGATGGGCGCAGCCATTTTGAAAGGTTACAGAACAAAGACGCACAATCGTTCAGCAACAAAACTCGGGTCGCCCTGAAACGAAGGAAGGAGCTAACTGGCGCGCATACGATCGGAGTGGTGGGAGATCGTCGCAGGGCGTGGTGCGCAATCGTTTTTTACTTTCTGGACGCGCCTAGTATATCTATTGTCTCACTAGACTTATCACCTGTTCTGAGGTAGCTAACTTATTTTTCAGTTAATTTTCGCATAACTAAGTTTTGTTTAATATTCATTTTACAAATCGGTTTTTGGTTCATGCGATATATAGTTAGTTATCAATAAAAAATTATGTATTCATATAATTGAAAGGTGGTAAAATAATTATTTTTACAAGGGCTCGATAATTTATAATGCCACTTGGACACAAAAAAGAGGATATTGACTAATATTTTGAATTAAGAAATCTTCAGTACCTCTGTAGTTTATTTAATTTATTTTTACTCAATTATTTTCGAAAGAATTGAATGTTTTGTTTGTACCTACACTGTTTTTATGGGTCCGTTTTCTAAGTAGTATAGATTATACGGGAAATTTGGGAAGACCTAGAAAATAGTGACTCGTCCAAATTAATCAAATTAAGGATGAGAAAAAATCCTTTATAATAGGAATATGGACGAGGTTTATGGGCGTGGAAGAAGCGAAATATGTGTGCCAGGATTTGAGTCTCTGCTTATCCCAATAGCAACATAGCGTGATAGTGATGATCATGACGACATTTTTTTAACAGATTCACTTATCCTCAGTACTGATATATAATATTTGATTAAATACTATCATAATAAATATATGTGATGTCAGTAAAAATATTAATAAAAAATTTAATAAAAATTGTAGGGCAAGATTAGTCCAATATATAAAAATCATCTGGCTTAGCTAGCGCTCGAATACTTTGCATTCAAAACATATTTATTTCATGTTACAATCATAGAAAAATGTTTTTGAAATATAAAAAAAAGACTGCCGAAACCAGGGATCGAACCAGGGACCTTTAGATCTTCAGTCTAACGCTCTCCCAACTGAGCTATTTCGGCTGTGAGGGAACTACCGTTCTGTCAGTAGAGTTGACGCAAACTGCGGTAGGAGTGTAGATAGTATTATACAATACAATCAATAGCGCATGTGTACATATAATATACGTGTATGTACGAATACGCAATTATATCAAGGCTTAGCGTAATATTGTACATAATAAATAATAGTATTAATTGAACGTTATCTCCTATGACCGCATGACGGTTGTTTTTAATCGGATAAATTTTAACTGGTTAATTTTCTATAATTCTATTGTTTTTTTACCTTTGAAATAAAAAAAATAATAAATTTCTTCCGAATTTTAAGGTAAATATAGTGCAAACCTATATAACATAATCCATATACGTGTATCTTTTTCTTGTTTAAAGTTCCAAGTTTGCAAATACTACCGGAGCGATCTCCGATACGCACCGGACGGAAACGCAGATTCATATAGGGCAGACAGAGGCATGCAGTAAACCGTGAGACAGCGATATTTCATATTCGCTCAGCGTCTCGAGGTGCGTTGGTGCTCAGCGCACCAACGCACCTCGAGACCAGTCGCCGCTGCTTGTAGCAGGAGTTTAATAACATTTCAAACAACATATTCCCATTCCCCCATCATGCTTAATTACTATGCTCGAAATCTTATGTTACTATGACCTTAACTCGAGTGTTTTTTTTAATATGACTGCCAGAACTGAAATGAAGTACATAGCAGCATTATTCCCGGTTTATTATAAGTTGACAGAAAATAATTTATAAATCCATTGTCAGAAATCTATTTGTGAAAATTTTATTTGAAAATCACTTCATTCCATAGTTTATTTGAAAATCACTTCATTCCATAGTTTAAAATAATAAAAGACACGGCATGATGACCTCCTTGACCCAGTTTGTAAGACGCCTCTCTTCCATCCTGCGAGTTACGGGTTCGAATCCTATTGATATTAGATTTTCTTAAAAAGAGTTCTAGTTTTTCTCTTAAGGCCTCTTAAAAATATGACCACATTCCAATAAATCCGCCAGGTTGTACTATACACAAAGAAAACGCAATACTACTAAAATATTTTCAAAACTCATTAATGATAAAATGTTTTCAAAACTCGGTAAACGGTTTCTTTCCCCTGCCTTAAGTCGTAAGGGCTACTAAAGTTGGATCACCATAAAATAATAAATCTCTCCGCTGTATCAGTAATAATGTATGAATGGAACGCGTTAACCTTTAGCACGGCTCTCCGCCACAATATATATTATTAATATAATCAAATAGCAATTTATTTCTTATCTCGCTACGGACCCGCGGAGTTGAAAAGGTTTGGAGGCTGCGCGGGGGCGAGATCGCAGGGGGTCCTGAATTATCTCATTCCTTGGACTTAATGCATTATTAAAAGCTAGTGCCACTTGGTTGTTTACTAATATTTTTTGTCTATATTTCATTAGTTTGTAATTTGTCTTCTTCTAATAAATTTTACTGTGGTTTTCTTAAGAACTAAAAATATATAATACTATCGCTGTTTATATGAAAACTCCAAATTGTATTAAATCAAGCAGCGAAGGAATCTTCACGGTTTGTCGATATTATTTTTTGAAATGTACGTGTTTGAAAACTCAATTTCCTTCATATTCTAGTGAAAATTCCACTTTTTTCTGAACAGGGATGTTCTTGTTTGATCGGGTGATAAGAGATTCAATTGTATACCAATACAATACACATATA
This sequence comes from Odontocerum albicorne, assembly GCA_949825065.1. Taxonomy (NCBI): domain Eukaryota; kingdom Metazoa; phylum Arthropoda; class Insecta; order Trichoptera; family Odontoceridae; genus Odontocerum; species Odontocerum albicorne. Next base: position 17,442,480 of record OX463852.1, on the reverse strand, counting down.
TTTTTTATTTTTTTAATCTTATCGCTTTATCGACGGTACAATATATTTTTCAAAATTATTAAAAAAAAAGTTTCTTTTACAATATTAAAAAGTGAACATAAAATTAAATAAAAAACATTATTAATAAGTCGATAAAACAAAACAAAATATTTAAAATAATATATACGTAAGTACATAAGTACACAAGTCGAAATGATTACAATAATATAAAAAATAACAGTATACACAGTTGATCCCACGACAATGGATCGTCCTTAATTAGCTGCCCACACCTAACCATATCAATTTGACATTAATGCGAAAAGAATAGTATAGTACAAAATCAATACTTCGTCAACTCTGTAATCAGCCTAATTTTATAGTTCGACAGATTATGGAAAAATATATCAGCCATCTCAGCAAATTGATTTCCCAAATTATATTTAATAAGGGAATTTTGTTGGTAATTAAAGGTACTTTGTTTATCATGGAAAATAGCCCTAAGGTGAGTATACACTGAAGGAATTCTAATATTGATACAACCAAATCGTTTATTACCATGTGGCAATGTCTTCCAACCAAACAGAAATACTTTTTTATTGGGCCCTAAGTGAAAACCAGACTTAATTCCCATTTTAAAAAATCTGGGTCCCAGCGGGGATCGAACCCGCAACCTCCGGATCGTCAGATAAGCGTCTTACCACCAGGCCACGGAGATCTTTATTTACGTTTAAGAGATAATTTAAGAAATATTGCTCAGAATATCATTTAATCCAAAATTTTCTTTGTATCCCGTTTTTATCCTTGTAAGAATTCCTTTCCTCAGTTATTATTCCTCAGTTATTATCGTCATTTATTTGTTTTTTACTTGAATATATACATTTTTTTCTGTAAAATCTGTCATAGATTAAAACAATTTAGGTTATCCAAGATGAGCTGGTTTGTTGGAAGAAATTGCTCTATAGAATTAATCTCGTTAGATGACAATTTACGAGTATAACCAAATACACAAAAGAATACATAATATGTATTTTATTAAAAGTCAAAATAGACATGGGCCTTTGGTCGTCATCACCTTCACCTGTTGTGTATCCACTGTATGATGAATAATTCCACGCAACGTCCCCTTTATCTTTAATTTTATATGGGCATGATGGAACATTCTAAACAAAATTTAAGCATGATATACTACGACGACCCTCGTATCTACATTGATGATATCCGTGGCTTAGTTAGTAAGACGCCTGTCTTCCAAACCGGGGCTTGCGAGCTCAATTCCTGTTGGCGCCCATTTTTTAAAACCTTTCTGGTCTGGTTTACACTTAAGATCCATTTGACATCATTCTAGTCGGTTGGAAAAGTTTACCACAAGACAATAAATTCGTCAGGTTATACTGTATACAACGAAAGTATAGTACCAATACGCATTCATTATGCTTATAATTTTGACCACACACACAATTAATTTATGGTTTTCGATATTTTAAATGAACAAAAGAAGAGTATTTAGCGTTCGCGTTGTGTTCTTTTATCCATTGGGTTCATTTTCACCGTCCTCTGCTAGCCTTCCTCAAACTTGTCAATCTTCAAACTTAAGGAATTTTCGTCAATGCAATGAGTTTTGTTCTGAGACGTCTTTTTTTTTATTTTCTCTAGCGGGGATACCATTAGATGACACTGTGTATCCACCGTTGATCTTTACAAGATGACTAATCCGTTGCAACTTGAGTACCTTTGCACGAACCTATACCATATATTGGTAACCTCAGGCAATGAGCGAACCCATGTGTCCTTCGTACCCTTGATACATCAGTAAATTTATTCATTTTTAAAACTTCTCATTGTCATTATCTGTATATGTGGTCGAACCATCTCAATGATTCTTTTTTATCGTAAGCCCAACGTCTTCTTTCAAGCTGCATTGTTTTCTTATATCCTCATTCGTTATTTTGTCATAGGTTATTTTTCCACAAACATATTAATGATAAATTGATGGTACACGATCATGATACTGAGTTAAGCAAAGATGTAGGGTAAAAAAGTAGGGTAAAAAAGAGCACGTCCTAATGCCCTCATTCCTTATTCTATTCTACTATAAATTGTATTTAAAAACGTTCTACGAAAAACTCTTATTTCTTTCGCACTTATCTTACATTTGTCACTAATTTCCACGTCAAAGTTTCGCTTGCATATCTTAATGTTGGAACCAATATTACGTTATAAGCAGCCAGTTTTGCTTCTCTTGAAAAACTCTTCATTCAATATCGCGGCCATCCGATTTGAATATGCTTCCAAGGTACTAGTACGTTTCCTCAATCTTACCGAATGTTTCGATTTTTATTTTATTTCACACTCACTCGTACTTCCTATTGCAATAGCCATAACTTTTTTCAATATTCATTGTCAGCTCATTAGATGCACACCTTTCATGCATATTTTTATAAAATCTAGTCAATGGAACACTAAAACATAAATCTGCTTAGACGATAGTCCACAACAGTATTTTAGTACCAACTTGGGTATATGGGAGTGAAACGTGAACCTGGAACAATACTGAAAAGAGCCTAATAAATGCGCGAAGAATACATGGGGTGACAATGTATGACAGAATACAGAATGAAGTGTTAAGGGATAAGTGTGAACTTAAGGTTCATGGGCGGATAAATAAAAAAATATGTTTTAAAAAAAATGTACATTTGACTTTTTTTTTAATTTTTTTTTTACCTTTAAAAATGTTGTTAAATACACATAAGTTTACATTAAATAAGCAACATTATTTCTAAGCATTTTTCCTAATAATTACTTATCAGAGACAACGGCTGCTAATTATAGTATAGTATAGGTTATACCTTACTTATCAGAGACAACGGCTGCTAAATATAGTATAACCTTACTAGACCCAAAAGGCTCACTACTGATTCTTGATCTATTTTGTAAGGAATTTGGATACAGGCCTATGTTAACATATATACCGCACACAGCTGAATGAATTTGGATACAGGCCTATGTTAACATATATACCGCACACAGTTGAATGAATTTGGATACAGACCTATGTTAACATATATACCACACACAGCTGAACGAATTTGGATACAGGCCTATGTTAACATATAATATATACCGCACACAGCTGAATGAATTTGGATACAGGCCTATGTTAACATATATACCGCACACAGCTGAATGAATTTGGATACAGGCCTATGTTAACATATATACCGCACACAGTTGAAGGAATTTGGATACAGGCCTATGTTAACATATATACCACACACAGCTGAACGAATTTGAATACAGGCCTATGTTAACATATATACCGCACACAGCTGAACAAATTTTCTGATATTGATATCTTCCATATCACGGTGGATAAACTAAGCACTAAGCTAATTAATATACTTTGTAAATTCCGACTAAGTCCCTTTACAGAAAAGTACGAGTAATTATCGATATTAATGTTATAATTTTATCTATAATTTTTTTCTTGTAGTATGCATTTTATTTGATGTATTATAATCAAGGTAAAGATGTATCAAATATGTAATAAAACAAAACAAAATATTAACCTCTGAATGATTGCACTACCCTTAAACCTTTTTTGGTTTTACTGTGTATAGGTACAATATTACTCTTTCAAGCGCAGCTGAGGTTGCAAGACGTAATTTGTTCTTTTTTCTTAGAATTTTCAGGATGAATTCTGATTTATTTTCGGGTATTCCTGAAGCTGCGTAAAATACTACAATATATTATGTTATATCATAGTCTATTTCTTGATTGATTCTAGTCTATAAGTGTATTTTTCGTCATTTCAATTTATTTATTTGGTATTGCCACATATAAACTATTGTTGCATAGTGTTTAATGAATTAATAATGTTCGTTTTCTTGAATGATAATGTTCGTTTTATTGAGTGATATTTACATTAAATCGATTTCTTATTGTTGTAAAATGTCATATTGAACCAAAACCAGATGATCAAAATACGTATTCATAAAAACACTAGAATTCCTGAAGTCGTTTTAGTTATCATTTTGTATGCCTCCGAGTGTTAGAGAAATAGGTGGTGTGTGCAGTTTTAGGAAGCACTCAAATATAACCATTTTTTGAAGAAATAATAAATATAGATTTAGTGATAGCAAAAAAGTATGTACATATTTTATACATATATCCTAGCATTTCATATATAATCCAGATAATGGTGAAGAAAATTCCCTTAGTCGAGATACACCCCCATCAACAGACGACTAACCTGGCCGCGAGGACGTTAGATGTTCTTCAGCTCACACCCTTGTAAATGTAAATTATAAAACAAAAAATAGTTAAATGACAATAAATAAGCAGTCAATACAATCAACTGTTACTATTTTATATAATCTTATCAATATTGATGGTTGAATATGAACACTACATTCTACCTAAAGCCGAATGTGTTAATATCATATATCAGAATATCTATAAAGGTTTCTTCGTAGTTCGTCTTCCATTGCAAGTTTTCTGCGGTTTTCTTACCCAATCTGTTTTTCTAAATACATGCAGATGCAGGGATGTTTCTAATCTAATGGTCACAGCCCCCACCTTCCTATCCATACACTCAACTATATAAGAATATTTTTAATGTCATTAATAGTGGGTACAAATTCCTAGTCAGAGCGCCCTTGAGGAAAGTCCGTTTAGAAACGGCGCTATAAATATTGTCCTTCTATTATTATTTTTAAACACATTTAGTAAAACCTGATGGGCTTATTGCCATATTACGATATCTTCCAACATATCTAAGGATTTTAAATATATATGAAATTAAAACAGAACTGAAATCCCTTTTCAAAAAAAAAAAAAAACTCGGTTTCCAACAGGAATCTATCCCGCAAAACCCGGAGTCGAAAGACAAATGTTTTATTGTAAATTTATAGAGGTAGTTATTGTAAATTTTTAATTTCATTCTTATATTATGCAATTTTTGTGATGGAGTCGATTTAATTAATGTAAAATAAAATAAAATTAAAATAAATCTCCGATTGATTGCACTCAAACTTTGAATTTCCTTTCATCTTGTTTCGTGATGAGTTAACTGTTAGTTGTAAGTATAATTATTTACACATACATTATTCTGAATAATTTATTGATTTTATTTCATAAATGTTACTCTAATGTGGTTGATATGGATAAATATTCCAGATGAAATATGTTGCGGGAGAATACACAAACATATTTCTTGGCGCTCATAAAATGTGGCCATCCACGTCTTCGGCAGAATATAAATTTAACAGACACTAAGAGGGCCTTTCACTCCTAAGGTGTAAATGCAAAAATATGAGAAGAGTTCAAGTATTATATTTAATTTCTTGTAAATAATACATAATATAAATTTATTTAAGTAGTTATTATTTTACATATTTGAATTTGGACTGTTAACAATTAAATTAATCTCCGTATAGATGACAAGGAATATTTCAACTTACACATTATTAAATATTAGGTCCTTACATATGAAATTGGCGTTTTGCCGTACTGGCAACTTTGATCTCAAATATCTTCTCTTTGGTTAGGAATTCCAAATTAAAATTTATACAGCTATTTACTCAAGTATTTGTGTTTCGAAAATTATAATTCATTTGTTTTTTCCTCAATTGTTTTTTTTCTTTGCGTCACTCAGTTTACAAAATGGAAAACTTGAAATATCGCGTTATTTACGAGTACGAGTTCCACCGTGGCACCAGTGCTGCAGAAACGGCTCGAAGGATTAATGATGTGTATGGCGACGGTGCCGCAAAAGAAAACACAGTGCGTTTTTGGTTCCAACGTTTTCGTTCTGGAAATTTCGACCTGCAGAACAAACCCCGTGGACGGCCGGAGACCAAAGTTGATAATGAAGAATTGAAGGCTATTGTGGAAGCGGATCCATCGCAAACCACGTCCGAGTTAGCTGCAGGCTACGGTGTTAGTGATAAAACTGTTTTAATCCACTTGAAGCAAATTGGGAAGGTGAAAAAGCTTGAAAGGTGGGTACCTCACGAATTGAGTGAAGCAAATCAACAAACGCGCGTTGACTGCTGCGTTGCATTACTCAACCGGCACAATAATGAAGGGATTTTGAATCGAATCATTACCTGTGATGAAAAGTGGATCCTGTATGATAATCGGAAGCGCTCATCGCAATGGCTGAACCCTGCCGAACCAGCCAAACCATGCCCCAAGCGAAAATTGACTCCAAAAAAGTTACTTGTGAGCGTTTGGTGGACTAGTGCTGGTGTCGTTCACTACAGCTTTCTTAAATCTGGCCAGACGATTACGGCAGATGTCTATTGTCAGCAACTGCAAACCATGATGGAAAAGCTAGCTGCTAAACAACCGAGGCTGGTTAATCGCTCTAGGCCACTGCTGCTTCATGATAACGCTAGACCACACACTGCACAACAGACGGCTACCAAATTAGAAGAGCTTCAATTGGAATGTCTAAGACATCCACCGTACTCTCCGGACCTTGCCCCGACAGATTACTATTTTTTTCGAAATTTGGATAACTTCTTGCAAGGGAAAAAATTCAACTCCGATGGGGCAGTCCAAACCGACTTCAAAGATTTTATTGATTCCCGTCCGAATGGTTTTTTTAGTAAAGGGATCGATGAACTACCTATGAGATGGCAAAAGTGCATATATAGCAATGGTACATACTTTGATTAAATAAATATATTATATTAAAAAAAAATCAACTTTATGTTCCTCCCAAACAAAACGCCAATTTCATATGTAAGGACCTAATATAATAAGAATTTTTTTTGAGGGTACTATTATTGACAGATTAAAAATATTTCAAAACCTTATAAGTTGAGAGTAAGATTGGGAAGGTGGAGACTGCGGCCATCAGATTAGAAACGTTCTCGGATCTGCAAATGTTTTGAAAAATATATTTGGTAAGAAAACCACGGAAAACTTATTAAAAGAAGACGAGCTATAAAGAAACCTTTCTAGATCTTCTGTTACGCGATAGTCACAAATTCGGTATTAAGTAGAGTGTAGTGTTAATAGATAATACCTTTTCATAGACTTCCCAAAAAAGGTTGTCTTCAAAACATTCAAACACTTTGAGGCAGACTAAGAAATATTACTTTAGAAGATGAACTTGGACCAACACTAAAGATCACCAATTTCTTAAATATAACGCAATAATAACACGACTGTTGCGATTACAACATAAACGGGTTAAAATGGCAAAAAATACACTATTATTGACTAAGTAGATAAAATATAGGCTAAATATAATAGAACATTGTGTGCAGCTTTAGAAATACCCAAATAGCCAAAAGTCGAAAGAATAAAAGGTCATGAACATAATACGTCATCAAAGTTCATAGATTACATTGTAAGTGTATTTTAACTATTGATAGACAGGTTATTTAATTTTATCTGAAGATTTTTTTTAGTAATTTGCCACGGAATGTCGTATTCTCGTTGTCCTGCAGATATATTTTTTAGTAATTTGCCACGGAATGTCGTATTCTCGTTGTCCTGCAGATATATTTTTTAGTAATTTGCCACGGGATGTCGTATTCTCGTTGTCCTGCAGATATATTTTTTAGTAATTTGCCACGGAATGTCGTATTCTCGTTGTCTTGCAGATATATTTTTTCTTACTCAAGTCTTGCAGTATTGATTGAATTTGATTAGTTTTAAACAATTTGTATACTGAATGAATAGTTCATTAATGCTTATATTTTGTTTTATAATTGTTCTTGTGATATGTAAAGGACGTTTCATCATCCTTTTGTGGTAGCACGGAGCATCGTGACTCCCATGATAACGTCTGTCGACTTATCTCCGCCCATCTCGGCACTCTGCGATTCAAAGGGCAGTCGATAATGGTAGTCCTGTTGCGGCTCTCAATTGGTCAGTCCAACGCATTGGGACTCTTCCTCTTGTGCGTCGTCTTTCTACACTTCCAGTAACCACAATCCTCTCGAAGATGTCTCCTCGGCCACGAGGACATTTAAGTGTTGTTTATTTTATCAATAAATAAACATTACTTTCAACGACACTTTACAGATGGCAGTTATTATTTATTACTGTGTCATCGTGACCTAGTCGGTAAGACGCTTGTCTTTCAACCGCAGAGTTACGAGTTTCATTCCTGTTGGGATTTTATTTATTTAAAAAAAGGGCTGTTGGATGGTTTTCACTAAATGCCTCATTAATATTTTTTGTTGCTTGGAAGAGATTTCCACATTACAGTAAATCCACTAGGTTATACAATATACAACGAAAGTTTATACTATAATAAAAAAAATCGCTTATTTTATGAAGCGGGGATTTTTTATACAAGGGACTAAATCGATTTTTTTCATTTAATAAAAATTTATCTCTGAAAAAATTACATCATGGCGATAACTTAAAAAGTAAAGCAATTTTTTTGGTGTTATAACATCACAGTTTCAGATTAGAAATTTTGCTATACGTTATAACGAATATTTAGATAATACCGCATAAGTGAAGTTTGAAAAAAGGATGACAAACGTGGTAAGACGACCTCCGTGGCTTAGTTGATACAGGACATGTCTTCTAACACTGGTTTCGAATTTGATTTGCAACTAAATTTAAAAAAAAAAGGTTCTAGTTTTCACTTAATGCTTCTGAACACCTTCCTGGTTGGTTAGAGGAGATTGACATAGAGTTATAAACCTATCAGGTTGTACTGTACACAACGAAAGGGTAATTCAAAAAGTGATTAAAGGCGTTTGAAATGAGAGCGTTGCGCAGGATGTTTGAAAAAACAATATATAATAGAAAAAAGATTGAGGACATTAGGAAATAATCATTTATGGAAGATTTACAAAAATGTTCTATATGAATAGTATTGAGGGTACGAAAAATTTGAAGAAGACCTAGAAAAACGTTACAGAACCAAATTAATCAAATTCTGGTAGAGGTAAAAGTGAAAACACTTTGCGAAGAATTGTAATTCAAAGCCTCCGGAAGTCAACCGTCAACATCGCCCTGCCTTACTAGGGGCATGCCCGTCCTAAGGGAGGTAGGTTTCACAAAAAAATAAAGAAACATTGTAATTTTTTTTATCAAACACTGTTTATTCCACTTTATGTAACGGTTTCAACCTCATCATCAGGAGAGCACAAAGAAGACTGAATTCTGTTCGAACTTGTTTGTGCTCCCCTCATGATGAGGTGAAAACCTTGAAACCGGTAGGGTTATACCGTTACATAAAGTGGAATAAACAGTATTTAATAAAACAAATTACAGTGTCTTTATACCTCCACGATGTTAATAATGCCTTAAATATAAATAATATAAAGAAACATTGTATGTGTAGAGCATTCATAAGAATAAAAATCACACAGAGAAGACAAATTAAATCCCATCAATATTACACCAATGAAGAACATTTAAATCAGAAATGTTGATCCTTGATTTCGATTGAAAACGGATTCTTGATTTTCGGTGTATCTCAAAAATAATTGAGCCTTGTCAGACACGGTTGATGGAAACCTATTGGTGGTACACACACACAATTCATTAACATTGCATAAACACTTTGCGTTCCTTTGAAACTCCATGTAAACTGTGCTCTCCAATATTAAACACAAGTTTGCTGTTATTGAGATTTTAAACACCCATTTTATCGATTTTTTTACGAGCCAGACCATCTATCTATATTAAAAACAGAGTAAGTGTTATATTTTGACTTTAAAATATATATTAATTTCACGTAATGATTTTTTTGTTGTCCACACCACTACATTTACAATTGAAATAGTTTTAATGGAAAGAAGACCCGTAGAGTATAACATAAGTACAGAACATGGGTAAAACCTTCCAGTTTTTTTATATAGAGAACCACTTCACTAGGCAAGGCCTGTGATTAAATAGTCTCATTCTTTAATCGCAAATTTCATATATTTTTACACATTCTTATAAATATAAATCTCAATCTACAATATTACACATGTTACACATAACATATATAATCCCAGCTGAGACACAATTCTTCATCACACTATCAATATTCGTCTTAGTTATTTATTTACATGCCTAAGTGGAGACCTTTCGTTGCATACAGTGCAATTTACATGCCTAAGTGGAGACCTTTCGTTGCATACAGTACAACTTAGAGGAAATTTATTCAGACCAATCAGAGTTGACCTAGTTGGTAAATACCCTTTCTTCCAACAGGGGGGCTGCGGGTTCGGTCCCCGTTGGTACACATTTTTTCTTTAAAAGTATACCAGTTAGTTATAACTTCTTGATGGGTTTGTAGAGATGGCTATATGGTAATAAATTCGACAGGTTATACTGTATACAATGAAAATGTAGTACTGTATATACAACGAAACTGTATACAACGGATGCCAAAACACCAGAGGCAGTACCAAGAATGTAGTGAATAAGACACTTTATCAATTTTGATATCCTGATTTTAAACTAATTTTCATTCAATTTGAATTTATTTATTAGCGCTTATGAATTGCCTTTTGTGACATTATATTATTAAAAGAAAAAAATTGGAATATCCTTTATATATTTTTACACTTCGGTGCGACATCAGAAAAGAGAAAGTCTGAAGGCTGAAAAATATGACATTATTAGGTCTTGATACCAAAAATGGATAAAACTCGACGCCTGATGGGTGAAGTGTGATGGATACCTGTTCGATTCCTGCCGATATCCGCTTTATTTAAAGAGTTCCTATCCGGTTTTAATTAAGGGCCTTTGTAACATTTTCCCGGTTGATAGGATAAAATTTTCACATTGCAATAAACCCGCCAGGTTATACTGTATACAAAATGTTATTCATAAAAAAATCTAAATTCCCACTACTAACTTAATTATTTGTAATTTGTTTTATCAAACACTGTTTATTCCACGTTATGTAACGGTATAACACTACCGGTTTCAAGGTTTTCACCTCAACATCAGGGGAGCACAAATAAGACTCATTTAGTGAAACATTTACTCTTTTGAAATTTCTCAAATGCTACTCGTATCATATATGTACGATTTTAGCTTAAAAAATCTCTAAAGAAAAATTCATATCGAGTTATTTTCATTATACTGTAATAAAATATTTGAAACACTTTAGTTCATAATTATATACAATATAATGACAACTTCCGTGGGTTAGCTGGTAAAACGCCCAGATTTAAAAGGAACCCAGATTTAAAAGAAAATTTAGACTGGTTTTCACTTAAGACTTGTTTAACACCATTCTGGATAGTTGGAAGAGTTTTCACATAGCAATAAGCTAGCCCGTTTGTACTGTTTGAAAATGAAATACGACGAAACATCTAAGAGTATATTATACGAGTACCCATGTCGTTTAAAAATACGCTGTAAGTGGCGCATTACGTTCAAGAGTAGTCGCTTGATTATTATGCTTTTTTAGACTGAAAAGTAGTTTTTAATGCTACTTTTAGATTGAAAGTAGCATTTTTAGACTAAAAAGTAGTTGTCAGTGCTATTTTTATATTAAAAATAGTTATTACAGTGCATTTCTCACAAAGATACTTACAACTAAGCTCTTTATATTAATGGATGATTCGCTTACTGTTTTAACTTTCCATGAATTTGATTATTGCGTCAATTACGCGTTTCGCACACTAATCGTTTTTTTAATATATAGGCAATCCACCCACACAAGATGATTTATGTTATCACTGTTAATGCCAGCAATTATAAGCGAGTAAATATATATATATATATATATATATATATATATATATATATATATATATATATATATATATATATATATATATATATATATATATATATATATATATATATATATATATATATATATATATATATATATATATATATATATATATATATATATATATATATATATAAGGTGCATGGCCGCGCGTTAACGCACTGGACTTCCGTGCGGAAGGTCATCGGTTCAAACCCCGCGCTGTGCTACCCCTCGAATGACACAAGCATTTTTTCCGTCTAGTATTCGGGGGTATTAGGATACCTATGATTTCGGTCGTATATATTCTTAAAAAACAAAAAAATATGCTGGTGTGCTCCGATTGTTTTACATCGGTGTGTCATCGGATGGTCCAGCTTCGTCTTCCAATTGAATTGGCGAGGAGATTCTCGATTTCGAGTCCAGCAACGACGATGGATACATTCAAAATAAACACAATGAAAAAAGTCAAAGATATCGTAGGAGTTGTATGAATATATTGTATTATGCTTTCGTTGTATACAGTACAACCTGACGGGCTTATTACCATGTGTTAATCTCTTCCAGTCAATCAGAAAGATTTTGAAGTGACCTTAAGTAAAAACCAGACTGGAATTATTAAAAAAAAAAAGCGAAAGTTGTATATTGCGTATACGAATATACATTAATGTGTAGAGGAGGTGAAAGGCGTTTTTTGCGATAGAAAAGTATGACTTTTTATCCTATCTGCAAATTCCAATAGGGAAACGGCCTGATGGTATGTATGTATGTCTTATAAAATAATTAATTTATGTAGGCAGTGATATACAGGGGTAGACAGAGAGGACAGAGCGCCACTTTCCTATTTCAATACACATGTTTGAAAATACTAAAATGAAATAATTGATAATTTGAATTAAACAAATGCAATAATTTAATCTGTGGCCACGAGATACGAGAGAGGATATTATTGTCAAGGATAATGGAGAAACCAGGAAATACGAGTACGACATGTCATTGAAGGGAAATATTACGGTTTTTTAATCTGCCGTTAGAAACAATTAATAATGGAGCAGACGTTAGTTGGCAGCTGGTTCATTCGACACGGTCAATCTGCAAGAAATAATGCCACAAGTGAATCTGAAGTGTCAGTCTTTTACTAGTTGACTGATCAAAGACCTTCCTTGATCTATAGAAGTGAAACTTGGACTTGACAGAAGAAGGATAAGAGCAAGATTGATGCTATGAAGATAAGTGCACTATGTAAAATTTGTGACAATGTATAAAAGAATGCGAAATGAAAACATCAGAAATGAATGCATAGATAAAATATATGTTTTAAGTAAGGCAAAGAAAGGAGCTTTAAATTGGTTTGTGCATGTGGAGAGAATGAATGATACAAGAATGACTAAACTAGTATACAAATCAAAAGTGCAAGGTGTGTGTGGAAGAGGTAGACAGAGGAAAACGTGGCTGGATCAAATGAACCAGATTTTGAAAGGAGGCAAAGTGACAAGTGTGAATAATTGAAGATTGTGCATGATGAGATGTATGAATGTGGAGGAAAGTGGCTGGATAGAAAAGTTTGGAGATCTGTTATCTCTGCCTACCCCAGAAAGGACACGGCGTGATGATATATGAATGATTGAATTGAAATAGGCACTAAGCACCAAAAAAAAAACAAAAAAAACTAAGTATGCAGTTTCGTTCTATATGTCATATATAATGAAACTGCATACTTAGTTTTTTTTGGTACTTAGTGCCTATTTTAATTCAACCATTCATATATGTAAAGCCCTTCTTTTTCAACGGGTTCTTTTATGTTTTCTTCTGACTTTAACCCAGTTTGGAGTTTTGTCATTGCAATCTAAAAAAATACAATAAAAAAACTTTAATTCGCCCTTACTGTCTTCGTCATAAATTTAGATTAGATATGACTATAGAGATGTTCTCCTTGCATCTCGTTTGTAGTCTACCAACTCGTCAAAGTCTCTTTAAGCCTTGATGACGATGATAGAAGAGATGAAATCTTACGTTGACTCAATTTATCACTTTTATTCCTTATTTATAGAAAATAAACTCGTTATTGAGTATCCATTGTTATTTGTTGGCGCCAGTCGCATCCCAGCGCGGATCTGTATACGGCCCGCCGCTGTATTTACACTATTCCCCGCGCCGTAAATCTTATCTGCGGATGGCCTCTTAATTCCTGTAAAATTAGATATATTCAGAACAAAAATGTTTATTTGTTTGAACCAAACCATATTGCGCCCAGAAAACCGAGCGCTCGCCTCAAGCGGCCGCCATACGCTTACAGCGGTATTAAATCTTGCAGTATAGAGCCCTTAGGAAACTTGCAACCCTATTTTTAACAATACTAATTACACTAGTTAACAAATTTTAACTTTTTGTCTGTAACATAGATTAAATTAGCTGATTCTTATTAAATCGACCCTTCTGATCGCAGTGAAAAGTTTGTAACACGACGAAAATCGTAGTAAAAAGTTTGTAACACGTAACATTTTTGTGTAACGGAAGGGGGTGTTTTAATAAAATAAGTACTTTTTTGCGCATTTCAAAAGTCGTAATTACAACAATGAAAATAAATAAATTCCTGAAATGCTAAATTTAGACACAGAATATAATGTTGTTACATAGGAAAATAAAAAAAGCAGAATAAACAGTTCTTCAACACTGAATTTTTTTTCGAACTTTTTCATCTTACAAAAGTTTCAGTTTCAGTCAAAAACTAATTTCAGGTTTTTCTCTGAAAAGGTACGTGATGGAACATTTTCAATTTCATATTCGTTATCAGCACACAAAAATTGACCTAAAATGACCGTTTTCACCCTTGTTACAAAAACCTTGTTAACTAGTGTTATTATTAATTTTTTTTAAATTATATTACAAAATGTCGATTCACTTTCGATAGTATATCATATATCCACTTATTAAATATCTTTCTTATTTTATAGTATATGATATATCCATTAATTAAATAGTTTTCTTATTTTATAGTATATGATATATCCATTAATTAAATAGTTTTCTTATTTTATAGTATATGATATATCCATTAATTAAATAGTTTTCTTATTTTATAGTATATGATATATCCATTAATTAAATAGTTTTCTTATTTTATAGTATATGATATATCCATTAATTAAATAGTTTTCTTATTTTATAGTATATGATATATCCATTAATTAAATAGTTTTCTTATTTTATAGTACATGATATATCCATTAATTAAATAGTTTTCTTATTTTATAGTATATGATATACCCATTAATTAAATAGTTTTCGTGTATGCAAAAATATATTTTTTTAAGCCATTTCTGAATTGCCTTAACATAAATAATGAATATGATTATTTAAGTAACTAAAATTAGAGTAAAATATGATAGCTATTTATTTTGAGATTTGGAATACTTATTCCAAAATAATTTGAAAGCGGGTTAATATAAAATACAGTAAAAAACATTAAATAAATGATAAATGTAAACAAACATGTAAACATATTATATATTAATTATAACTAGTGAGGATCTTAAATTGACTGCTGTCTCTTGTCAAGATTCTCAATTTCGATTTTATTTCAGTAAAATAAAACAATTTTCAACAAAAATAATATGCGAAAAATAATGATCTATTAATTAAATGTGAAATGATTCTCATAGGGCATAATACAGATTTACCGGATCAGCAAGTATTCCGGTAGCATAAACCATTACGTAGACACAGCCCTGTTTCTGGGCCACAGTTTACATCTGGTTTAAAACAGAATGCGGTCCATTCAGATGAAGTGTAATAATTATTTATTAGTAACGGATTTACGACTGGGGATTGATTAAATAAAAATGTTTTCGCTCTCTGTTTATTTCAATTTGGCAAACATTTGGCGCTCTACGCTCGCGTGTATGCACGACCGAGAGATGATTAAAACGACGCGGCAATTCCAATAAAGACACTATCATCATCGTGATGACGCCATATCTGATGATAGGAAGTATTTTACGATCAAGAAGAATGACATTTGATGCAGTGGTTGGATAGAATAATAATTATTTTATTATTTATTTTAATTCGTACATGTTACATTTGTTAGACTTATTGCTATATGGTATTTTTTCTTCTAACTAGTTTACGTATAGTACTATAGTTTGAATCCACAGTGACGTTTGTGGCTAAGTTGGTAAAATGCCTGTCTAACCAACTATGTATACAAGATTCTCGTTGGAACCTAATGTAATTTAAAGTGTTTAAATCTAATTTTCCCTTAAGACATTTTTAACATGTTTCTGGTTGTGTGTAAAAGATTGCCACATGGCAATAAACCCATCGGAGTGTACTGTATACGAGTATAACGAAATTCCAAGACAATACGATACTTATACAATTCATGATAAATCTTGCAAGAAATATTAATTTAAATAAATTTAAAAATATAAATAATATAAATCCTTTGGTAATATGGTTGAACTATATGAAAGTAATGATAAAGGGATAAGAAAGGGAAATTAGGAAGAGTATTCTGAGTGATTTCAAATGTTTATAATTATCTCTTGAACGTAGCAGTCTCCTCCAACCAACTAGAAAGCTGTTTAAAAGATCTTAAGTGATAACCAGACTGGAATCCTTTTAAAAAAAATCTGGGTTCCGGTGGGAATCGAACCCGCAACTAGGTATTGTAGCCATATTATTAAGGATGGTGCACATATATTATAAGGATGGTGTATTGCGTCATTATGTACTGAAATTGGAGCACTCATTATAGTGAACGGTGCCTTGACTGGGTGGTAAAATATTTTAAAGGGGTAAAGCAAAGATTTGTTTACCTAATATAAAAGGTGTTCCAATAAGAGTGCCGGATTCAGTTTTTGCTGTCTGCTGGTATGAGTTCTTGTGTCAGTTGGATCTTATAGGCATGCAGATCCAGATCTTTTGCGAGAATTCGCTGCAAAGTGTTTCTTGAAACGTCTAATTCTTGTGAACGATGACAAATTGATGTCCCTGGGTGTTTCAGTAACACTTTCTCTCACTGCGGCTATGTTTTCGAGTGAACGCCCGCTACGAGGACGCATGGGTGACATATTGTCTCGAATCAAACCAGTTTCTTCATTTTTTTTTAATTAATCTTCGAATTAATGACTCATTTGAACCATTATTTCCACAGAAAATTCCACGAAGTTTGCGAACTGTTTCAGCAAAGCTTTCCCCATTTTTATAATGAGTTTTAACGATAATAACGCGTTGTTCTTTCGTGTAACATTTATTGACTGCAAGATTGACAAATGGCATATATGAAATTTTAGAGCCGGCAATCTAATAAACAAAATGGCGCGAAATTTAAATCCGGCGCTCTTATTGGGACACCTTATAGATTCATGTATGAAGTAACTACATAGTCAATTGGAGGCATACACATTTTGAATGAGAATGTATGTGGATTGGTGTTTTGCTGATGACATTGTAGTGCTAGTGGAGAGTGAGGATGAATTAGAATTTGATAAATAAATTGTATGAGAGATGCGAAAATAAATATCTGAGAATGAATTTTGCAAAATCAAAAGTTATGGTGACAGAAATGTGTGAAACGAAAAGTAAATGTTAACATATATATGGGTGAACATTGAAAGATTGGAACAAGCTGAGGAATTCCACTATTTGGGTAGTATTTTCTCAGATGTAGGAATAGTAACGAGATATATCGAACAGCGTGTAGTGATTGGAAACAAAGTCAATGGAGTCCTTAAACGTCTATACTCGAACTGAGCAGTATTAAATAAACTAAGATGATAGTCTACACAAAATTATTTTATTATCAACTTTGATGTATAGGAGGGAAACGTGGAAAAAACCGAATAAATGCTATAGAAATGCGTGCACCGTGAAGAATACATGGGGTGACAATGTATGGCAGAATGCGAAATAAAGTTATTTGGGATGCGTGTGAACGTAATGTGTTGAGTAAGATGAAGAAGAGCACTCTGAGATGGTTTGAGCATGTGGAAAGAATGAATTAAGAAAGACTAACAAAACAAATATAAAGAGCAAATGTGAGTAGACGGCGTGGTAAAGAAAGAGCTAGAAAAGTATGATTGGATCAAGTGAATGATATTTTGAACTTAGAAAATGTAAGAGTAAGAAGTATCATAGGAGCTATATGAAAAGGTGTATGTATGGATGTTGAAGAGCCGAAATATGTGTGGAGCCGAAAATCTGGCACTCTGGCTTCTCTGCCTATCCCAGCAGAGAAATAGCATTATGTTATGTGTGTATATATGTACCGATGATAATAAGAGAGTGTGTAGACGTTTCCTTCGATCTTGTCAAAGCCTTAATACCACACTCCGAGTATCCCTGGTGGACACCTGTTTCAACGTTCGAACACTTTTATTTATTCAGAACTCTGGTCAAACATTGCTTAACCTATTGATAAAATAACATTTCCTTAGCTTTAAACGATACTAAAATATAGTTTGTATGGGTAATTAGCGTGTTTTAATTGCTAAACTATTACCCGCATCTCTTTAACTATTTTTCTCAATTTCCCCTCACGTTATTTACTCGTATTTTTTACATTATATCCCTCATAATAATTTCCTACTTCCGTTAAATTATTGAACAAAGGCTACTTTGAATTTTCTATGAATAAACAGATAACGCGTGTAATAATTTATCACTTGCTATTTAAATTTATGCAAATAGATATAACAAACATATTTGATAAGTTTGCAGTATTTTATTATAGTTTATTCATATACGTAAATAATATGCGTGATAAGAACTGCAATTGCACATAAAACTAAACTATGTTATGATGTGACAGGAAATTCGAAAGTATTAGATGGTGCGTCATTTAGATTTTTCAGTGACCTAAATGCATTTGCAGCTCTAGCGTATGTTTCAGTGACCTAAATGCATTTGCAGCTCTAACCTATGTTTCAGTGACCTAAATGCATTTGCAGCTCTAACCTATGTTTCAGTGACCTAAATGCATTTGCAGCTCTAACCTATGTTTCAGTGACCTAAATTCATTTGCAGCTCTAACCTATGTTTCAGTGACCTAAATGCATTTGCAGCTCTAACCTATGTTTCAGTGACCTAAATGCATTTGCTCACTGAAACATAGGTTAGAGCTGCAAACTCTAACTTAAGCGAGAGTAATAAAACACTGGAATAAGTTAAATTTGATATAATCGGGAACCATAATGTATGAACAGGACACCGGCAAAGACCTTATATGATGCATTCAGTAGGGTAATGCATCATATAAGGTCTTTGCCGGTGTCCTGTTCTCCAGATTGCTGCCGTACGCTGAAAACCTGGTAGGCCAATATCAAAGCGGATTTCGTCCGGGGAGATCCACTATAGATCAGATGTTCACTCTCCGTCAAATATTGGAAAAAACCCTAGAGTATAATGTCGATACACACCACCTCTTTATCGATTTCAAAGCTGCATATGACAGCATTAACCGCTCTCAACTCTATGCGGCCATGAAGGACTTGGGTATTCCTAACAAGCTCATAAGGATGGTTAGACTCACTATGAACCAATCACAATGTAGAGTCCGGATTCAGAATGATATCTCAGAACCATTTTACACAATGAATGGACTGCGTCAAGGAGACGTACTAGCTTGTCTACTTTTTAATATGGCTCTAGAGAAGTGTGTAAGAGAATCCGGAGTACAGACAAATGGGTCAATTTTCTACAAATCAAGCCAAATACTGGGCTACGCGGATGATATTGACATTATTGGTAGATCCCCACAAGCAATGATGGAGACATTTGTTCAGTTGGAGAGGGCCGCAAACAGAATGGGACTTCGCATCAACTCCGATAAGACCAAATATATGATAGCCACTAAAGCACCCCGTAATAACCAGACACCTACCACGATTAATATAAGTTCTCATACAATAGAACGTGTAAACACCTTCACCTACCTGGGATCCATAGTGACAAGTGTTAATGATGCATCTATCGAGATTAAACGTCGAATATTCATGGCAAATAGATGCTTCTTTGGTCTGAGATAACACCTTATATCTCGGTTGTTGTCCAGAAGGACAAAACTTACCATTTATAAGACACTGCTACGACCTGTCCTCACATATGGGTCTGAATGCTGGGTATTGAGTAAGAAGAACGAATCTTCCCTTCTAATATTTGAAAGAAAAATACTCAGAAAAATATTCGGACCCATACAGGAAAATGGATCTTGGAGAGTGAGATATAATGAGGAGTTATACAGCATATACAAAGAGCCCAACATTATAAAATACATCAAAATTGGGAGGCTACGTTGGGCGGGGCATGTAGCAAGAATGGGAGAAGAGGAAATGCCTAACAAAGTACTCTTTTCCAAGCCCCAAGGAAGACGTAGCGTGGGCAGACCAAAGCTTAGGTGGATGGATGGGGTGCAGAATGATGCAAACGTGATTGGCATCAGGGGCTGGAGGAGTGCATCCCAGGATAGGGGGGAATGGCAACGACTGCTGGAGGAGGCCGGGGCCCACAATGGGCTGTAGTGCCATTGATGATGATGATGATGATGATAATGTATGAAAAGTACTTGACTAATAGCAATAATTTTACCTTTATTTTAAATAAAGCCACCATTTTTGCAATGATGATTAAAACCTGTAAAATTTATTTTTACGTATATTCTTTGTTTAGGCATTTAAATAAACAGAGCAATAAGCAAACACTCTTAACAAACCAAACCCATAGCATTACCGAAGCCATTGAGGTAAAACATTACCGCAACAACTATTTTGAAACAATAAATAAAAATTATGTAAAAACTCTCATTAACAGTATGAAGAACACTAAGATGGTTGGACTCAATGGCATATCCACATTATCCATTAAAGCATGCAGTGAGACTTTGTCCCCACCTCTGTCCCACATTAAAGCATGCGGTGAGACTTTGTCCCCACCCCTGTCCAACATTAAAGCATGCGGTGAAACTTTGTCCCCACCCCTGTCCAACATTAAAGCATGCGGTGAGACTTTGCCCCCACTCCTGTCCCACATTAAAGCATGCGGTGAGACTTTGTCCCCACCCCTGTCCAACATTTTCAACTTAGTTTTTCAAGTTGACTTTTTCCCGAGTGAATGGAAAACGACCCGAGTAAAATACAAATATGTTAACAGACCCATTGCCATTGCCATATTCTTTTCTGTAGCCAAACTGCCCGAGACACGTATAGATAATGCGTAAAGATTACACGTAGATTCCCATATTGTTGGTGAGTAAAACGGCTTTCGACGTGGCAAGTAAACTAAGTACAACTTAATAGTATTGACTGATTTAGTTTCTAGCACACTTGATGCTGGCTCTCAGGTTGATTGCTCTTATAACGACTTTGTAAAAACGTTCGAGAGAGTAAACCATCGAATTGTTGTAACAAAAATGGATGAATTTGGTGTTCTAAATGGTTTTTTACAATTCTTGATAGACTATTTGTCTAACATTTGTTAGCTCAACTCTTTACATACTATGTTATTAACACGCTACAACATTATTTACAAACTATTTGTCTAGAATCTACCAGTTTGTTTCTTGTGGCATATTCGAATCGGAACATTTTGCTACACAATCAGGTGATCCGCAAGCTCTCAATCTCGGTCCAACATTGTTTTTAATTTTCATCAATGATATCGGTCGAGTTATTAGGCATTCCAAGTACCTAAGATAATATTTGCCGAAGTTTTAAACATATTTAAACAAATTGATCACCTCCTTGACTGCATGGAACTCCAAATAGAATAGAATGGTGTCTGGAAGTGGAGTGATGATACCAATACGCTGGTTTTCTACATATCTTAATGTAAGCTCATGACTTTCTTAAGAGCTGGGACCCAATAGTACTTAAGATACTCGATGATCAGTTCATCGTGCGTGTCGACACTATCACCTTGTTCGTCATCATGTTCAACATTAAATCGAGAGTATGTATTTATCTGTCAGTCAAGTTCTGGGAGTTGTGATATAAGTCTCTAGGGTATTTGATGGTGGCGCTGTTATGAGATATCTTTATAATACACTGGTTCGCAGTAGATTAGAGTGCGGCTCAATTATTTGCAACCGGTGAGGAATCCACAATTCCATGATAGTTGAGTGAGTTCAAAAGAGATTTCGGCGACACCTTTATTGCAAAAAATATGGATTTTACCCATGAAAATATTTTGAGGGGCAGAAGAAACATTCACGATCCTCAGTCATGAAGAATAGACTAGAATACAGCAAACACTAGGTTATATGTTATCAACACGGTGGAGCCGATCCAGCCCATCATTAGTTATCGTCAGAAAATATTTAGAGGAGCAGGAGAAACATTCATCAAGCCGATGAGAGGCCGCGTCTGATCCTATGTATTGTAATTTATTGTGATTAATTTATTATAAGATGGGGCAAACAACATCAAAGGGGAGTTTTCATCGGGCATATTTCGGTTTCAGGAAATTATTCAGCGTATTTAAATATGTTTACCGGTGAGAAAATATTTCGATAATCATCGATAGGTTTGCAGGGCTTTCAACACTAAATTGGTTTTTATTTCTTTTTTATTTCATATCTTATTGAGCAGTTTCCAATGACAGTGCTTGCTTAGTGAACCGACTTTCTGACTTTCAAAATCGTTCGGTATTCTACTCTCATTTAATAATATGTAACATTTCTCTTTTATTGCTCATTTAAAGTAATTAACTTGAAATACATATTACAAATAGAGAGGAACAGCAGGGATTCAGAAAGAATCGCTCTACTACCGACGCTATATTCACTCTTAGACAAATTAAAGAAAAAGCATTAGAATACAACAAACCAGCCTACCTCTGTTTAGTCGATCTTACAAAAGCTTTCGACAGGATTTGGTTGAAGGACCTTCTGAACACTTTATCCACAAAAATGATACCTTCTCACTCATAAATGTCATAAGAGAGATCAACCTGAATAGTAACACAAAAATCAGAGCAAATGGGAAACATACTAAAGCCATAAAAAACATCGGTTGGAATCAGACAAGGCGATAGCCTAAGCCCATTTCTCTTTAACTGCATAATGGATAATATCATTGCAGAGGTTGCATCTCTCAAATTGGGCTACACTCTTGATAAGGAAGCGGTGGGAATTCTCTGTTACGCTGTCGACGCTACACTCATAGCTGAAAATAAAAATGAATTACAGAGAATGCTCACAAAGTTCGATGAATCCTGCTCAAAGTACAATATGATTATCTCCGTAGCAAAAACCAAGTGTATGATATTCTCCAAAGACCTACTAGAGTGCAGAATTTCTGTACGTGACGAGCCAATTGAACAAGCAACCTAGTTCAGATATCTTGGCAGTGAACTGCTCAGCTCTCATAACCTCCCCAGAGAAGTAAGGCCTCAGGTAGATAAAGCTGCAGTTGTGGCGGGCTACCTGAGATATGTCATATGGAGGAATAAATATATGAGAACGGATAGCAAGGTACGCATTTATAAGACCTGTGTGCGACCTATCCTCACATATGGCATCGAAGCGAGGGCGGACACTGTTAAGACAAAAAGTATGCTAAGGACAATGGAAATGAGAGTTCTGCACGCTATTGCTGGGAAGACTGCGTGATCGTGTAAGGAACACCACAATCCGAGAGGTCTGTGAGGTCCAAGATGTGGTCAGATGGGGACGACAGCGTTGACGATACTGGTACCAACATATACAGAGAATGAATTCCATACATAGCTCTGCATGGGGTGCCGGATGGACGGCGTTCACCAGGGAGACCCCCAAAACGATGGAGAGATAGCTGGAGCTCAGCATCACAGGAGGACAATCCTGCAGTAACAGACTCTTGAATCTACAGGAAGTCTAACAAGAAGAAGAACATCTATAGGTTGTTGCGTTGAAATCCAGCATTCTCAATGTTTATACATCATATACTATACTGGTACATATTTAGAATTTTGGT
Source organism: Odontocerum albicorne (assembly GCA_949825065.1). Taxonomy (NCBI): domain Eukaryota; kingdom Metazoa; phylum Arthropoda; class Insecta; order Trichoptera; family Odontoceridae; genus Odontocerum; species Odontocerum albicorne. Next base: position 17,418,849 of record OX463852.1, on the reverse strand, counting down.
TATATTTGGTTTTCGACATGTTGTTAAATCTCATTTATTTTCCCCAGTATGTTCGTTTTAATGACAAGATAATATAATTGCCACATTTGATTAGAGGAATTCCTTGTTAGTCGGCCAGCGGGTCTACTAAACTTGATGGAGGAAGAGGGATGTATTTTTATGTGATTTTAAAATATTGCATGCACTCATAGTTACCCTCTTAAGTATTGTTGCTTTTGCCTTTGAAAAAAATTATAACTATGTAAATTAACTATGGGAGGAAAAAAAAGAAGTGAATAATTTATATCCTACCACTAAACATGTACAATGGGAAATATATTCAACAAACAAATCTTTATATTCATTGCCATTGACAATATTTACTTATTAATTCCATTTTCTTATAATATGTTTTAAGATACCAACGATCACTCGTACGCTATGGATGAATTAAATTTTAAAATAATTTTTAACGGCGTAGAAAAAACTTGAATCGTCTTTTCTTTGCTGATGACTTCCTCTCCATTTATGTAGTTAACATAATTTGCTATCAGACATAAAATTTTAAATAATAAAGAAAGGACTGAATGTAGTGTGTGATAAAATATTATGTATCAGTTTGGACATTGTGAAGACTTCTATAGGAGTTAGGCTAGTTTCAATATTAATGAAGTGGTTTTTGCCGGGATGGATTAAGTAAATTACGTCGTTTTTTATTATTATTGAGGGCTTGTCTTACTATATATTGCTTGTTTCTATCGAATTGTAGCACTGCTTTCATGATAATATTGATTTTCAATGGTTACAAGTAGTTTATAAAAAAAAATTGACAAAAAGGACACTAGACCGTTTAAATAAAGAACTACGTATTTTTATTTTACAAAATACAGTTCATAAACGCCACAAAATTAATTCTGATGAAATGAAAACTGTTTTGTTAGAAATGAATAATGTTACATATACAACAATGCAGCTAGGGATATTCGACAAAATGTTATTTTTTGAAAAAAACTTTTTTGTCGTATTTCAAAAAAAATGTCTTGTGTATTTTTGTTGCGGAAACCCTCGCCTCGATTTGTGGATCTGGCGGTGTGGAGCTGTGGACATGGCGAGCGGGCGGCCGCGCAATGTTCCCAACAGTTTATAAACATCTACATGGGAACATGTGTTCAAGTGAGTTTAAATTGCCCTAAGGAAAACAATCCGAATGTTTTAATACCGTTTTATTTTGAACGTATTTACGAGATTGTGTAAACAATCGCTTCTCCATAGCCAAATATCTCTATATTCAGAGTATCCAACACTAGTCAATGCATTTTTATTGGCTAGCTTTTATTAATAAATATTTCTAAACTTAGATTTATTTATGTAAACAATTCATTGTAAAATATACATTTTTTTCAAACACTTCATTGTACAATGCACAACTTCTCTTCCAACCAACCATTAAAATTATTAAAATATTTTGGTTTCAGTGTTGGGCGAAAGATTTACATTCGAGCTTAACACAAAATAAAATTTAAAAATATATAGAATTGTAAAATAAAAAGAAGACAGGAATCATTTGACGATTTAAATATAACAATTTCATCTGCGGCGAATATATAGTAGGAGGAGATATTGGGAAAAATAATAATGGTGGAACCAGTAAACGCTCGTCATTGAAGGGAAATAACATATAATACTTTTTAAGTCGCTGTTTAAAATATGCCAACGACAGAGCGAATATAATAATAATGAAAGGACAGCTTATAAAGCGCCGTTTAGAGACCAAACTCTCTCTTTTGAGAGCTGACGACCATCAACAAGGGTGGTCGCGCCTCTAACATTGAGGGAGTAACCCAAAAGAAGAAAAATATTAAAAAATGAATTTAAGTGATTTCATTAAAATCTCCTTACTTAAATTTTATCTCAAACATTTTAACTGGGACTGGAGACAAAATTTAAGTAAGTTTTTACCAACAAGAACTCAGGGATGCTATAAAACGTTTCCATCCAGGTCGGTCCACAGCCCGGTACTTCACGTTCTCCTGCGTCAAGACGAGACTGTGAATCTCCCTATTGTCACACCGGTGATTGATGTAGGATGCGCGTCCACGATACATTAGAAATATACAACAAAACTACATCAAAAAGTTATTCGAGTATCATTTTTTTAAATATTGATGTCTGTGGTCTAGTTGGTAAGACGCTTGACATCCATCCAGGGGTTTTGGTTACTTTCTCCGATGGTATCCGAAAAAAATGGGCCCAAGTCTCAATACCCATACGTCCTAGATGTGTACGAGTGTTGTTGCCTTTTTACTGAGCCTACTTCATTGGTCTCTGGAAAACTCTATTAATGAGTTGAAGACGTCTCTGTTATCTCCCGACCTTACCCTTCAATGAGGAAGAGTTACCCTATTATAATATTTAACAATAAATTACGTTATTATTCCACTAACTACATTATTCCTCACCATGCATGTTTGAACCTCCTATCCCGAGACTTTCTTCAGACGGAATACTCTAATCTTCCTTTTAATAACCTCTCTCTAAAATGTTTTTTTCTGCTATTTATCTTGAGATATACGAGTATATGTTATGTGTTTTTGGAATATATTTAAACATGTACATACTATGTTGCTATCAATAAACTTATATGTATTTATTTATTATTTATTTATATATATACCACAAAGTCAAAGCCGAAACCTTTGATAAGTTGCCGTACGAAATAATTAACCATTGTATAAGGATACTCATAACTCCAAATACTTATAATGTGGCGTTACCAACTTTTGGCAGAAGATACCCCACGAAATTGAAATATAAAGAAACCACTACCCTTCTGTTACCATTTTTTTGCCAAAAGGGTAGTAAACACAGACCAACCAGAGTTTACACACAGGGGAGATAAGGACCGCTGAGTGTGGAGCACATATAAACAAGATGTCAACGAGTACTTGAGGAGGTGCATGTGGTTTGAGACTATGCGGAAGCTACTCTCAAATTGTACTAGAGCCAGGGCCTCACTAATACCTTTAGAGCCCCTAAGTTAATTAGGGTAGACTATAAATTCGGGCACTAGACTATAATCGATGAAATACTTGAAGCTATGATTTGCCTAGGAGGTACAGAAAATAAATAAATCCTTCGAGAATACTCTCATTATCACCAAAATGCGATCAATCAAATTAATTAAAACTATGTCTTAAGATAGCAAGTAGAAACACTTGTCATGGGGTTTAATGTAAAAAGTAAAAACAGAAGGCGAATGGCCGCGCGGTAACGCATTGGAATTCCGTGCTGAAGGTTGCCAGTTCGAACCCCGCGCATCGCTACTCCCCTCGAATGACACAGCCATTTTCTCCATCTAGTATTCGGGGGTATACGGATACCTATAACTTCGGTCATATATATTCTTTTAAAAAAGAGAAAATATATATGCCGGTGTGCTTCAGTCGCCTCACTTCGGTGTGCCATCAGATCCAGTACAGCTGCGTGGCCGGTGAGTTTGCTGGTGTGCAACGGCTCACTCCCTTAAAAAAGCTCCATGACACAGCTTCGCTTTTCAACTGAATTAACGTTGAAATGGCGAGGAGTTCCTTGACTACGAGGCCCAGCAACGAAGACGAATGTAAATAGTGTAAGTGACGATACCCATAATCTAGTTGGTAAGATGCTTGACTTCCACCTTGGGGCTTCGGATTCGATTCCTAACGGTACAAGAGAAAAAAGGGTCTCAGTCTGGTGTAAGAGTTCGTATGGTAACACTACTCACTGCGATAGGGGTGTGCCAGTGTTGTTGTTTCTTTACATGCGGGATAGTATTACCAATACGTCCAATGACGAATTATGAGTTATGTGCCTACTCAAGTAGTTCCAAACCGGAATGCTCGATTAATGGGGGTGAAGACGATGTTGTCTCCCCGCCACGCTATTAAATATGTAGGAATCATAAATTATGTGTTTAAGTGTACTTGATATACGAATTATAAAAAATGTAAATAGTGGAATTTGATAAATAACTAAAACTAACTTGGAGATACATTCTAATGGAAAAAAATGGTCGTATCTTGCACATTTCAGATAAAAGTAGTTACGACAAATTCGTTACTTAAAAGATTTTGGTGCCCCCACGATATTTGATGCCCGGACGACTGAATGGGACAGCCGACATGATCAAGACAAGAATGATCACGTGAACCTCGGTATACTGTGTGGCTGTTTATCAGTTACCAGATTCTAATTTTGTTGTTTATCAGTTACCAGATTCTAATTTTGTTGTATTCTCAAGATCAATGTATACAATTAACTTATTTTATTATTATTGTATGTAAATATATGTATTATATATATTTTTTCATTTATTGTGGGCGCCTTATTTGTCGAATCTGGTTCAGCTACACCATTTGCAGTTTTGAACCAGGTGATCCATGGTAAATTCGGCAATTGAAAATTTATGCGCTACCCCTCTTCCCTTGATGCCCTAAAATCACGTGCTTATTATGCTTAGTGGTTAATTAAGACCTGACTTAAACCCAGGACTGTTACAATAGTTTTAATCCAATTCTTTAGAGCAAACATTCTGGAATGAAGATAATATCCCTTGCCAAAAATGTATGTTTTGAATTCTTGTTTATGCGAATTTAGAATTTAGACAAGAAGAGGAAAACTTGAATCCCATTTTTTTTCCACTGGAGATCTTGTGACTCTTTTCCTGATTTTTCATTTTCAAATTTTGATATTCCATTGTCAATCAGTATATCGACTCGTTTACTTGACTTGTTTAAATATCCTATCTATAAATTATTATTATATTTTTGAAGATTACACAATCTGAATTCTTAACAATATTTTCTCTATGCTAAAATACATTAAATGTATTTTTTACTTAAATTATTTATTTTTAATGTACGAGTACATTCGTTTGAGTTATTCTTTTATTTAAATTTAACCCGTTTATGTCATAATAATAAAAAAAACAACAATTTATATAGCACTATTTGGAGAGCAAACTCTCCTCAAGAGCGTTCTCATTCAGGATTCAAATATACTATTATTGAAAAATATTCCAAAAAAAAAAAACAAGTTGAATGTAAGGATTTATTTATGTTTTTTTTAAATGAACAATATTCCTCTAGTAAGTATTATAGACATTTAAATACAAGAAGGATCCAACTCATGCTTTAACTGTTTTTCAAACATCTGAAAGAACATAATGTCGAGTTGTATGGGCTTGCATGATATATAATTTCTTGAGACATCATTTAACTATGAAACGTCAAATAAATGTTCTCTTTTGGCACACTTCAGTATTGTCAATAATTTTTCTACTTAGGTACTCGTAGACATTTTTTTAGAATCTAAAATAAAAATATGTTTTGAAATTAATTCCGAACCACAAAAAACTCCATGCGGTACTTTCAATGTTTGAATATTTTTTATGGTATTTCGTTTACATGTAATATAATTTAAATGTTGTCGCCCGCGTGCTGTGTAGAAAGACAGCTTCAAAATATAACGGCTCTTTGTTTACCTAAAATCTGATAGTTGCTTGCTATTGCTTCACACGCATACTCATTTCCACATGTTACTGATAAATACAATACGACACAGATAATAATGCAGACGGATTTTGTATACATTTGTATTAATAATATATTATGAGGTGGGATCAGAAATAAATCTATAATTGAACAAAAAAAGCAAGAGAATTTTATTAAAATTGGACATTTTTAAATACCTACGATAAATATTCAGATTTATTAGATGCTCGTCCATCAAATATTTTATACACATTACACCTGAAATACAATCTGATAGATACGATCCAAATTGAATCCGATTTATCTAATTTGACGTAATCCTTAGTTAGATTACGCTAGATCGCATGCCAGAAAGAACGTCTAAAAGGAGAAGACAACTGGTGTTCCTAGAAATCGTTTTCGTTACAAAACAGATCCAAGATCTACATCAAGAAGAATCTTCTTCTTCTTCCCAGTGCCATCTTAGGTCCCCACAACGTTGAATCTCACTTGAGAGTAGACATCTTTGTCCCCGGCAGCCAGAAAAAGATCCTCAACGCTCCTCATATCAGTCCAATCACATATATTGCGGAACCAGGAGATTTGCCTCCTGCCAACACTTCTTACGGCCCTCTATTTTGCCTTGGATGATCAGGTGGAGTAGTTTGTACTTTGCTCCTCTAAGTACATGACCCAAATAGGACACCTTTCGGATTTTAATATTAGTCAGCAACTCCCTATCAAGTTTGGCTCTTTGAAGAACCCTTGTGTTGCTGACCATATCCGCCCAGGGTATCCGTAGCATTCTCCGGTGCATCCACATTTCGAATGCTTCCAGTCGGTTCATACTATCAACTTTGAGGGTCCATGATTCTACTCCATGCAATAACACTGACCAAACGTAGCATTTGACTAACCGTTGTCGAAGTTTCAAGTTTAGATTATCATCGCAGAATACGCTTCTCATTTTTTTTTAAAAGCCGCACGAGATGATTAAATTCTGCACTTGACTTCGGTTTCTGAGTCGAGGTCTTCCACTAGGATACTTCCGAGGTATTTAAATTTTTCACTCTTTCTATACGAGTATCAGCACCGTTCAATGTAAGACGTGTTCCTGCGAGATCCTGCCAGCCAAATACCATGAACTTAGCTTTACTCACTTTCATGTTCATCCCCAGCCTCACACCGGCTTCATTAATTCTATCTATGATATAAGCGTTTGAAGGTCGTCAATACTATCTGCTAGAACAACCGTATCATCTGCGTACCTGATGTTATTGACGCATACACCATTCACTTTAATTTATTCACTAATTGGTTCTTCTTATTCATCAAGAAGAATAAGAAGAACCAATTAGTGCAGCTCCTTTAGACGCTCTTTTATCCACGCTCTTGTTCGTTTGAGTCGTTGGACGGAAGTTTGACATTTAATGATGCAGGTTTTCGACTTTAAAGAAATGACAAGTTAGATGATTTAAATACTAGACTCCGTGACAGAAATACAAGAAACGAAATAAAATAAAATTAAAAAAAATGAAGTGTTTTATTAATATTAGCTTTTAATGTACGACTATATTAACCAGAAACAGCAAAAACATCAAATGCTCTAGCAAAAGCTTTTATGGTTTTTATATTGTTTTTTATTTATTTTTGGCTTAGTTTTTCATTTTTGTGTTATTGCATTGTATTACACTATCGTTGTATGCAATACAACTTAATGAGTTTATTGTCATGTGAAAAATCTTCCAGTCAAACAGAAAAATGACGTCTTAAGTGAAAACCAGACTGAAATGATTTTTAATAAAATGGGTACCAACGGGAATCCGCAACCCACGGGTTCAAACACAGGCATCTTACCAAGTCACGGAGGTCGTCAAGTGGTTGAGAATATATTTTTTTTTTTCTAAAACCATATAAAAACCCCTCACTCATGATTTTAAATAAAACTATTATTATCTCATTAAAAGTATGGAAATAAACGTTTTGCCACAAAATGTAACAAATGGTGTCATTATTTTTTAATATTTATTAACAACACAGACCAGACATCCGTTTCCCATAAGTTCAATGAAGAGGGTTTAAATAATATCTTAAGCTGATAAGATATCCCGGTTCAAGTCAGCATCTTCATCTGAGAGTTCACAGATAGTCCTGCTTCTGCATCAAGTCAAGTAGCAGTCACATAAAATGGGTCATAAAGAGCGCACATGGAGTAGACACAGGATCACATCTCGCACCATCTCAAGTGGCCATAAATTACAGGTGTTCTTAAGCTTATTGGTTCATTTTAATTATTATCTTATCTAGTCAACTTTCTCGTTCCAGAATGAAGTACATGTAACCCTAAGTTTTTTTTCTTCTTAAAATAGGTATATATTTTTAAAATAACCCTAAGTAATAATAATAAATAAATAACTTATGCAGTGCTGATTACAGGCTTTCATACCATTAATGTTAAATTGGTGTGGTGAGATTCATGCAGCTGACTAGAGACGGCCCCGTATCGTGTGATCTGTATTATTAAATTTTAGTAATAGTGTGACTCGTGTACTTACTTATGTATAATATTATTTGAATTATTTTGTTGTGTTTTAAGGTGCATTGTACCGTTGATGAAAAGTTTAAATTAAATTAAATTAAGATTCAAAAGTTCCCTGTCTGAACAAATTAGAGCCTGTTAACGCAAATACCCCACCGGCCACATATCCTGCACATGATCATGATCAGGCAATGTTACAGTTAAATTAGAGCCTGTTAACACAAATACCCCGCCGGCCATATCCTGCACATGATCATGATCAGGCAATGTTACAGTTAAATTAGAGCCTGTTAACACAAATACCCCGCCGGCCATATCCTGCACATGATCATGATCAGGCAATGTTACAGTTAAATTAGAGCATGTTAACACAAATACCCCGCCGGCCATATCCTGCGCATGATCATGATCAGCCAATGTTACAGTTAAATTAGAGCATGTTAACACAAATACCCCGCCGGCCATATCCTGCACATGATCATGATCAGGCAATGTTCCAGTTAACATTTAGTACCTCGCCCCTTAGTAATATGTCAACTACAGCCGATAGAAAAGTGTTTCGTTATTTTCTGAAACATTAAAAATTGAATATCGTGTGGTTTTCAAAAGAGCGGAAAAGTTTTGCAGAAATTAAACGTTGTTTAGATGCTGTATAGTAGAATCTTCTATATAGTATATACAATATCTCTAGAGAAAACCCTTGGAGTTAGTTTCTCGAAGAAAACATAATTCTAGTCTTCTTTTGAATACATGCTTGATAAGTACATCTTATTCGGTCCCTGTTGTGTGAGTTGTACAGGGTGGTCCATCAATCTCGCTCAATTTCAAACATTAATATTTTTTTGTGTGATATAACTATTTTTTAAATTACTTATTAAAAAGGCAATTTTTGGATAAAGGCATCTTTAAGTTTTATTATGGAAAATTTAACAATATAAATAAAAAAAAGTGGTCTCAAATCAAGAGTCAAGGATTCAAACACAATGTTCATATCAATTTCGTTTTATTGATCGCGATTGTGTAGTAAAAACGGTGATCAGAAGATTAATTGCATATATGTGACAGTAGAGATCAGTAATTGACTTGTCTCGCTCGAGTCTGAAGATTACGTACTATTCCTCTAATGAGACTATTAAAAAAGTATAATAGAGTGTGGCTAAGTAACTTCAACCAAGCAACGCTCTGCTCAGCTCGGAATGTCTCGAACGACAATACAACGAATCTTAAGAAGCGATTTGTATGTCTTACCGCATAAAATTCATTTAGTGCAAGATTTGAAGTCACAAAATCCACAACAACGTCTTGAATAGGAGTAATGGAGCCCGATTTATGGGCAACTCTGTAATAAGTAACTGGACTGAGAGGGAACTGAGCTGAACAAAGAAAGAAAAACACATGAGTACACGTTTAACAATAAAACAAATTGTTTTATTTTTCTATTTTATTCATTTGCTTCAAATGATATACTTAAAAAAAATATTACTTATAAGAAATTGACCTCCATGATCAAGTCGGTAAGACTCCCAACCCGGAGGTTGCGGGTTCGATTCCCGTTGGAACTCACATTTTTTTAAAAGGATTCCAGTCTGATTTTGACTTAAGGCCTCTTTGACATTTTTTTAAAATTTTTTTTTTTAATTTCATATCGCGAGTTTATTGTCATGTGGCAATCTCTTCCAACCAACCAGAAAGATGTTTTAATGGTCCCTAAGTGAAAACCAGACTGGAATTCCATTTAAAAAATCTGGATTCTAGCGGGGATCGAACCCGCAACCTCCGGATCGGTAGACAAGCGTCTTACCACCAGGCCACGGAGGTCGTCACATCTTTCTGGTTGGTTGGAATATATTGCCACATGGCAATATATTCCAACTAAGGGATTGCCATGTGGCCAGGCTGTACTGTTTGTAACGAAAGTGTAATACTCGTACAATACAATAAAAAGAAAAATAATTCAACCGTTTTCGAGTTACATGTATATATATATTTTTAATAACGTTTGTAGATGTTATTACAAAGATTGTTTTGTATGCTGATTTAAAAAATGTTGTCAAGCGATCTGCTAAAATGATGGTTCACAACAGTCTACTAATGCCAGTATTGACGTATGGGAGTGAAAAATTAATCAAGGGAACCGAGTAAGTGCGGTGGAAATACGTGCATTGAGAAGAATATGTGGTGTATCGATGTATTACAGTATAAGAAATGTAACTATTAAGGATGATTTAAAAACTGATGTGTTAAGATGGGTGAAAAAGAGCATGTCCTGTCGTACCGTGGGTATGATATGGTCAATTCACTGCGGGCAGTTTGCGGTGTGACCACAATTCAGAAATCCACCCTTATATACAACTTGAACGTAATTATCATCACCATTTTCCCTATTGTAGATAGTAAAGATAACAGATCTACATACAATTCATTCTATCTTGGCACATAGCTTCCGCTTCTGATATGTCCATTCACCTCGTCACGCATACTCTTCTATTATAAATACTTTTTCCTTTTTCATAAGTTTATTAATTTGGTCGTGTCACGTTCTTCCCAAACTTCTCGTACATCTATGGTAACATATACTTAGTAGATTATTTAAAATAAATACTATATACAAATATTCATTCTTTCTACGTGGCCGAATCATCTCGATTCTTCTTTCTTCATCTTAGTCACAGTGTGTTATTTCGATCCGCATTTTTCCCCAATGTTCACAATCCTTATTGTCACACATTGTTTTTCCACACATTCTATCTATGCGTATCCTAATGTCGAAACTAAGATTCTATCATAAGTCACATTTGCTTCTCTCAAAATGCGCCAATCGATAAACATATTATTTAGCCCACACCATTCACTCTATTATTGCCTGCTGCGATTTTCCTTTCAATATCGCACTTCACGTAGCCATCCGATGTGAGTTTCCAAGATACAAAATAACTTGCTCTAATATAATTGATTTCACTCAGTCTATTTATTTTCAAGTTGAATTTAAAAAATCATCTTGTTCCAGTATACCAACAACAGCACAGGATCAGTGCAGGGTCTCCGGGATCAGCACAGCAGGCGCAGGGCGGGGCGCAGGGCGGGGCGCCGCCGGCCAAACGGAAGCGCTCTTGGTCCCGGGCCGTATTCAGTAACTTGCAGCGCAAAGGGCTGGAACGCCGTTTCCAAATACAGAAGTATATCACCAAACCGGATCGCCGCCAGCTGGCTGCCACTCTTGGTCTCACTGATGCACAGGTATTACCTTTAAACCTTGTTTCTAATGCTTTCTAATTTTTATTTATTTGCAATGAACGGGCTCTTCTATCCAATCAGACAAAAGTACGAGTAAATAAAGCAAGTTACATGGTCGCAAAAAATGTTCAAAAGATTAATCATATTTATGAAATTTATGGACATATACATATTAAAGTAAAAGTGAAATATCATCAATCGAAGGAAAAAAAAAGGATGGTGGAGAGGGAAGAAAAATCAGGAATGAAACACGTTAAAGTACTGACTAGAAATTAAGAGTTTTTTCAGCCGTTTCTTAAAGCATACCAAAGATGGAGCGAGTCTAACATTGGTTTGTAACTGGTTCCAGAGTCTCCCTGCATGGAAAGTAAAGGACGACGTAAAAAAAGAAAAGTGGTGAACTGGGAAGGCCAATAAACATTATCTGTTAAAGCGTAGCGCAAGTCTATAATCGGAAAGACGCTGAAAATTTTCGGCGAGATAAGAGGGGGTGGCGGAACAGTTAAGGATATTATACAATAGAGATAATATGTGAATTTGGCGTCTATTTCTCACGTTCAACCAGTTTAATGTTTGTAATAATAATAAAGTAATGCGTTTTCGATACCTCTGAGTATATTATTTTTTTTAATAAAGAAATACAGGTCGTTGATTAATACACAAGTTCCATTCTAATTGTCAGACACTGTAAAGTTGAACATTACCGAAGGCTGTATGAATTGAACTGAGAGCACTTTGATGTTTAAAATATGAAAATGGATTCAGTTATGACGCCTATTTTAAAAGAATAAGTAGGCGCAAGGATGCAATGCGCCACTTGAAACCATCCAATGCGCCACGGTTTGGCTACCCCTGCGGTAAAGGAACCTTTGCTTGTGGCCATGCAAAGCTCTATGGCGCCCGTTACACGGTCAATCTGGATCGCAATCCGTGATCGCCGATCAATGATCGCGGTCAAGATTGACCGTGTAATGAGCGGATTGATCAATCGGATCGCAATCTGTGATCGCCGATTTGGATCGCGGATTGCGATCCAGATTGAACGTGTAACGGCGGCCTATGACGCGCGAGTGAACCGGCAGAAATTGTCGAACGTTGATTTTTGTTTTCACTCAAAACATGTGGAACCCAAGCGCCGAACTTCGGGACTTTTCCTATTGATTTAAGATGGCGGTATACAGTCATGGGACTACAATTCATCTGCTCAGCCAATTCTACGGTGGTTTGAGGGGGATCTTCATGAATAATATGATTTAAGCGGTCCTCATCAAAGTCCACTGGTCGTCCGGAACGCTTAATGTCTTTCAGGTCGAAATTACCGTCTTTGAAACGCAAAAACCATAGACGAGCTGTTCTTTCATTTATAGCATCTTCACCGTACACTTCGCAAATATCGCGAGCAGCTTTATTCCTTCGATTGAACGCGAACAGAAGGAGGTGTCGAAATGCTCACTTTCGTCTACTTGACATTCCATTTTGAAGACTTGTAATCAAATCATATAATATATGTTATGTAACGTAAAATCAAACACAATATCTTGTAGAGCAGAAAATTTTCTTTCGAATGACGAATAACCTTTACGATTTTGTTTTACTTTTGGTGCTCATTTCTAAATTTGAAAAAAAAAACGGACACAACTTATGTTAACACCTAATATAAAGCGTATTTAATTGCTTTTCAGGTAAAAGTTTGGTTCCAGAACAGAAGAATGAAATGGCGGCACACAAAAGAAGGGCGGGGAGTGACCACATCCAAAGACGACACCATGATTGGAGGAGCAGACTCGTCGACGCAGGACAATGAAGACATTGATGTAGACACAGTCAGTGATTGAAAATACTCTTCAATTATTGCTTACAAAAAAACTTTTTTAAACCTAAGATATTTAGAAAGACATGGAAATTGATCACGAAAAAGTATTGAGACTTACATCTAATAAAATTTGTAACAAAAAGTTGAATAAATATATTTAAGTTGTTAACAGAATACTAAGGCATTTTGACCAAATTAATAATATTTCTCGTAGTACAAAAGGCTGAAAACCAGGTATTCCAGTCGGTAAGTATGGCATACACATATATGGCAGATACTAATAACAGACCAATGACTAAAGCATTGGTTTCCTAAGAAAGTGGTGTCGTTATATAGCGCACATGACAAAACACTGTATATGCAAACCATATGGCGTAGTTTCCTAGAGAGCGTTGGTTGTGTCGTTATATAGCGCACATAACAAAACATTGTCTATGCAAACCAATGGCGTTGATTTCCTAGAGTGCGTTGGTTGTGAGTGTAATGTCAAATAGCAATGCTGTCATTTGCATGATGGCCGTGATAGCGGAGCAAACAGTCGTGGAACGATTTTTCCCGTGTAGCGGACACCGTTTTACAATAAAAAATGAGTGCAAACGTTATTTAGACCAGCGAAAATGACGAAATATTGATTGATTTTGTAAGAAATAATAAAGCTTTATATAATGTGAAGATCAAATACTATAGAAAAACCCAGTTGAAACAAAATATGAGGAATCAGATTTGGTTTCCACTGACAGTTGTGGGTTCTCATTTCTGCCGTCTGGCGGCGTGCTAGGCGGATGCGACGCAAACGTAATTTAATTTGGACCAGCGAAAATGACGAAATATTGATTGATTTTGTAAGAAATAGTGAAGATTTATATAATGTGAAGAGCAAATACTATAGGAAAGCCCAGTTGAAACAAAATATGTGGAATGAAGTTTCCAACTGACAGTTGTGGGTTCTCATTTCTGCCGTCTGGCGGCGCGCCAGCATCACGTCATGTAACGTGCGCTATATAAGGAACGCGCTTTCTTAGGAAACCGTAGCGTAAGCTAATAAAAAATGGTAATTTTACTGTCACATTTATGTAAGGAACAACTATCTGCAGAGCTCAAAATTCTTGAACTTGTAGTATTTTAAATAAAGTGATGGTCAACCTGTATAAATCTATACATATAGATCATACATTCAGGTGACAAATATTCATTTTCAGACACAGAAGCAGCCCATAACCACCACTTTTGTGACTTTCAATCCCACAAAGGTAAGTAACTGGTGAGGCTGTGCAGGATTTGGGCAACCTTGAATATGCATATCAGCTTGTTGTGGAATCTCGATGGGTAAACATTGTGCTGCTTATTCTGAGTATAAATTCAGGGACAGAGATAATGTCTTGATAAAGACACCCCATGTGCATCAATTATATTAACAGTTAGTTGTTGGGAAGTCGATTCCTTTTTCCTCTTGTAAATTGGTTGATCCAAATCAATCCAACAGGGGGAGGTATTAAATGATAGAGCTTTTATCGTTGCTGGTCCTGTGATGTAGAATGGTCTGCCTCCTAGTGTTAGAGATATGGGTGGTATGTGCAGCTTTAAAGAGGAAACACTTAAAGGTAATCCAATTTGGGAGATCTTATCAAAATTTCTAAGTGGGTTCGAATCTTGAACTAGAGCTCTCTTGAGGAGAGTTGGTTCTCTAAATGGTGCATCCTCTCGACTAAAGAGCTCTAAATATTAATATGTTATATTAACATAAATCTTAGGAGATGTATGGTATAGATGTTATGTATTGTCAACCAAGTGACAGTTACTATTCAGGGATAGCAGCCCCCTATAACCACTATAATAAGGGTAGGGCGCTGCATAGTGGGTATTGAGAGTATCATCATTTTATCACCCACTAGAGACTCAAAAAATAATATACCTATCTTACACCATCCACAAGTTGTTGATAGGAAAATTTTCCTTATTGGTATGGGAGAATGTGCAGAACACGGATATGCGGATCTACCTTGATAGAAGTAATTTATTACATCTCTGTTCTTGGTGAGCACAGGGATGCCATAAAATGGGTGAGCATGAAATATTAGAACAAGTTGAGGAATTCTACTATTTAGGTAGTATTTTTTCAGATGATGGAAGAGTTACGAGGGATATTAAATGGGATGTAGTAAAAAGAAACAAAGCCAATGGGGCATTAAACTATATATGTTATACTCGAACTGGACAATATCAACATCTGCTAAATGTAGTAAATGTAACAGTATTTTTTACAAGGGTGTTCCTGTCAAAAACTTTGAAAGCTGGGTTTGGGTTGTTGTGCCCTTATTCCTTAGATGAGGGAGATTCTTGTGTTTTTTACCCGGGAAGTGAGTTTCTTGCATTTATTTTTGATGAAAACATATTAATGTGTTTCGAACATTTCTGTTTGATTAAAACTTATTTATTAATTAGTTTTGACAAATATTACCTTTTTTATATTCGTAAATGTCGGATGTTATACTATGCCTGTACTCATTTAAAGGTTAATGATCCGTGATGGTAGATGTAAATGTCGGATGTTATACTATGCCTGTACTCATTTAAAGGTTAATGATCCGTGATGGTAGATGTAAATGTCGGATGTTATACTATGCCTGTACTCATTTAAAGGTTAATGATCCGTGATGGTAGATGTAAATGTCGGATGTTATACTATGCCTGTACTCATTTAAAGGTTAATGATCCGTGATGGTAGATGTAAATAGAGATGAGAAATATTATTATTAAATCTGAAATCTTTTAAAATGACTGCTCTTAAGTCCTTTTCAGAAGAATTTTATAAGTTTTGGAGTGCTCTTGCCTTCTTTTCAATTGCATCTCATCTTACAGCTTAATGCATGTATTGAGAAGAATACATGGGGTGATAATGTGTGACAGAATATGGATTGACGTGATTAGGGATGAATATGAACTTAAGATAGATGCATTGAGTAAGATGAAGAAAAGCATTCAGAGAGGGTTTGGACATGTGAAACGAATGAATGAAGAAGGTGTGATAGAGGAAGACCAAGGAAATTATAGTTGGATCAAGTGAATGATATTTGGAAAATGTAAATGTAAGAAGTTAGAGAAATCATAGGAGTTGTATGAAAAAGGTATGGATATGGAAGATGTAAAAATGTGTCTAGATAAGAAAGTATGGTGCTCTGTCCTCTCCGCCTATCCCATCAGGGAAAAGAAATGATGGTATATACATATAATATTAAATAATTTTCACGACATGCACATAAAAAAATTCTATGGCAAGTAATTCTAATTAAATTGAGAAATCAATAAGATTTAAAATACTCATGGCACATACTTGTATTTATACAAGGTATGATCAATATAAAACTGGACAGAAGTTATGTTGTCGGGATGGTAGGGGTATAATGTATCTAGTTCTCAGTTGCATTAAGCCTTGTGATTCAGTCTGCCAAAAATGTTCATGGTGTGTGCATTCATATCTGTTGTCCAAGCAATTTTGCTAACACATGTTTTTAACCTATTGCTAACATAAATGCAAAATTCAAACAGCTCGCGAACATCAAAGTTTGTTTAAAACTAGGAAAAACAGCAAATGAGACTCTTGCAATGCTATGCTAGGTTTACAGTAATGAAACTATGAGTCGAACTAAATGTTATGAGTGATATTCACATTTTAAGAATGGTCGAATGTCACTCGAGGACGATGAGAAGCCAGGAAATCTCTGTATTAGCACAAATGTCAAAAATATTGCTTATATTCAGAGAATTAGTCATGCAAATTTGCAATCAACAATCAGAGAACTTTGTGACATGGTTGGAATGTCGTTTGGCACAGTATAATAAATTTTAACAGACAATTCAAACATGTATCGCATTGCGTCCAATTTTTTCCCTGGTTGCTGATAGTCAACCAGGAGCATCGGCTCTGAATAGTCAACCAGGAGCATCGGCGGTGAATAGGCCAATGATGACCTAACTTTAATTTCGAGGATAATCACAGGTAATGAGACTTGGGTTTACTCGTATGGGTATGACCCTGAAACAAAGCAACAGTTGTCGCAATGAAAAAGTTCAAACTCACCACTTCCTAAGAAGGGAAGACAAGCCATTAGCAAGTCTATGTTGATTATTTTCCTTGATGTGAAGAGCATCGTACACAGCGAATTTCTTTTCTAGTGCGATGTCTTGAGGTGTTAGTAGAAAAAAATCTGAATTGTTCGGCAATCAGAACTGGCTTTTCCACCATGACAACGTACTGGCGCACTCATTGATTAAAACTTAAGAATTTTTGACATCCAATACTATGCCGTTCCATATTATTTCTTATTCACCGAATTTAGCTCCGTGTGACTTCTTTTTATTCCCCAAAATTAAGTTGAATTTCAAGGAGCAACATATTGAGACGGTAGAAAAGATTGAAGCTGAATCGTAAGCGGTGCTTGACCAGCTTGGCAAAGAAGACTTCGTGGGAACTTTTGCAGGCTGGCAAAAACGCTGGATTCGCTATATTAATGTAGAAGGAGACTGTTTTGAAGGTGATGCAGCCCAAAATGTAATTATTTAATAAAAATATGTTTTTAAAGCCAGTTCGGTTGTATATTGATCATACCTTATATATCATATAGTCAAGGTTTTTAATATTTATAATTGTGGAAAATAAAAACACTGTATATATTAGAGGTTTATTTGTTAACAATTCACATAAACCGTACAATTGAAAAATACATGTCCAAGTTTTAGTATAGATTACATACTTTACACTGAAACAGAATGAAATACTGTCTAAAATTGGATTTTGTCAAGTAAAACTGTCTGCCATTTAACAGTTACTCAAGATTTTTCATTTAGATTGGTGATAGAAAGAATAAAAGATAAAGGGTTTTAAAAATCTATACTTAAAAAAAACAACCAAAATATATAAGTATTTACATACATATCGATCAAATCACATTTCTCCTAGCTTTTTGCTAGGAACCTTTCGATATTACTCCTTAAGATGACCAGAGCCACAGGGCTCCTTTTGTCATCTCTATTGTCTGACATCTTAGCGTAATTCAGGTATCCCTCATTGTACAGAATTCTACTTTACGCAATTTCGCAACACAATTTAAATAAAATTATAAAAAGTGAGCGATGAAGTTGCGTGCGCAGCATAGATAATTTGCGCACAGTTAAAATTATTTAGTATCATCAATAAAGATCAGAAAAATGCTGTCCATCAACTCAGACATGACAATTTTTTGAAATAAAGGTACTGAAAATCATCTATGACTTTCAAGATTTGAGGAGAATGATGAGTCAAATCCGCCAGACCTAGTTGATTCATTACTCGATTGAAAGGAATAAGTTATGTAAATATACTCTAATTGAAAACAATAATAATAATTGTTGTTTTATCATTTTTAGATCACTTTTTTGTTCGAAACCAATCCCTATCTCACCCAGATTAAAATCCATTCACGTGACTCTTTTTTCTAGTTATACGGATTCTTCTTAAAATAAATTAATCATGCTAAGCGAGGGACGCCTGTATTTAACATTTCACATATGTTAAAAAAATATATATGAAAAAGTTAGATCATAAAAATGAAAAATAGGAAAACAATATTTTTGAAGTTTGCTTATTGCTCTTGAATTTGCACCCTAAACTATAACATATTATGTATATTAAAATAGTATTTTCCTGTGAATTAATTAAATAATTGCATATTAAAAATATCCAAAACTAATTTTCGGCACTCTCAGTGGAAGCAATATACATAGCAAGAATAATTATTATAGAATAATCTACAATGGTTTATTTAAAAAGCATCAATCTAAAATTCATATAACAAAATATTTTAAATAATCTTGGAAGACCGAAATATCAATTTTCTTAATAATAATAAAAATAAAAAGGACAATTTACATAGCGCCATTTAGAGATCAAACTCTCCTCAAGGGCGCTCAGGATTCTAACCCATTTATAAACACCTCCCAAAAAGGATTGTCTTGAAGTGCTTTCTAAAGTTGCATACTCCACCCATATCTCTGACACTAGGATGTAGACCATGCCATGCCATCGTACATATTGGCAATATTGGCCACTGTACATTTTAAGCGCATGCTAGTATTGTTAGAAGAACTCTCACCAGACACTAGACTAGCACCCTTCTTTATATTTTGGTATCATCAAGAATTGAAAGGTAAAGCTCCAGATGGAAGGAAGACCAAAGTTGACTTATAAGAACACTTTCGGATTCAAAACTTAAATTTTCTGGAGAAATTTGTTTAAGGTTAAATTTTGTACAATATAACAACTGAACAATAACATATTTATTTTATCATTAGTATTTCATAGTAATACTTTTCGATTGTTACAATAACAAATTGTTCAAGTATTGTCGATCGAATGGAATTTTAATTTCCTATTTTTGATGTGTATGGTATTTTTATATCTACTGAAAGTATTTAGCTTGTCCACTAGTTAAAATCATATAACATGAAAGACGTGTTTTAGGAGAATCATTTGGAATAAATAATATAACATTTTTCAGTCATTGGACAATAATTTTAAGTTAAAATGTCTTGTTGATATGTTTCATTCAATAAAAATTTTGATACAATATAAGATTCTTTATTATGTTAATTATTTCAAAAGCCAATTAAAAAATAATAAATAATACAATAGAAATGTGGATGGTAGAAGACTTCATAGATAAATAATACACTTTATCATTACTTGACCGATAAGATCTCTAAGGAAGAGAGATGAAAACATTGAGATACGCTTGTGAATAGAATATTTTGTTTCGTGAAAAGCCCCTAGATGGAAGGATGGACTTAATTTAGAGGAATAGCTGAGAGAAAACCATTCTGAATATTTATGCTTCAGTACCAAGAATTATGGAAAACATTTTTTTAAGATTGAGTGTAACAATACATAGAGGACAATTACATCTATGTATACTAAAACTAAAAATGTAAACTTAAACATACATATTTATATCTAGTACAAAGAGTGTATTTTCATAAGCTTTCAAAATATTTGAGTATTATATTAGGTGTACAAATAAGTTTCCGCCGTTTTTTATAAAAAATTGGGCATTTATTGTGAAAGAACGGAACCTCATGTTTTATTCGAAGTATTGCCCATCGCTTGCCACTACTTTTTCCCATCTTTCTGGCAGCATACGGATACCGCGTCGGAAGAATGCTTCATCTTTTGAGGCTATCCACGAATCGACCCAATTTTTGGTATCTTCATATGATATGAAGGCCATGCGTCATCGATCGAAACGAGTGGAAATCAGAAGGAGCAATGTCTGGTGAATATGGCGGGTGGGGTAAAACTTCCCAATTGAGTGTTTCCAAATAGGTTTTGACCGGCGCCGCAACATGTGGATGAGCATTATCATGCAGGAGAATAATTTCGTCATGTCTGGAGTAGTACTGGGCGCGCTTTTCCTTGAGTGCTCGACTCAATCTCATCAATTGTGTTCGGTAGACAGCCCCAGCAATGGTTTCGTTCAGTTTGAAAAACTCATAATACACGACACCAAGCTGATCCCACCAAATACACAAGAGTTTTTTTCCATGAATATTTGGCTTAGTCGTAATGTTGAAGCATGGCCAGGGGGTCCCCATGATTTCTTCCTTTTTGGATTATCATAGTGGATCCATTTTTCATCACCAGTGACTATACGGTGCAGAAAACCCTTTCCTTTATGCCTGGCAAGCAGCATTTCACATGTGGAAAATCGGCGTTCAACGTTTCTCGGTGTCAGTTCATATGGAACCCAATTTCCTTGTTTTTGAATCATTCCCAATGATTTCAACCGATGTGAAATTGCTTGTTGAGTCACTCCTAATGCAAGTGCAAGTTCTTCTTGCGTTTGGCACGAATTTTGATCTAATAATACTTCCGATTCCGCGTCTTCGTACACTTTCGACCTTCCGCTATGTTCTTTGTCTTCGATGTCAAATTCAAAGTTCTTAAATTTTTGAAACCACTCACAACAACTTCTCTCACTTAAGGCAGCCTCACCATATGCTTCTACAAGCAATCGATGCGCCTCAGCTGCAGATTTCCTCAAATTGAAGAACTAAATCAAAAGTTCCCGCAAATGACGCTTATTCGGCTCAAAACTTGACATTTTCGCACACAAAAGAATATATTATACTGATAAAAATCACTAATATTTCAAGGTTATGTTGTTGACAGATGTCCAACCTAAGGACAATGACGTTTTACATCTGACAATTTTAACCATAACTTACTGGTGGTGCCAACTTTTGTCAAACGGCGGCGGCTTATTTGTACACCTGATAATTTTACAATGTATAAATGAACCAAATCTAAGCAATGTACTTTTTTTACAAATATTATACCAAAAGATCAAAAGTGCAATACAAAAAAAAATATTTTTTAATAAGTGCATGAAAATGTGAGCATTTTATTTATTTTACTGTAGTAGCACACCTTGGCGGGTTTGTTACTACATGGCAATATCTAATAACCAAACAAAAATATGTTACCAAAAGTGCTACATTCAGAGTAACAAATGATTCATATGTAGGATAAATTTAAAAAAGCAAAATATTAAATGCCATAATAGGTCAGCAAAAGGAAAAGGATTTGTTTGCGAGGAAAATTGCAAAAAAAACATCATGGCATTGAAGCGAGATATAATGTGTTTTAAGTCACTATTGAAGCAAGCTAACGAGAGTGTAGTCTTATGGTAGCATGAACTTGGCTTTCGAGTCTGATAGTATGGACAATTTCTGCAGCAGTGCCTGTTTTTGATCGGAGAGGTTCTGAGCATTTTCGGCAGATAAGAAGCATTAAATGGATATTTGGGGTAAACATAAGTTATATCCAGGGCTGATGGTATATTTTATATCAGTCTTACATAAATGAGATAAATAACAATGTACAAGAATTCGAAATGATAAGGTATTCATTTTTCTGATAAATTTATAGAAAAAACAATAACTTATATAGTGCTGTTTTGTAAAACAATCTCACTCCAAAAAGCTCAGTATTTACGTGTGTTAATTACTTACTCAATGTTAGAAAAAATATATTTACATGAAAAAGGAAAGAATAATGAATCGATAGAATAGATTGTTCACCTGACCCAAAGTTGCTTGCATTTAAACTTCTCACATTGCTGATTATTTCTTGCATATTTTTCTTTATACATTGGCTTAAAAGATAAATATATTTCTACAAAAGAGTAAAATATGAAATCAACATAATTGATGGTCAATTTGTAAGTAAGGTGAGTTTTACACTCAATATGCAAACATAAATTTTCATTTGAAGTTTCAATCAAAGGTTGTCTATTTTAACTAAACATATTCAGTTTTGAAAATGTTTATAGGCATTCATAAAAACTTTTACTAGATGTTCAAAACACCCAAGGCTGTTCTATTAAGAATTTATTTGGATGATTTAAAAAACAAGTGGCTCAAGAGTACGTACGAACATAAGGTTTGAAAATGTACATTTATTTATTTTATTACAGGTTTAACCCAGTTCCATAAAAAATACACAGTAGAAGAAACAAATATTAAATTGATTAAAAAATAAGTGGCTTAGTTACGTCTACAAAGTTTATTAATAAACTGAATTCTCAATGTATCCACTGAGATGTGGAATCTATAATTTTATTATTTTTAAACAATTTTAAAAGAAATTATTCAGCAGTTTAATGTGTTATGTCTAAATTACAGTTCAATACATCAGATGACATATCTAATGTGATCAAATCTAGTTGACTGAAAATATTTGAATTGGTAGGCTGGTAAATAATAATAATAAGATAAATTTAATACTTCCTTAACATTTTCCATTCTTAAAGAATCAATGACTTATCGTATTGAATATCTATATCATATGGATGAAAATGAATTTCTTAATTGTTAAGAAGAATTAAGTATATACATAGTATAATGTGTATAAATATACAAGTTTCTACATGGATTCAATAATCCACTAGTTTCTTCACAGGGTATTTAGTATCTCTGCTGTGCCTCTCCTCTGGGTCATTTTGATTGTGAAAATTTCTTCGTCCTCCATCAGAGTAGCTTCGAGAGTTTCCTGCTTCCAAGTTGCGTCTGTCGTCCCAATTTCTGTTTCCTCTGTAATCCTGACTTCTGCTTCGGTCGTCATTATAATTTCTAAACTCATTCGGATTTCTAAATGCAGTTCTATTATTATATGGCCTGGAATTGTAAGAGTTTTGATTGTCATATCTATTGTAAGATCTACCTTCATGTCTAGTTGCTCCATAGTGCTGACGATTATCTTGGTTATTTCTGTAATTGTTACTGCCACCCCATTCTGAGTGTCCTGGTTCTGGGTCCCTGGGTCCAGAGTTCGCTTTGTATCTAGGGGAGGAATTAATGGCAACTTCATTCTCCAATGCGGGAGGTCTGGGTTTTGAGGTAGTTCTTCTTGGAGGACTTGGGTTTTTCTCTTCGTGCTCCCAAACAGGTACTCTTGTCTTGTCTCGAGCCTTTCTTGGTGGACTATTGTCCTTTTCTTCATCACTCTCTTTATCTCTTGAACGGTTTCTATAAAATAAATAAGAAAAAAAAATTAAAACTCAATTTTATTGTGAAAAAGATTATTTGTGTTTTTAATGTGAATTAAGTAGGTGAACATGCGAGTATATTTTTTCTAAATACATTTTTTTGCATGTTGTTATTTTATACGAATCCTTGAATGCGCAGGATAGAGCTCTTGGCCTTCTGAGCCCTGGCCTGTGTGTGCTTGTACGTGTAGTATGTAGGTATTTTTCCTGATTATAATTTTGTATGAGTCATATCAATTTTTATGCCACTTGAATTTGTGTATACGTACTATAAATTCTATAATAGATTTTAATTGAAATATTGTAATTATTTTAATGCTAAAAATCGACCATACACTGTAATAATAAATAGATGAATATCGAAAATAATTATTATGGAATTTTTCAAGAATTTATGATTATAAATTGATAGCTTCGTAAGCCCTGCCAGCTGTGGATATGTTGAAAGTAAAATAGTATCAGCAAGCAGCTTCAAGTTATTCAAGAGCTCAGAAATAAATTCATTAAATTTATTAATGTTTTGACTTAACAGCATATTTCAATAGAATACTTAAAATATTATTGATTTAAAATATCTCTATTCTTAGAAAACACACTGTAAAATTATAGTTATAGAAAAAGGGTAAATATTTTCAAATGGGTGAAAAAACTGACTAAAATTTGGGATACATATTATTGAATCACGTTTAAAAGTAAACTTGTCAATATATAATCAAAACATAAATGATTTATCAATGAAACTTCTTTATGTATGCAACTGTTGATAGTTTATTTAGATTTAATATGTGAAACAATGTCATACAGACGTTTTATTTTGAAACAATACTCGTAATAAAAATACTGAAACAATCCTCGTAAAAAAAAGGCCAAAAATGAAAATACAACATGATAATCAAATTAACTATTTTACCATATGTATACATTCTTGATTTGCAAAAATTACTCAATTGTGATCACACACGTTAAGTAAGTACAATAGTTGAAGCACAAATGCAATCAATATGCCTTCAATATACAGTTTTTGGTAATAAAGTGCTACACAAGCAAAATTAAAATTAGCACGAATATCCAGATTGAAGTGGAATATTTCGAAATATGAGCATTTTGAACAATGGACTCAATTGTATTTTTGACAAATAATCGAATATCAACTGTGCACAAAACATTAAAATACAGAGTTGAGATATATTAAAATGGGAAAATATTACAAATCAATGACCTTATTAATCGAGAACTAAGAATTTTAAATATTTAATACGAAAACATTAATGATTACAGTATAATAATGTATATCCAATTATATTGGGAGTGCCAAGATGTTGTAGTGCAACAGACATTTAAAGCCCAAGGTCATTGACCAAGTTTTGATGCTATGCATCAAGTGTATAATACGAACTGACAACGCATTCATTAGATAATGCAATTTGCACTATTGGACAATGCAGTTTGCGACTAGAAAAATGATCATTGTAACAAGAAGCAAATAGTCTGAACGGAAAATTATGTTTAATTTTAATTTATTTATTCTTTGAATATTTGCTTTTGTCTGTATTTTTTTAACTATGTTTTTTTTTAATATAGATTGATATTTGGGTAGAACGTTCTCAGATGATGGAAGAGTTAAGAGGGATATCGAATGGCCTGTAACATTAGGAAACAATGTAAATGGGGCAATAAAACATACATACTCGAACTTGACAGTATCAAAATTTGCTAAGATGATAGTCCACAATAGTATTTTGGTGCCAACTTTGATGTATGGGAGTGAAACGTAGATGTGATAGGGCCGAATAAATGCTGTAGAAATGCGTGCATTGAGAAGAATACATGGAGTGAAAATGTATGACAAATTGTGGAATGAAGTGATTAGGGATGAATGTGAACTTAAGGCTGATGTGTTAAGTAAGGTGAAGAAGAGCACGCTGAGATGGTTTGGACATATGTAACGAATGAATGAAGAAAGACTAACAAAACAGATATATAATGCAAATGTGAGTGGAAGGCGTGTGAGAAAAAAATCAAGGAAAATTTGGTTGGATCAAGTGAATGATATTCTAAAAGAAGGAAACATAGAAAGTTAGACAAATTGTAGAAGTTATATGCGAAAGCGTATGGGTGAGGAAAAGGCAAAGGGTGTGTTGAGATAGGAAACTGTGGCTCTGTCCTCTTTGCCTACCCCAAGAGGGAGTTAACATGATGGTATGTATGTAATTTATATTGTGACATTGCACGCCATTACATGCTCGCTGGAATAAATTATTATTACTATTATCAACTGTTTTAATAAAAGTGAACACCTTTGCACAATTTCTTTCCAATGACCTCTGTGGTCTTGTTGGCAAGAAATAATTTTCTTTCAATTTTTTTTAAATAAAAAAGAGTGCCAGTCTGGTTTGAGAATTCATCTGGTAACATATTTAACACTTGCCACCCTGTGATGGATAGCGAGTGACCAGGACTTACATTTTATTTGATTATTCAATGTTTTAATACGTAATAAAATTATTTTTATGACTTATTACAAAAAATAACCTAGCAGATTTTGCATAATTTTAATTTAAAACATACATTTTTCCCTGGACGTTTAACGTCCAGCACCGTGGCTGGCGGAATTTTCCAGCACAGTAAGGAAAGTGTTCAAAATTAACTTTTCTAGTGAGTAAGTCCTTTCATCAAAATTAACTTTTCTAGTGAGTAAGTCCAACGACACAGAAAGTTTTACAAGTGCTTGGATCAATGGTTAATATTATCACTGTCTAGTTCTTGAAGTTAAGCTAAACCATCTGATTTTTGAGACATAGTTAGGGAAAAAGAAATATATGAATGTTGACAAATCTAGGAGACCTTGTCGAGTGCTGTGGAGAAGAATCACTGTCCTCATCGCCTGAACTACGTGACATTTGTCGTTGGTGGCGCATTTCTCTTTGTCTGAAAAATAAATTAACATTGATTTTGTTAGAATATTAATTTTATACAATAAAATAGATAAAATCAAACCAATCTATGTCAAAATTTGCCAAAATGATGATACATAAAAACAAATTAGTGGCAATATTGATATTTGTGAATGAAACATAGATGTGAAAAAATAAATGAAGAAGCTGAATTATAAGCACTGAGATACATGGTATATCCATGAATGTCTCTCTGATCTCTTCATTGAAATGTCTGATGGTATGATGTATATTATTTTTCAATAATGCTCATGCCACACACCAGTTAGCAGTAGCTAAGTTGGTTGAGCCTCAGAGTAAGTGGTGACTTCGTAGCTTTTAAGGGATGTTACAATGTAAGAGAGGGAAAATGTGTCTTAGGTCAAAAACGGTTCTGTAGAAATATAATTAATGTGACATGCTGTGTTTTAAATATTCATACCATAAAACTAATACAACTTCTTCAAATTCCTTTAGACAATATGTTGTAACTATATTACAGCTATGAATGTAATTTAAGGTACTATGTAGAAAAACTGTACTCTACTTACTTCCTTCTAATTTTGATAGCCATCTCCCTCATCTCATCATCTCTCTCTTGCTGCAACTGTTGTTCTTTCTCCAGCCTCTCAGCTTCGGCCTTCATGTCAGCCCGCACTGTAAAAATCAATAATTTATTTGATTATTTTTATAGTACTATTTTTATCATACTCTGATATGAGAGCATGAGATGGTCCTTGTTCAAATCATATTGAGAAAATATAGCAAACAGCAACCTCTTATGTCTGATTTCAATTAACATGCCTTCTTGATTTATTACAACCCACTTTCTTCTTATGTCTGACAACAATAAGAGTCAATATATATTATATTTTAGACATGCAATTTACTTCATATTCACCTAATGAGAAAGATGGAAGTCATTGAAATCGGAATACAAAAGAAAAAATAAGTGTTTTATTTATTTTACTAAAAATTAACAAACATGATACTACAAAGTGAAATGTCTTTTTTTTAAATTCAAGATAGATTATATTTGTATTTATGACATGTTGAGCTGGATTCCGATTTATTATTTTCAAAATTAACCACAATTACTACCACTTTTACTCCCCACATGAAATTATTCATTCAGTAAGCAGCATTGTTTCCTCATTTCCTAGGCATTTAAGAGATTTGCCTAATGTCAATAAGCATAATTCTGCGAATCGTAACCCCCCTGTAATTTGTTGATACAGTCACCTTGATAATCCTTTTTAAATGTTTCTTGACTCTGCACTCTGATAGCAGTAGAAGGCAATAAAGGCATGTAGCATTCTCCACCTGGTCTGTCCATTGAGTCGTGGTCTGCCCCATCAGTTCAACTCTTCCATATTTCCAGTAACCAGTCCCCACGAACCTCTCAATGTTTAATTAAAAGGAATAAATTACAAAACTCACGTTGCCTTGATAACTGTGCTTGCATCTTTTTCCTCAACCGCTCCTTCGCAGACAACTTCTCTTTGGCTTGCTGCAATTACAATAAAAAAAAATATTTATAAATAAATAACTCATATAATGCAGAATGAAAAAAAACACAATTATTCTATAAGATATTTTTTCCATTTTAAATCTACTATCTTCTAGAATGGATGCTAATAATTGGTAAAATACAAAAAATTTTAAGTTTTGACTAAGTCAAATGATTTTAAAAACCACAATATCTATAAGAATGATAGGAACAGAAGAAATGAGTGTTTTGCGAAAAACATCTGATATTACTATGTATAAAAGAGTAAGCATCGACCGGATTTGGGATAGCTATTTGTTTGTGTCTGATGTTATAAGTAGAATCAAGAAAAGAATCTTGATATGGTTTGGACATAATGTGAGAATGAGTTCTGAAATATTAACGAAACAAATGTATATGTTTAGATAAACTGAGTAAAAAATTGAATGATACAGTTGGAGAAAATTTAATTAAGAGAAAGGTAAGCATGTGAAATAGAAGAGCATGTATGAGATGTATGAGTGTGGATGAGGCAAAGGCTTTTGTGTGAATAGGAAGGTGTAGATATATGTGCTTTCTGCCTACTTCAAAAGTGATATGTAAATACACATTCAAGTATACTCTCCCAATAATGTACTCGAATGCAATTTAACCAAAAAAAAATAGATATATCGTTTTTGATAAATGTTTAAATACCAATAATATCTAAAAATTAATAAAAGTACTCATGATAAAATGGGCTATCGAATACTTTTAGAAATATTGTTACAATGTGGAAAAACAATGTTTTTATTAGCTATTTATTTGATTATTTTTTTATTACTTAGGGCAAAATCTCAAATTTTAACTTACCTTAAAGAACCAATAAATTTAAGGATAATATAAGTATATCTATGTTTAAGATGACATTCAATTCTATTTCATTTAAAAAATTTAAGGATAATATAAGTATATCTATGTTTAAGATGACATTCAATTCTATTTCATTTAAAAAATTTAAGGATAATATAAGTATATCTATGTTTAAGATGACATTTAATTCTATTTCATTAAAAAAAATTAAGGATAATATAAGTATATCTATGTTTAAGGTGACATTCAATTCTATTTCATTAAAAAAATTTAAGGATAATATAAGTATATCTATGTTTAAGATGACATTCAATTCTATTTCATTTAAAAAATTTAAGGATAATATAAGTATATCTATTTTTAAGATGACATTCAATTCTATTTCATTTAAGGATAATATAAGTATATCTATGTTTAAGATGACATTAAATTCTATTTCATTTAAAAAACAAACTACGTACTATTTTAGGTCAATTGAAATATTTAAAAATATCTTAAGTTGATGGTTCAATAAAAATGGTATCAGTGGTTCCCAACCTTTTTGGAATCACAACCCTCATTGATAAAAACAAAAAATTTTGTGTCATGGCATTCCATGCCACTTTTGACCCATAAACATACTTAGTAAATTATGATATGTCATATTTTGTGGAACATATTTCGAAAAACATAGTATCTTATAATTTCAAAACTGGTCAGCATGGATATACATTAACTTATTTATCATATGCTGATAAGATAGCAGAACACTTTGCGTTGGCGTTGTAGTTAAAAGGAATATTTTCCACTGGGAAAAAATGACTTTAAAAATAGATGGGTTTTGAATTCATTTAATGAAGTCGCTGTTGAGACTGAAACAATTGATTCAAGTTGAATGGATAAACTTATAGAATTATTATGTGAAAAAAATATGCAGTTGAAGTCTACAACAAAAGATGTGGATATGTTTTGGATAGAAATTAAAATATGAAGAATTTATTAAAGGCTTTGGCTTTAACTTTGTGAAACTCCATATTAGAATATTTAATAAGAAACTACTTTGTTATTCCACTAATTACATTAATCCACCAGTGCACTGCTCTAATAACAAACCTAGATCATTCGGCCTGAAAAGAGCTTCGAGATAAGGAGGTAGAAACATGTGAAGCGGGGATTAATGTAGTGGAACAACAAAGTTGTGTATTGGTAAATATTTTAATATGAAGAATTGTTTATGCAAGCCATTTAAATACTGGTACCATTTGCAGAATCCTATTTATGCGCATTAAGTTTTTCTGCAATGGCTGTCAACAAAACAAAGAAAAATACTTTCACTTCAAAATAATTTACTGTTAAGTGTATCCTCAATCAAATTTCATTTTTAATGGCTAACCAATAACAAACAAACTCAAGCTTCATATTAAAATATATTTATTTATATTTTAAACTTGATAATTAATGTTTTTGTAATTTTCTTTAAAAAATCTTTCTTGGTATTTAACTAGATGTTTAATTTTTATATTTTATAATATTCATTTTTTTTTTCATAACCATCAAAACCCGGCCTGTTGTGATTCCCCTCCTAACCTAGTGAACCTCCTAGGGGTCACGCACCCTAGGAGGTTCACTAAGTTAGATGAAGAATCACAGAACAACCGTGTTGGGAACCACTTGATTAAGTTAATGGAGTCTTATCTCAAATAACAACTGTGATTTTAAAAAAAAGATAATACATAATTTCAGGTCAGTCTATGACATATTTTTTTTAAACATTATGTCAGCAATTTGGTTAAAATATATGACAAACATTAAATCATTACTGTGAGGGTGATCCATAAAGAAGTACCAGTCTGTGCATTGAGTTTGTGCAGATCATCCACTCTGTCACTTTTTGGTAGTGCTTGGTTCATGTTTTGTGAGAATTTTCTCACTTTTGTTATATCTGCTTGTGTTTGAAATGAACGGATAATAGGAAATTCTGCTGTCTGTTTCATTTCATTTATTTGAACTTATCTGGATTGGTGATACAGACATATTGAAGAGTGACAATCTCTTGTTACTGAAGACTGCATTAAGGAATCCAGACACTTAACAAGATTAGTCACAACTTTTCCTATCTAATCCATTAAATTATAACGACTCTTCTTAGAAAATAAAAAGTTAAATAGACTAGCGGCAAAAGTCTACTCATGAAGGTATAACTAAAATAACACTTAGTTATTTTAGTTATACCTTCATGAGTAGTAAGTACATTGAAAAATAGTTTTTTCAATGTAATAAGAATCAGTTTTTTATTATTATTATTGAATTGAAATAAGATACTTTCTGGGTGACCCTCGTAATGATGTGTTACGCTCTTAATGGTTATATATTTTTACATCATACCACGGCAAATGCTTAGAGTCTGAAACCCTAATACACAGCGAAAGAATATGATGAGTGATATATTTGAACCAATTTACTTATAAAGGTATATATATATATATATATATATATATATATATATATATATATATATATATATATATATATATATATATATATATATATATATATATATATATATATATATATATATGTATATATGTATATATGTATATATGTATATATGTATATATGTATATATGTATATATGTATATATGTATATATGTATATATGTATATATGTATATATGTATATATGTATATATGTATATATGTATATATGTATATATGTATATATGTATATATGTATATATGTATATATGTATATATGTATATATGTATATATGTATATATGTATATATGTATATATGTATATATGTATGTATGTATGTATGTATGTATGTATGTATGTATGTATGTATGTATGTATGTATGTATGTATGTATGTATGTATGTATGTATGTATGTATGTATGTATGTATGTATGTATGTATGTATGTATGTATGTATGTATGTATGTATGTATGTATGTATGTATGTATGTATGTATGTATGTATGTATGTATGTATGTATGTATGTATGTATGTATGTATGTATGTATGTATGTATGTATGTATGTATGTATGTATGTATGTATGTATGTATGTATGTATGTATGTATGTATGTATGTATGTATGTATGTATGTATGTATGTATGTATGTATGTATGTATGTATGTATGTATGTATGTATGTATGTATGTATGTATGTATGTATGTATGTATGTATGTATGTATGTATGTATGTATGTATGTATGTATGTATGTATGTATGTATGTATGTATGTATGTATGTATGTATGTATGTATGTATGTATGTATGTATGTATGTATGTATGTATGTATGTATGTATGTATGTATATATATATATATATATATATATATATATATATATATATATATATATATATATATATATATATATATATATATATATATATATATATATATATATATATATATATATATATATATATATATATATATATATATATATGTATAATATTAACATGCTGTAGATAGATGTAAGAGTGCATCTACAGTATTAATATGCGGATTATTTTCAACTATAAAATGAGTTGATTACGGACACTAAGAAATAAGAGAATCGAAGAGAGACAAGACTTCTTCATGCCCATTGATCTATAACTAAGCAGAATAATATTTTGTGTCACAGATTTTCAAGAAATGAAAATTCAAGTAAAATAAAAAAGAAAAATTAAGAAATTAATGTAATTCCTATAACGAAAATTATGATTGATATAACGATCACATTACTATTAATTAATTCAAATTATTAAAAAAAAAATCTGATAACTACAAAATATACTTTTTTAACATGAGAATATTATCAATATTTAGTTGCTTTTCATAAAAGCCTTCAATAAAAATATGTCAACTAAAATATCACTTATTACAATATACTATACATAATGCCCATAACATAAATCTCAAATATAACCGAAAAATGTTTCATTGAAATTTATTTTAAGAATGCAGACCGTAATAATTTACTGGTATGACTAAATTTCATATTTGTATCAAATATTAGGTTGATGTGAAAATAATTGCCTTTTTTTAAATAATACGAATGAGATTAATTACATAATTTCTATTATTGGATATAACCTTCGTCGTCTATTAGTTAATTTATATATCTTATCCTTTCCCTATCTTTAAGTTTTAGAGCAAAAACTCATCAAGGGTTGTTTTAACTTTTTCCAAGGATAAATTCCAAGAACAAAACATGTGGAACCAAAAATTACAAGTTTGAGTGTTTACCACATATTCAACATACACTTCAAAGATATTTTTAGTCACGATAGTTGCATAACTTCCTTTTTTAATTCATATAACACGTAATGCCAGATATGAATTTTATAAGTTTAGGGTTAGGGTTGTTACACAATAGACGAAAATAAACTGACCAAATCAGGTAGTGTCCATTTTTAAACAGACAAAAAAATACGCTTTAAAATTACCATTTACAAAAAGTACCTGGAAAACGGCAATAAATTCTGCATCAACCTAATAATTATTAAATCTGCAACTATAATATACGTTTTATCAACTTTTTTTGATAAAGTTCAACTTCAATAGAATGGACGAAGAGAATTGGTTTTAATAACTATTCATTTAAATTATTTTTAATTTTATAAAAATTATTAAAAAAAATATATATTAGATTTCTTTTGATAAACAATATGCAATCTTTAATTAAATTATTTAAAGAGAAATTTTAATGAATTCTTTTAAGTAAAGAATCCACTGCCAAAAATGGATGGCGCAATGGATTTATACACTCCACAATGGCAGTAAACACATAACAATGTGAACACATTGTGTGTTAAGGTAATAAAGTGTTTGCGATACTGTTCTAGGAGTGGCCCAATACAATGATTCTTACTGACTTTGGATGCTGCTCCAGTACTACGGACTACATTCGAGACTTGGCTCGTTTTACTGCCAGTCAAATGTTCTTTAGATCTGCAAAAGAAAAATGGATGTAAGTAACTAGGCGTTCCAAAACATAGATATTAAATTATTTTTCTAAATTTAGCTATAATGTCTAGACAAATTATGCAATAAATTAACTATCGCTCAACATGATCTGTTCCTAGTTTAATGAGTGTATTAGCTTTATGATGCCAGAAACATAGAATTCTTTCCACGCTTACACTACTATTCATCATTATTTGGTTTGATTTGTCATAGACATATCCCAGATAGATGTAAGAACACATCTATGGTATTGTACAGGGACTATTATAAATATATATTAATGAGTTGATTACAAAAATTAAGGAATAAGTTAATTGAAAGATTATGTCACAATTGATGCCAGTGATTTGATTTGATGTATTTCATAGACATTCCACAGATAAATTTAAGAGTATATCTATGGTATTAATACGTGGCCTATTTTAATTATAACTTCTTTACTTAAAAATTGTGTAATGTTCATAATATCAATAATTATATTAGGTCCTTACATATGAAATTGGCGTTTTGTTTGGGAGGAACATAAAGTTGATTTTTTTTTAATATATTATATTTATTTAATCAAAGTATGTACCATTGCTATCTATGCACTTTTGCCATCTCATAGGTAGTTCATCGATCCCTTTACTAAAAAAACCATTCGGACGGGAATCAATAAAATCTTTGAAGTCGGTTTGGACTGCCCCATCGGAGTTGAATTTTTTCCCTTGCAAGAAGTTATCCAAATTTCGAAAAAAATAGTAATCTGTTGGGGCAAGGTCCGGAGAGTACGGTGGATGTCTTAGACATTCCAATTGAAGCTCTTCTAATTTGGTAGCCGTCTGTTGTGCAGTGTGTGGTCTAGCGTTATCATGAAGCAGCAGTGGCCTAGAGCGATTAACCAGCCTCGGTTGTTTAGCAGCTAGCTTTTCCATCATGGTTTGCAGTTGCTGACAATAGACATCTGCCGTAATCGTCTGGCCAGATTTAAGAAAGCTGTAGTGAACGACACCAGCACTAGTCCACCAAACGCTCACAAGTAACTTTTTTGGAGTCAATTTTCGCTTGGGGCATGGTTTGACTGGTTCGGCAGGGTTCAGCCATTGCGATGAGCGCTTCCGATTATCATACAGGATCCACTTTTCATCACAGGTAATGATTCGATTCAAAATCCCTTCATTATTGTGCCGGTTGAGTAATGCAACGCAGCAGTCAACGCGCGTTTGTTGATTTGCTTCACTCAATTCGTGAGGTACCCACCTTTCAAGCTTTTTCACCTTCCCAATTTGCTTCAAGTGGATTAAAACAGTTTTATCACTAACACCGCAGCCTGCAGCTAACTCGGACGTGGTTTGCGATGGATCCGCTTCCACAATAGCCTTCAATTCTTCATTATCAACTTTGGTCTCCGGCCGTCCACGGGGCTTCTTCTGCAGGTCGAAATTTCCAGAACGAAAACGTTGGAACCAAAAACGCACTGTGTTTTCTTTTGCGGCACCGTCGCCATACACATCATTAATCCTTCGAGCCGTTTCTGCAGCACTGGTGCCACGGTGGAACTCGTACTCGTAAATAACGCGATATTTCAAGTTTTCCATTTTGTAAACTGAGTGACGCAAAGAAAAAAAACAATTGAGGAAAAAACAAATGAATTATAATTTTCGAAACACAAATACTTGAGTAAATAGCTGTATAAATTTGAATTTGATATTCCTAACCAAAGAGAAGATATTTGAGATCAAAGTTGCCAGTACGGCAAAACGCCAATTTCATATGTAAGGACCTAATATTATATAAAATATAAATAATTATTATAACTTACTCATTTCTTGCATGTGTCTGGCCTTCGTCGTTGGAGTCAATGGAGAGCTCACTTGAGGAAGAGCGAGCGCCTTCCCTCTTGCGGCCGTAGTACCTCGGGAGCTTGACAGCGCTCGTATTGCTTGAGTTTAAGCTGTTGTTATTGTTAGTTGTCGAAGTGTAGCTTTTGTTAACGTTCGCTTTGTTCGAACCTCGGTCTTCTCGGCTAAGGTGGAAAAGGAAATTTTAAACATTAATGTAAATACACTACATTATAAGATGTACAGATAATAATAGATGGATGCAAAATATCTAGAATTTGTAAGAGGAGTGTTGCCAAACTTTTGGTAAAATATACATCCGTACAATTCCATCACATGATTTCTATCGGGGCAGGCAAAGGACAGAGCGCTTAACTTTCCTATCGTGACACACATCTTTCGTCTCCTCTACATAAATAGACCTCATACAACTTCTATGATTTCTCTGACTTTTAACATTTTCTTCTTCAAAATATCATTCACTTGATCCCACTATTCTTTCCTTGATCTTCTTCTACCACACCCTCCATTCAAACTTGCACTGTACATTTGTTTTGTTAGTAATTGGATTAAGTCTACTGAGGCACAAAAAACTGAAGGCTACAAATTTACATAATCCTGTCACATAATTCTCGTTATATAATCCGGTGCCATCACATTGGGGCCAGAATCAGGTCACAAACTAAAGCCAGGATCTACAGAAAATTGATCAATATACAGCCTGGCTTTCACATTTATCCTTAATAACTTTATTCTGTCATATATTGTGCCCCCACATATTTTTCTCAGTGCACACATTTTTATAGCATTTATTCAACTCTTTTCAGAGTTTCTTCACATCCACTATTAATTCTCATACATTCAAATTAATACTAAATTATTGCTGTGGACTGTCATCTTAGCAGATTTTGATTCTGTTTAGTTCCAGGATATATGTAGGCAAAATAGTTTGATTATATGTAATACAAAAAGGAGCTGAGGTAGATTAGGAGCACAATCCTAATATAATAAATTGTGGATGTCCAAATGTGAGAGTTCCAAATGTGTTAAGTTTATCAGAAATGTATTTACATCACCAGTTTATATTTTAACTTGAGTCGGGGTTAAAATGTAGCTTAACCTTTTAAGCGCCGGAAGTTATTAGTATGGCCGTACCCAGCAGGCCGGGATTTTTTCAACAAAAATAAAACCTAAAAAATTATTTTTTTTGTATACAGATATAAAGGATATTATGAAAACTTACTAAATATATACACCGTGGGGAGTTTGAGCTGCCGTTCACTCAGAAAAACACAGTTTAAATATTCACAAAATGTCAGGGTTGTCACAACTTGACACAGAAAACACGTTTACTTATAAATATAGTGGAATATAATATACTTTGTAAACTAAAACCAACAAATTATCTGTATGATGTATAATAAAGCACAAAAGGTAAATAAACTATAAAATAAAACCGTAAAAAGTCTATGTAAACGTCGTATTATGCCGCAAAACTACCGCCAACAACCAAATAATACATGAAAACACACTTTGTGAATAAATACTTCGAAAAATTAACAAAAGTTAAAACTCAACCATTGAAGAAAACTACAAACGAAGTCATTATAAATCGTCGCGATTACGTCGCAAAAATATGTAGTCGGTAACCCTGTATCAGAGACACGTATTGACTGTCAGTGAAAACTTTTAGAAAGATGACTGTAACTTTGATAATGTAGGTAAATTGTAATATTTAAATATTTCTTGACTATCCCAATAGATGTCACTATGTGTTACAATTTATAAATTAATACAATTGGATTTGATATTAGCTTGCAACAAGCTCAAAGGAGAGCGCGTTTGCGCGTTCATTTTGTATGGCCGGCCTGGCGAGCACTGAATCGGAGAGCGCGTCAACACGCTCGTGGCAGTGAACCGGTTAATCAATGCATATTTTCCATTGTCTTCACTGTATCATGAAAAATATCAATAAAGAAGCATTTTTTTATCTTTTCGTGAATTTCAAAATCTATAAAATTAATTTTCACATCAAATGCCTAATATTTTTATTTGCCTAAAATTACATACAGGATTTAAATATTTCTAAAAATATTTTCTTTTAAAAAACAACAGTAAATTCTAGAAAATAAAAGCTAATCATGGAATTGATTATTGATTAAGCCTGAAAATTAAGCAAAAAAATATTACAATAATATGATAGGCTAACCTCTATGTTTGAGTATGTTTGTCAGCCATCCTGTGGATGAAAGACTGTATATTTTGGTTTATTGTGTACAAGGTGGTACACTTCAGCAAACACACAGTCTAGACCAGAGGTTCTGAACCGGTGTTCCGCGAAGCTGTTACAAGTGCTCCGTCAAATATGAAACATTTGATCGAAGTTGGCGAATTGCTGTTGGCAAGGCAAGCAAGGCGCAGCACAATCTCCTACATTCCTATATTTTTTTGTAATTTTTATTTATAAATAAAAGTAATGTTCATGCAGTTTTTGTTAGTTTTATGTCCTTGATGATTTTCGTGATGCGCAAAATTTTCTTATAATCAAAAGTGACTTCAAAAAGGTTCAGAGTCACTGGTCTAGACAGATTAAACACAAAGTACCGATATCAAGGAGACTAAACTTCCAAAATAATCTGTAGGATTAATGTGCTGCAGTCTTTTGTTAGGCTGAGTTTTTATATAGCATAATTTTTGTGTTACTTAATACAACTATAAGAATTTATGTAAAACAAAGAAAAATAAATTCCGTTGGAAAATGGTGTCAAAGTAAAACCAGTCTGGAAGTGAATCCGCTAGGAATCGAATCTGGGGCGCTACTTAGTAAGTGTCAATCGTAAACATTAGACCACGGCCTTAAAAATGATAATATTGGTAATACGATACCACGACTCACCAGCTTGTGGAAGAGCGAGAGCTTCTCTTCAAGCGATCTGAGTATGATGATGAGCTACGTCTTCTGCAAACCAAAATAAAGGGAATTTAATTTAAATAATGATAACTTATTGGAAATAGCCAATTAATACCATAAACGTTATCATATATTTGATATAGCAAAATAAAAAATTATGCATATAGGTTAAAATAATTTGAAACTATTGGGTCTAGAAAACATATAAATTCTCAGTATACCGAGGAAACCTAATAATTAATTTTTGGAACTCAAAAAACCATTATGATACATTGCTTCCAATTAGCATAAAATCCCCCAAGTATCAAGTTTGACTGTTCGGACAATTATTTCAAAATATCCCCTAAGTGGAAAAAACAGCGTTTATTCTAGTAATAGTTTTTTGACAACTCATATTTGATTCAATATGGTTTTTCATAGCATTATATCCATAACCAACAGCTATATTAAATTATGTGTGTTGTCATTCAAATATATTTACTCATAATTAATCCGACTTTTAAATTAATTAATTTCTGTCTGGACTATAAATTGTTAATGATGTCACGTATTTCCAATAGGAAGCAACAGGACCACTCTCAAGTATTGTCTTGAGCATGTAGTCCCTATGTTCGGACAAGAGTCCTATAGAGCCCTACAATCACAATCAATACTACTTTTGTTCAAGAAACCCAATCTTTCCACATTCATCTTGCATCTAGGCAACTGCCTATACTGGAGTTTATTAAGGACTTGCCAAGTATGCCAGCCAAGGGAGTTGTTCTACTGGTGCCATAATTTCTGAAAGCTCTATCCAGTAGTAAGATGTTTTTTACCACTTCAGAGAATGCGTTTTATAGGGAGGAATAAGTTTTAAATTAAAACTTAGACTTTTAAGACTGACGTTTTTTCTTCACTGAGAAAAATGGAGGAGAATCATCTCGAAATTGAAACCTCAACCCGATGAAGATCATGGTGAAATGGATAAATGAATGAACTTTTAATTTATTTATACTTAATTATTGTGATGTTTGTTTTTTTTGACATTCAATTGATTGTTGTTTTCAAACAGAGCATCTTATATAAATGATTATGTTAATATACGCCTTAGTTAGAAAATTTATTTTTGAGAAATATTTCTATGGTCTTTGGAAAATTTTTAAAAAATGATGCCAATTTATCTGAAGGAATCATTGCGCACAAGATACTGTTTCTTAATTCTACATTTTTTTAAATATTTTTGAATGAATTATGTATCTTTAGATCCATGTTAAATTTACCAATTGTATACTAAAAATAAATTTACTTAAGATCACAGATATAGGAGTGAGAAGACATGTGTCTTTCCAGTACCCTTCTTATGATGCTGATACTAGCAAACTAAGAAACACATACACAGTACAATAAACAGTGCGTTAATTTATGACAGATTATTTGTAACTTATAATGCTCGTAAAATAGACAAAAAAATGTTGTAAACTGAAAGTCTTGTAAAAAAAACACAGAAAGACCAAAAAAATAATAGTTCTAATAAAAAATAAAACTGATAAATATCCCATATATATTTCAATAAGAGCTTAATAAATGAAAAATGGAAAAGTTTTTATACTCGTAAAACAAATTACCTGGATCTACTCCTTGATGAAGAACTGTAGGATCTACGTCTTCGTGATTCAGACCTGGATTTAGATCTGAAACTAGACCTTCGGGAGCTAGATCTAGTCCTAGATCTGGACCTTGATATAGATCTAGACTTGGATCTTTGTCTGGAACGAGACCTGCTTTTGTCGGACCATGGTGACTCTGAACGACGGGGTGATCTTGAATCCCTCGATTTTCGATGTTTATATGGAGAAAATTCTGATTTTCGTGGACTTGGCGTCCTACAAAAAAGATAAAAGTTAAATTTTTTCGCTTAACATCTAAAAATATGGATGCTCACCGAAAAAGTAGATTCCAGAATGAAAGTAGTTGATATGAAGTACCTTGAGTGAAAGCAGAGTGATGTCAACGGATTCCGAGTTAGAAATAATTAAATCAGAGTCACTCGGTGTAGAACCTTTTACTTCGTATTGACACAGATTAGTTTGCAAGTATTTTGAATGCCAGATGAGTGGTTGCTATAATAGATTTTGGCAATTCTGGAAGGAAGGTGTTGTATGGGTGACTAGATATACATGGACAAACTATGCATTAATAGTTTGGGTCAGCAATAGAGCACATTGACCAAGTTGGTGTTAATGAAGATGAAAAGCTAAAGATAATCTAATGCCTGTGAAGTTGCCAATTAAGATCTTATTGATATTGCAACACTTTCTAACAGCTCCAGAAAAATTATTATAAAGAATATTACTAATAAAGTTCATTATAACCCTTTGCATCCGAGAGCGCTCCACAGAACCATATTGGTTTTATTAAAAATATCGAGGGTGCCATAGCAGCAGTCCGCTACTAACATCTGTAGCAGATAATTGTGTTGCATCTGGGTTAAATATATTATTGATTTTACAGTTTTTCGCAGGCAAATATTTTGGCAATGTTTATAAAATTTTTAACTACACCAACATACATACATACCATTACACCATTTCCTTGTTGGGGTAGGCAGAGAGGTCAGAGCACCACACTTTCATATTTCAACACACATCCTTAGTCTCTTCTACATCTATACACCTTCTCATACAACTTCTCTGATTTTATACGTTTCTTTATGTCATTCACTTGATCCAACCAAACTTTTCTTGATCTTGCGTGGCCAAAACTTGAGGAATTAATTTATACTGTAGACTAATTCTAATGGGGTTCTTTCATTCAGGATAAAGCATTTAGAATTTGGATTAAAAACTGTCAATTTTGAGAAGAGATTTTATAAAATACTGTACCTTAATTGTTTACGGCCAGAACCTTTCAATACAGTTGCATACGTTTTGGATTCAGTACTTTTAAAATTCATTTTTGATTTTTCTGGATATGAAGCTATTACTGGCATCTTTTCTGAAATAAAACATTATTATTAGAAAAATAATACCTTAACTGTTATAAAAAAATTACTCAAAATTAATTACATAAAAGTACATGTTCAATGCAAACATAAGAATGCTTGGAAAGTTGGCCTTTCATTTCGACATTAGAATGTGATTTATAAGATCACTTGCAGGCATTAGTTTTTTTTACTGAACAATGCATTCATTAGCGAAGAAGTGCACTAAACACAAACATGATTTGAATTTATTTGTTTTGATTTTTGGATGAAAATATATTTTTGAGTCTGATGATTATTTGTAAAAACTAAAAAATCTATATGTTACACAAATCATTTGACACTTAAAAAATGGCGTAAGAAGGTATTGTAAATGAATTTTTTTTGTATCTATTCTGACATCAAACTGAGATTGGCAGAAAAAAATCTTGTTTATTCTCACAGACCAGATATTCTTTTGTTATATACAAATATATAACCCATTAATTAAATACAAATGTTATTCCACTTACCAGGAGTATCTCTGGGCTCTTCATCTTCTCCAAAACTGGTAATGAAGGTAATTCTTTCGGGGCAATTAGCTGGAGAAGGTGAGTGAGAGCGCCCTGCTAAGTGAGGGGAAAGCCCTCGCAACGGAGATGGGGGCCGAGCCGCATAGTGAGGGGGGCTCACCACACGCATCGCCAGCTTTTTATCTCTGGGAATAACAAAATTCGATTATTCATTCATACATATGATACTCCTCAATATATCATTCATAGAATTTCCTCAATATTCACTTATAATACGGATATGTTGAAAACCGTAATTGGAAGTCAATATTATCTTCAGCGCCATTAATCGAGTCTTCGGATTTAGAATCATGGAGAAGGCACGAAGTTCGCAGTTTGTTATCATAAGACTTGGTAATACTACCACATGGAGATAAATGTAATAATAACTTTTATGAACTCTTAATCAGACTGGAACACTTTTTTTTATAAGGAAATTTAACAGTTATTGAAATCGAATTTAAATCTTAAACCTCAGAGCGGAAGATAAACATTTGACCAACTAAGCCATGGAAGTTGTCAAATTTAGAAATTTTTTTTTTCAGCAGTATGTTCCAGACAGAAGCCTAGTTTGCTGGGCATGACGGGTTACCAACCCAAATATACATAATTTAAAATTCATTATTGCTTATCAGTATCTTTTTTTAATCATGTACAAATAAAATGTACGAGGTTTATCTGGTAATTATCTAACCTTATGATACAAAAATAAATAGTTCCCTAAAGCAATGGCATCCCATCAGAGAACACTTCTTGGAGTTTTTTATAATTGAAAGGAACAATGAATGTACCAGTGATGTTTGGACCTTAACGTTTAAAATTGATCAGATATTTATTTGACTAAAAGGAAAACTAGGATTTTTATAGGCTTTTTAATTTGTTGGAGTGGAATTTTATATTATTTTACCTATGTGCCCTTCTTTCTCTTCTACTTTTTCTCCCAGAGAACATTGCCTTCTCCTTTTCCTCTCTCATCAGCTGCTTTTGTTTTTCTGCATCTTCTGCGTCACTGGTGAGGAAAGAAAATAGATCTGTGCCTTGCATCCCAAAGTTGGCGCCACAAGCATTCATCAAATGTGCCTAAAATTTTATGTTAATATTCAATAACTACATTATAAATTTTCATATATTAAATTAATTTTCACTATGGAGTTTTCTAGTCTAAAATGCTATTTTGGAAATACTTTCAGTTTCTTTTTTTTTAATAGGCACTCTACACACTAGGATGATTTGTGCCACCACATTTAATGTAGTGTCACATTAAAACCAAGAAAACTATTATAAGAATCATACAGATACTTGAGAAAATAAACTTTGTGCCAATTAATTAATAGTTAATATTTGTGTTAAATGTTTATTACAAGTACTATTTCTTTTATATGCCTTCCGTGTTTAATTTATAGACACTTTTTATTTATTTTAACACTGGCGGATTTACTGATTGCTTTAAAGCAGGCATTGAAAACCAATTTACAAGAGATGTCCCAAAAAAATATGAATTTCTTCAAATGTTCAGACTAAAAAGTTCATAAAATGCAATATTTTTCAAAAAATTTAAAAACATACCTGTGCTGTTTCCACCTTGTTGACATCAATACTCAAGTCAACATCAATGATTTCAGCGTCAGACTCTTCATCTGAATCATCTTTATTATCATTTCCTGGTGCTGACAGTGCAGAAGGTCCTGCAGTTTGAGAATCTGTAAAATGTTCACAAAACTTTTATCTTGATTCTCATCATTCAGGAAATAAAAAGATTGAGTTCTCTTGAATTAAAAAAATAAAGCTTTAGTTTTACATAATCACCAATTTTTATTTCAATGAGAAGCTTAGTTTAGGAGATTTTAGAAAGGTTAAAAATGCCCATAAAAAAGGTTGATTGGCAATGAATAAAACTTGGCCAAAAATAAATACAATAGTGTTTCTGAGGTTAACTTTTTTTTATCAACTGTAGATTTGTTTTTCATTAACTGTCGTAAGATAGTTTAGAAATAAACTATAATATTAATCTGCCTTTTTAAACAAAGAATCGGTATGACCAAATCTTTTTTCACACAAACTTAAAAAACTCAATACACAACTGAACTTTGAAGGCCTTTTTCTACTAACTTATTTGAGAAACAAACAATATCTTTAAAGCTAATCTGATACTTTGCATAAATAATGTGATTTAAATAGTAAAGTTCCTTAAACAAAATGTTAGTAAAAAATACCTGCTGGATTCCTTGAGTCGTCATAATTGTAACCAATAGCAACACCGGTGTTTTTCTTTTCTGCTTGTTTCTCTTTCTGTGCCTCTTTCTCCTCCAAAGTTACACCAAACCTTTCTTCCACAGCTAGCTGATGGAGAAATTTCTCTTCTCCTGCAAAAGTTGATTATATTATAGATAACTAAAATTATATTAAATATCACATTTGAAGTTTGAGGAAATTATTTTATTTTGAAGAGTCTTGAAGAATGGCAAAGGTCATCCTTGAGTGAAATTTAGCTAAGATACGATATCAAGGTTTATATTACTCACCATGTAATATGAGTCTTGAACTCATATTACATGGATATCTAATCTCAGTAAGCATGTATCGTAAATGGTAGTCATTTGACCTATGTCTTACATCTATGCAATATGAAAAAAATGACTTGTTATTGCACTGCAAGACACTTGAATCAGCATCTTCCGTGATAAATATAAGACTAAAAAGTTGTTCTATATTTTCTATTATCCCCTACTGTTAAAATATCAAAAAAAAAATTTTTTAATAATGAAAAATAATAGAATGATAAAAGTTCGAATGATT
The DNA here is from genome assembly GCA_949825065.1 of Odontocerum albicorne. Classification (NCBI taxonomy): domain Eukaryota; kingdom Metazoa; phylum Arthropoda; class Insecta; order Trichoptera; family Odontoceridae; genus Odontocerum; species Odontocerum albicorne. The sequence goes on along the minus strand of OX463852.1, from coordinate 17,373,940 downwards.
AATTAAAGAATGAAACATTGACTATAAATACATATGTTTCAATCCAACAGAAGACATAAAAAATACTTTGTTTTAATTTACTTATTTTACAAATCATATATTTTTTGTAATAAAATGACCACGGTAACCACTAAGAAACAATACATGATATTTCGAGTCAGATATAGACTATCTGTAAAAACCAATAACAAAAAAAGTTGAAATAAAATAAACAAATAACAAAAAAACTGTAAAAACAAATAACAAAAAGTGTTGAAATAAAATACATAAGACCCGTCCAGCACATCATTATTTCTAATTCAGTTCAACAATACGAGTTTTTTGTGTAATACAGCAATCACTGTCTTTAATAATTTGATTATTGATAATAAAAGTTATTACTGATAAATGCATAATACTAAACCCCAGAAAATCAAGATTATTTAAAAAATGCTACAAATCTTAGATTTGGTATATGTCATTTCATAAAAAATAATGAAGGCTTTAAAATTTGCTTAAAAGTGGCTTGAGATTCCTTATATACCAATATAAAGTAAGATTAATAATGTATATGAAATTCAATATTTAAATAAATTGAAAATAATATAATCAACACTTAAAATAATGGCTTTTGGACAAAAGAAAAATTTAGTTTCCAAAAAGATGATTATATATTTTTTTTAAATGCAGTAAGTAATAATCAATTTCAATTGATATTTATTGACTGAAGCACCGGGCCAAAAACGAGGTAATGTCATCCACATACCGATTCCGAGGAACATATTTTGAGCTAAAATTCTATATCTCTCATAATTGCAATTCCTCTCTTCAAAGCTCAAATCATCTGCTGTTAAATCTGGGGTGATTATTTCGGGAATATAGTCCAAATGAGCTCGAACATCAAACCTGTCAATCATATTGTCATGATCTCCCTGCCACGGCATCCTGTAAATACAATAAAAAATAATTATCAATTTTTGCACTTTCAAGTCAAATGACAATATACATAATGCGCCACTCTTGGAAAGTGTCCACTGGTCGAAACGCAGGCAGGATTAGATATTCCTTATAGTACAAAAACACAAGATTCATAGAGAAGGAAGGGTGAAGTCTTAAAAATGAGTGAGCATGTATAAGATGTATGGACATGACAGAAGAGAAAAATGTATGCCAGGACAGAAGTGGAGATCTGATTTCACTGTCTACCTTATCGGAGAGAATTATCACTGTGTTGGTTTTCATCTATCGGGATCTGCCACTTTGACAGCAAACAAAATTATTGACCTGATTCTAAGTTCACTACATGTAATTTTTTACATACAAATACTGATGAGTACTAAGGCTACCAGTAATAGTGTTGTACAAGCTTGTTCCAGGATGGATTCACTAAGCTAATTTAAATTCTTATGAATTTATAGCTTTTTATATTAATATGTTATTTTAATATTAAAAAATAAATACTAGTTTATGTCTAGTCCCCCAATTTTGTTTCATTATATGTAATGCTTTTTTGCAATGTTCAATTATATTTGCTACGAACCTTGCACTGTGCAACTCCCCTAGAATAACACGGACATTTTTTTTTGCTTAGTATTCTACGGTATAAGAAAGTGCATGGCCGTGCGGTAATGCACTGGACTTCCATGTGGAAAGTCACCAGTTCGAACCCAGTGTTGTGCTACTCCCCTTAAATGACAGGTATTTTTACCGCCTAGTATTCGGGGGTATAAGGATACCTATAACTTCGATCATATTTAAAAAAAAGGAAAAATCATGCCGATGTGCTCCGATCGTCTCACTTCGATGTACTATCATTTCAAACACAGCAATGTCGTAGGTAATTTTGCTGGTGTGCAACGGCCTACTAAAAAAAAATTCCATGACACAACTTCCCTTTCCAACTGAATTGACGTTGAAATGGCATGGGGATCTTCGACTAAAAGGCCCAACAATGATGACGAATGTAAATAGTGATAGTGAATGTCTTAACACGTTCCGCGCCGCGTAGGTCACCGGTGACCTACCGTGTTTTTGACCAGGGCGCCACATAGGTCACTGGTGACCTACGTGTTTTTTTTTTATAAACAGTCCCAGTGCGCCAGCGGTCACATTTACTACGAATTTTAACATTGAATGTGACCTAACGGCGCCCCTGAATATAATGCACATAAAAACTTCCAAAATTTTGTTTGAAAATGCAATTATTTTTAATAAACCTCCAGGTGTACATGAGCAAGCTATTACGGTTTATTTTTTCAAGGATAAACTAGCCTCTACAATTAGGCTAGGGGGTATAGAAGAGATTCCAGGGATAACATAATGAATGGGACCATCCATTTGTCACACTCTGGAATTTTATGAGGGTGCATTGTCTATGCAACATTGTGACCCTTTTTTTTGGAGCTATTGTCTCAGTAATCATAAGAGATTATTATGTTATGGCGTAACACTATAGCATATTACATAAATAAATAAAAAATATAATAAGTAATAAATAAGCATGCTACAATTTGTTTCGACTACAAAAGTTTATGTTGTATATACATGTGTTACCGTACGACGCCGCGTAGGTCACCAGTGACCTACGCTCACAATATCACCTAAAATCAGTTTATTTTTAAAAATAAATCATTATTTATGAAGCCTATATATGTATACATAATATAAACTATAATTTGTTTAGTGGCGCAGGTACTTATTTTCTCAAAATGTACTGCGGCACGGAACGTGTTAATAATTAAATGAATGTCTTAATAATCACAAGAGATCTTTACAATCACATTGAAATTAAAATACAAGAAAAGAATATATACAAACATGATGGCTGGTCCCTCTCCAGCAGTGGCTACGGCTGGGTCCAGATGAATTTTGCAAGGCCTGCCATGCAATTGCAGAAACTGGGTGGGATCTGCTTTCTAGAAAATGAATTAATCCTTTATTAAATAAAGTGACAGCACAATCTTATCACATCAAAATTTTTGATTCTGTAGTGTCATTTAGCAGTTGAAGTAAATCAGGATATTGTAGGATATAATAGGGTATTTGCAGCCTATGAGCAAATAGTTTATAGCAAATGTGAAATAATATGAGCTTATTTCGAATATCATTTTTTTTTTAAATGTTTAATTTCTATTAAATAAATTATTTTTAACGATTGACTTATGGCATTGTGATGCCAAAATATTTGTCAAGTTACTAACTCAGCGGCAAACAGAAGTGTTTATTTGAGGACATTATGTGTAAATACTTCCAATGAATTTGTTGCAATTATATTATCAGTCGATAAATGTATCCATTATAATAATGTTATTTCGCAAACCCAATTGTTTTTAGGTACATTTTTTCACTGCATTATACATTTTTTCCCATCACGACAGTGTCATTTGATACGCAAAAAATATATTGTTTGGTATAGTAAAGGTTGCATTAATGGCCTTGAGAAGGTTAATGGAAGCATTATGCAGTGCTTATAATGAACTCCTTTAAAAAAGAACAAAAAATGTAAAAACTTTTACTGACAATGTGAACTTTTATATAAATATTTATATGTGGTAGTAGGAACAAATTTCACAAGGACTTGTTGCATCGCAACTTAAAGCATGTGAAAATGAGTGTTTTGATGGGTATATGAAATATAATTATTCATATTGATTTTGGTAGAAAAATAAATTCTACCTTGTTTCTAAATTTTTTTGTAAAAAAAAGAGAAAACCGTGAAATGACTGTTGTGGATAATTTTAATTCACTCTGAAATTTTATTACGATTAATTTAACACTTATCAGTGAGGTTGGCAGGATTAGATATTCCTTATAGTACAAAAACACAAGATTCATAGAGAAGGAAGGGTGAAGTCTTAAAAATGAGTGAGCATGTATAAGATGTATGGACATGACAGAAGGGAAAAATGTATGCCAGGACAGAAGTGGAGATCTGATTTCACTGTCTACCTTAATAAGGATATGGGGTGAATACGATAACAATAATGTTAAAAATAATAAATGTGAAATGATTCTAGTTGATAATCGCTATAATATATTATAGATGGGACACATCTTATTATGCCATCATCACTTTGATCAGATTTCAGGTAGCCTATTAAAGACATTTTATGTTCCTGATAATTAAAATTTTTATGTTCCCAATAATTACATCTGAGCAAAAAATCATCCTTTTTTGTATGTACCATTTTTCAGATCCAATGCCATGGCTTAACACTCAGTGAAGTGCAGTTTAGAGATATTGAACCAATCTAGTGACACAGTGGATATATTCTCGGCACCGCCTAAGCAATATGAGAAGAAATCTTAGTTGTTGATCCATAAAAATAATAATTAATTAGACCCACATTAGGTAACAAACTACGAGAAATAATTCATTTTCGCTGCATATTTTTAAAAGAAAATAAAACAATTTTTTTTTTTAAATGTAGAAGCAATTAAGACTTTATGCTTGCAACTAAATTAGATGCGAGGATTAAATTAATTTAATAATTTTGCACAATACACCAACAACAAAAAGACAGATTTCCCAGAAATTAATTAAACTTTAAAAATTATCATTTTGTTATTTAAAAAATACTGCCATAGAATTAGCCGTTTCATTGTACTTTTCACCTGTTCCAAGAGATGACAACACTGCTTTTGTATAAAGATTTGAATATTAAAGAATTCTTAGAAACCAAACTCAATTGACTCGAGTTTTAGAATAACGCTACTTACATTTCCTCTAAAAGGAATATATATATATATATATATATATATATATATATATATATATATATATATATATATATATATATATACATATACATATACATATACATATACATATACATATACATATACATATACATATACATATACATATACATATACATATACATATACATATACATATACATATACATATACATATACATATACATATACATATACATATACATATACATATACATATACATATACATATACATATACATATACATATACATATACATATACATATACATATACATATACATATACATATACATATACATATATATATATATATATATATATATATATATATATATATATATATATATATATATATATATATATATATATATATATATATATATATATATATATATATATATTGTATCACAAAGATATGTATATATAAAACGCAGTTAATAGTCTAAAGAAAATTATAAATGGAAGTCAATTTAGGTATTTTTAAGAGGATAGTGTGATAAGTAAATTGTCTACTGTAATATTAAACATTTAAGAATAGACAAAAATATAGGTGAAATTCAATTTTAAGCTTTCCGTTCTTCAAAATCACAGTTTATGCAGAACACATATCGATTCGAACCATATAAAAAGGCATTTTGATAGACAAATTCCAATATTTTCAAAATCCAATCCTTTGGAACCAAAACATTTATCTTAAAAAAACACGTAGAAACACAATTGCATAATAATAACTTTGGATACAAAATATCCTATCAATCCTGTTATACAAACACAAAGTAAAACTGACAATTTTTTCATAGAAATCCCGTCTCCTCTCAGCACGTCGTCGATAGTCTACAATCATGCCTCGTATTATCTTCTCCTGTTTTCTAGCTTCGTGCCACATTTTAAATGTTTTATTTGTTTCGATTCGTCCTAAAATTGCAGCGCGATAAATAAGAACCGTATTGACGTAGAAGTTATTCAAAATAAAACCAAATTGTTCAATAGCTAACCAGCCATATTGATGGGTGAAGCCAATTTCAATTATTGCCATAATAACATACGTCAAATTAAATTTCTTAGAGTGCTTACCTTCAAAGTTTCATGTGACAATTAAACGTTAAAAGTATGATTAAATATTTTTTTATAAATCAGCCTTGTCATCATAAAAGTATTAAAATATTTATTTTAAAATCCAACAGGCAAAATCACACGAATTAATTATATTGTGTGTAAAATAGTATATATTGTAGATATATTTGCTGCTTTTTAAAATTGTGTCTATTGTTCCCATTCAAAACTATTTATAATGCTTAAACTAGCGATGCAATAAAGTATCGTTTATCTCTTTTATTTTGTAATATGTATTTGATTTCAATTTTATGATAAAGATAATGTTTTATCTATTTGAAAAAATAGAATTATCACAGTTTTTTTTAATCTAAAATAGTATGCTACTTTGTAATAGTGCATTTTTACATCTTCTGAAACAAACTATGCTAAATGTAAAGCGCTACTCTAGAAATTAGAATATATGTTGAACATTATTATGACACATTGATTTTTTTACTGAATAACTTTATGTCACTTAGATTTTTCGAATAATTTGATTTGCTAGAGAAAAAGTAAATTTCAACAAAATAAACGGCACTTAATTGTATTTTATATAAAACAGTAATAAATAAAAAAACAGAATATAACATCAATATCATTCAAAAAAACTATTATTTATGATACATATATTATTTATTTTTTCAAGCATTATTGTTAAACATACCAATGTAATAATAAAAGTCAATTAAAATAATAAGTCCTATTAAGTAAAGTTTGAAAAATGGAATTTATTTTAAAATGAAACCGAAAAAATCATCACATGATTTTAATTTTTCAAAAAAATATATTTTGAAATAATTTATTACCAGCCTCACTAGGTGAGATTGTAACATAGCTTTCAGTATTGCCATATGTTTCTTCTTGGGAAACTGTCAGCGATTTATCCATTATTGTTTCTATATAACCTAAAACTAAGACAAATTTAGACAAAACCTGCTTTTGTCTAAAATTTTGTATGGAATATCGTCGGTATTTTTATTTCTTATAAGTTAAAAGAAAAACAACAAGATGAATCAAGCTAGCGTGTCAAAGTTAGTATCACAACTGAAAATAAAAGTTCCTGGAAGACACCGAAATTTAAAGAATCCTCAGGGCCCAGAGGGCCGCATGAATAAATTGCGTAAAACTGTAACTGCTTTAGTAAAATATGAACGCTTAGAATTAAATTTCATCAGAGCAGATGAATCTCGACAGTATGCGGAAAGGGTATGTGCCTTATTTATGTAATTTAAATAAAGTAAATATGCTGAAATTTATAATGTTATCGAAGCTTTTGTTTACTTGATAGGATAGATAAAAAAAGTTGTGTTCTTGAATCGCTCGAAAAATATCTCTTATGCTATTTGTGTCGCTCTAAACAGATTGACCTCAAATCATTCAAATGTTACACCAATTTTCAATACCAGACTATCGAGAGGCATATAGATGGTTAAAATAAAACTTATGAAACTAATAATGTAAATGCATACTTTCGTGCCATATCTCTTTTGGAGTAGGTAGAGATGATAGATCACCGTATCTTTCTACCCATGTACACACCTTTTGCCTTGCTCAGCTCACGTCCAAACATCTCATGATAGATTGTGTTACACTTTTGTTGTATACAATGCAACCTGGTGGATTTATTGCTATTTGGCAATCTTTTCCAACCAACCAGATAATCAGACTGGAACTTTTTTAAAATGTGGGTACCAACTGGAAAGGTCTCCAGAGTTGGACCGATCTAGCAACTTCATATCTGACAGGATAAATAGCATTGTTAATTGTGAGTTTCTAGTTTTTTGTCCATTTCTTTAGAGGACTTGAGTAAACTAATTAAATCTTGCCTAAATAAACAATGTGGTTTAGATCCTATACCAATTTGGTTGTAGAAGTGTTTTATATTCTTCTACCTGTGACTCAGCGTATTGTCAATGGATCACTTGCAGCCTCTATAATCCCCGTCGGACTTAAAACTTCTATCATAACTCCTGTTCAAAAAAAATTTGAATCCCAATAATATAGAAAATTATAGACCGTTTTCTAATTTACCGTTTTTGTCGAAACTTATTGAAAAAAATGACTTCTGCTCAGATGAAGTTATACACATATATAACTTGAAATAAACTAATTTCAAGTAATCAATCTGCTTATAGAAAATATCACTCTCCGGAGACTGTTGTTTTAAGACTGATGTCAGATTTACTGACTGGAATAGAAGAGGGGAAAATAGTTTTTATCACTGTTCTGAATATGAAATTATCTTGCAAAGACTTAGGAATGAGTATTCATTTTCAGGCAGTGCTCGCACCTCAGATGAATCTTATCTGTCAAATAGAAAGCAATCCGTTGTTATCAATCAAGAAGAATCTTTTCAGGATATTGTAAACTATGGCGTATCACGAGGGTCAGTTCTGGGGCTGCTGTTTTTTTGTTATATCAGTGATCTCATTGGCATGGAAGGTTTATGTGGATGATACTCTGCTTTATAGATTCTGTGATCCAAATGGAAAAAATATTCTGAAACAGGATACTTTTAACTGCATTCTCAGTCTCAAATTGGATGTGGAAAAATAGATTAAAATTTAATCCAAGTAAAACGGAATTTCCCTGAGCTTCCCCTTTTTGATGGGGTTGCTTTATCAGCGTATCAGGTGTAAGTATCTTTTGAAAAGATAGCGTCAGATTTCTTGGTGTTTGTCTTAATAGTAAAGTAAGCTCTCCTTCGTTAAGCAAATTGGTTGCATAGTTTATTCAGATTTCTTAGTGTTTGTCTTAATAGTAAAGTAAGCTCTCCTTCAATAGGCAAATTGGTTGCATAGTTTATTCAGATTTCTTAGTGTTTGTCTTAATAGTAAAGTAAGCTCTCCTTCGATAGGCAAATTGGTTGCATAGTTTATTCAGATTTCTATAGTCTTAGAGAGTTTAAATTTGTAGATCGATGTCTTTTAACAAGGAAATAAAAACTCTAATTCATTTGTTGTGTCGTGTCTGGATTATTATAACTATTTATTCTGATTCACAAATTTCTAGACTCGTCAGTTTTCCTCCATAGTCATAAATATTGCCATATTGATCCGCTTCTAAAAACTTTCCACTTCATTCTCCCAATATGTCCAAACCAACTAAAGATTCTTTTTTTAGATTAGAACAAGAAATTTAAAAAAAGAGAACTTGAGGAAAAATGTACATAATCGGGTGCAACTAATCCTACAAATTATGTGTACTAAGTCAGACAAGAAAGCATTGGGTGAATAAGTCACAGCTTGTTTATATAGAGGGTCGTGGAGAGGGAACCTACAGGAGATATCCCTTACAAGAAACAGTCACAGTAAATTGAAAAATTATCTCAGTTCATTTGACAGATTAATTGCACCCGATCGAGGGTTAAAACCAAATAAAAAGATACAATCACAATAAAACAATTTAAACAAAACGTAGTTATTCAAATACACATGTTAAAATTCGTAACAAAAAAACAATTTATACAGTTATTAATATAATACAACTCGCAATACTAAAATACAATCAAGGTGGGTAGCCTGCACCATACCACAATGAGCGTCATTCGTGACATTCATGTGGAAAGAAAAGTACAGTTCTTCTGTTCGAGGGCAGAACATGGGATGATGTATTTTCACAGGCAAACGAAGAATTACGTGTAGTATGGATGGACTCAAATTTATTGACTCTAAATTCCCAAAAAAACTAAATACATCACATTTAGCATCTCTATAAGAACTCAAGCACCTACAAATAAATACATAACACTGCACACTTGTTCACCCTTTGCTGACTGTACTTGTGTTTCTTTGGAAAGGGTTGATAGTATTAAGTATCTTGGAGTTTTTGTTGATCAGTTTCTTCGCTGGGAGGTCCATATTAATGCTTTGAGGACAAAAATCAGAAAACTAGGATACATATTCCGCATGATTCAAAATATACTCAGTGAAAATATTCTTAAAAGTATATACTTCGCCTTATGTCAGTCAGCACTTTCTTACGGTATATTTTGGGGAGGGGGGGTGCACCTTAACACAAAAACACATATTGCAGGTTTCCCAAAAATTGATTATAAAAATAATTAGTAAATTTCCTGCCCGGTATCCCACAGCGGAGCTTTTCAGAGAGTATCGAGTCCTGAACATAGCCAATTTACATCTCAAATCCATTCTCTGGCACTATCATCCAGAGTAAGGGAAGATGCAGACTCAGCGGAGACACATGACACGCATGGCAAATGATCAAATAAATGTTCACCATCCCTAGAGTTAAAACATCTTTTGCCCAAAGGCAATAATTTAGCTCCCATAACATACAATGGGGTGCCAAATTCAATAAAGGCAAAGGGAGGAAAACAATTCAGGCAGTCGATCGGAGCGTGGTTGTTATTGCGACAGGAGTTTGAGTACTTGGGCTTGCAAGAGGAATGACTTGTAGAAAAGGTTTTTGTGAGCTCTTGAGTGTGGTGTTTTTTGTTTTTATTTTTATGATTATGTGCGGTATATTGTGGGATGAATGTTTTTGGTCTGTCTGGAGTGATGAAGTGTGAGGAGTTTGATTTCGCGTGATGTATACATATGTAATTGAGTGTTACTGTTTGTTAGGTTGATGAGAATGTGCAACGGGGGTTTTATAAAATCAAAAATCGGAAAGAAGTATCGCTTTATTTTTTCATGCTATATGTCCTCAGTGAGATACAGACAAAAGCCTAGTTTACTGGGGCCACGACAAATGAAAGACAACAAACCCAGATCCATTACAATTGTATGTCCAAATTAAATTATCTGTTGTTTTTTCGCAAAATATGTATATTTCTTGTCATGTGTAAAATAAATAAAAAATAAATATAAAAAAAATTATTATAAAAAACTCAACATATTCATAGTTTAAGCGGTAATCAGTGAGTTAATCAAACTCAATATTGACCATATATGTTAAAAAGATGATAAAATATATCAATAAGAAAAATAAATGAAAAGTGAGAGAAACAAAAAAAGTTTGATGTTATGATCAAACAATGCACCTAGCAGCAACTTTATTGACAAGCGTCATTGTGGAGACCGACACTCGATTAATATTAGAGACAATCCACAAATCACAATAGATTTATAAAAATATTTATATCTCAGACATAATTAAAACATTTAGTAAAAATACTCCAACCATTCACAACAAAAACATTTCATAAATTCTGCAACCAGCCTTTTATAATTCAACACTGTGGAAAAATATATTGGCAATCTTAGTAAATAAATTTCCTAAAACTTGCTTTCTATTTAGGGGAATTTCATTGATAATTAAAGGTACTTAGTTTACAATGGAAATCACATCTATGGTATGTAACAAAGGAACTCTGATATAAAAAATACTAAGCAATTCAGGACAATTGAAGTGAATGTTAATAGTATTATGTAAAAAAAAGTAAACCATTCGGTATTTTTCTTTTGTTCTGAGGTAATAAATTCAATGTTCATTTGAGATATATTTAATGGCAGTCATTGGATGGCCAATTTCAAGTTAATAGGTAATAAAAACTAGAAATTTTACACTTTGTGACCACATATCATGCTGAAATTAACTAATTTCTTTATTTTTAGTTAATCTCTGAAGCGATTCGACATGGTGACACACATATACCCACAATGGAAATGGCTGACTATTGGTTATTGGAGAAACAATTGGTTCACAAGTTATTCAAAGTACTTGCCCCTCGTTTCCAAGATTATGAAGTTTCATTCACAAGGATGTTTAAGGCACCCAGACCTTATCCTGGATCAACATACGAGAAAGCAATTTTGGAACTTCGTGGGAATCCTTTCCCCTCATTAAAGCCTAATAACTCAACCAATAGAAACCTCATTCACAATGTGTTATTAGATGCTGCTAAGTACGACTTTAGACAGCAAAAGTACGCTGAAATGGCTAAGAATATCAAAGAGCAGGAATCACAGGCAATCCCGGAAAGTGAACCTCAAACAACTTCTTGATTTAAGAAGTCTGATATTCTGTTTTATATTTAAAGCAGAGTATCAGCTATGATTGTTGTTTAAATTATGATATTTCAATCAACAAAACCTGAAAAAACGTATTATAAATGAAAATGTATTGTAAATAAAAATAATGTGTCAAAATTACAATATTCAATAAGTTCATTTTGATTGATATAAATAATATACAGAATTTTATATACTGAAACAATTCCAGTGTTGAAAATTTTTGAATACTACTTTTAAATTTAATATTTAGAAAGTATAGTAAGTTAATATGCTTGTTTCCTATTGCAAAATTTTAGGTTGTGTATCCAAATGGAGTAGAATCCCATGTAAGCATCCTTTTTTGCTTCAATTGTTTGAGAAAATAATATGATTATCGTAGCCATACCTAAACATTCATTTAAATGTAATAAACTTGATTACATTGTGGTCATTGTTCATACTAATCTAACAGAGTTGAGTTCTGTGACTCCTGACTCTTGCATATGAAGTAAATATTTTTCAATTTTCTTGGCTTATCCTGACACCGTTTGAAAATTGCAACTCAATGTTTGGTAAATAGAGAGCTATTGCAGTAAGTGCGGGGTCTGGGAAATGGGGGTCTATTGCGGTAAATGCAGAGTCTGGGAAATGGGAGGCTATTGAGCATTGAACGCATACTAGATGAACATGCGCCAGTAACTTGAACTCCTCGAATCCAGTGTAGTAAGGGATTGGAAAGAGTGGTCGGAGGTTCGAATCGAAAAGTGTTTAGGTACCAAAATCCACACATTTGACAAACTCTGTGCCATGCTGGGAGGCGAGAGGGGGTTACACTATTTAATTTGGGAATGAACCCCCGATGGTAGATATTCCTCCACTGTTCCAACGCAGCAAAGGAACCGGGAGTGGAGTAGGCGCTTTAGTTGCACTTCATTTTGCTCCGAGCCGCACCTTCTTTCGACGCAGGACACGTGACTGGGATTATATTATGTACATATTTATAAAATGTGTATTTGAAACATCATAATTATTAAATAACATATAATATTTTTAGCTTATAATAGTAGTAATAAATAAAATGTATAATGTAATAGATGTCTTTTATTACTTCAATATTTTTTTATTAACACATAACATCATACATTGCCTTATATCATAGCATACAATGGCGATAGGAAAATAACAATCAAGCGAGACTACATCTAAGTAATGTTTATGATTATAGTCAATCGCCTAATAAAACAAATTACACATATCATTTGGTCAATGATATAACATTTCAAGTTAGAAAAGGGTCCAAAATTATTATCACATTAAAAACAATAAGCAAACTAAATATGTGGACATATGTAGGGGCTTTTGAAAATAAATTGTACACATGGAATGATATATATGCAGTTCTATGTTATATTTTTTTAGCATTTACTACAAGAACATACAAATATTGGTACAATAATATTAATGAATTAAACCAATATTCTAATGAAAAGGAAAATACTTCATAAATTATTTACAAATCGTTATATCATGAATTCCAGATCTTGCATGTACATACATCATTTCCATTTTTAACAGAGTATTTTAATTGTAGAAGAAAATATAACTTTTTATTTATCAATTGGTACACCAATCTATACGAGTACTCGATCAACTTGAACATAGTGAAATTTAAATGATTTTTTCCAACATTCAATACCTTTGCGATAGACTAGATAGGGAACTTAAGTATTTATTGTAGAAATACTACAATGCCGAGAGAGCTCTGTTTTCTAAAGCAATATTAAAAAAAAACATTTGCTTTTGCTTAAAGCAAAATCGGCACAAAAACACCAAGCTTAATTGTCACATTAACATTCATTGATTTGTTTTCAACAATTATTTTTGTACATCTCCCATAATTTAATTAAAAAATACATCTAACTTTATCAAAAATAAAAATAGATTAAATTTTTGTGCTTAAATAGTTTGTGTTAAGAATTTTTAATAAATTATATATATTTAAATACTCTGTGACCTCTTCCTCATATTGTCTTCATTATATTGTTTTTATTTCATTTTAAACATATTGCATACAATTTGAATACTGGAAAGGATATATTAAAAGTATAAAACAATTTAACGAGTATAATAAACTCTATAGTAAAGCGTTTTGGACCTCCAGAGGCTGAATGTGTTGTCAAACTTTAATAAGTAAACCCCTTCTCCAGGATATGTATGAGATCCAGCATATATCTGAAATTAAATTGTTACATATGTATTTTATCATTATTAAGAAATTTTAATATGACGAAAACCTAGATTCTTTTTTCGGGTTCAATTCTCGGTGACACGTAAAAAAGGGTAGGTATCAGTCTAGTTTTCGCATATGGCCTTGGAACATATTTTTAGATGAAATTTCAACATGACAATAAGATCACCAGATTGTACTATATAATACAGAAGTACAATACAATATATTAAAATTGAAGAAATATGACTATATTTGGATAGAAGAGCGTGGAAATGCATTATTTTTGGCTATGAATGTAATTTCAATACATCATTTACTTTGAATTATAATTTTTTTAAATCAGAATAAGTTAATGTTAAAAAACAAAGTAAGATATCCAGTGTTGTTTAGTTATGTGCAATAAGTAATGTGACTTATCCTAAAAGTATCGGTATAATAGCCCAGTTGATATTTTTTATAACTGTTGGTGTAGTATACTATTTTAGATCAAAAAGTCATCGTAACAATCCTTTTTTCAAGTGGCTTTAAAAACACTGAAGATAACACATATTGAAAGTATAAAAATGGATGTTGAACAATCATACGAAAACACACATATTATCGAACAAAATCCCTAGTGGGACAAAAAAGTAGATAGAACTTCACATTAATTTATTAAATGACATTTTAACATCTCCATGTCTAGTCAAGAGCTGCGCTGATTTATCACCCAAAATATACTCTACAAATAAAAACCTAACGTAGGATGACCACAACCCTCAGCCATGAGGATATGTATGACTACGATAAATTCATTAACTAAGAAAACCAGTAATATCAGAATAGAAAATTGGCAATATATCTGAAAACCGCATCAGTTTTTAAATATTGCTTTGCTATTTTATTTATCATATTAATTTATAGTAAGTATATCAATCTTTTAATTTATTTTGTCCCCTGGCCCGTGACTATCACTGTCAGACAGAATATGGAAGATTGGCCATGTCTGTTCTAAAGTATAAGGAATTACGGAAAATTAAAATACCTCAAGGTGGCTGTCTCTCCTATATATTTGTATGACTATGCTGATTGGAGCTTTCAACATAGCTAAGGTAGACTGACTCCCTCCTCCTTCAGCATGTGTTCCACTTTCTAAATCATCAGTATTCACAATTTCTGGAATTGAAAAAAATATAATTATTCAGGCAAGTAAAATAATAGGGTGAATGTAATAAGGATATGGTAAAAAAAATCTAGTATTTTCAGAATGATCAGGTGATCTAGTATTTACAGAATAAAAGTATTAAATTACTTATTGTATTATCTATTGATCGGAGATTTGGATAACACCTGTCGGGAATCAATGGTGTAAGTGTAGTTGTGTTTAATCTTCACCAGAAATGTCTACTCAAACATTTTTTCAAATGTGTTTCATGAATAAATGGAGGAAATTGTAAGAGGTTTTTCATTTATTTTTTCAGTATAAGGGTTGATTCACATGGTACATACTCATAACTAGATCTTACAACTTATCAAGTTAATAAGAATCTTTGAACAACCTATTTTTTCATATCCATATGACTCCGGTAAGATACAGGCAAAAACTTGGTTTTGTTATTTGCTCAGGACAAATGATTGGCAACAAACCCAGATACATATAATTTGAGTGTCTTTTTGAAATTGCATTGCTTTTTTGTGTCATGTTTTTCTCATATTATGTATTGGGTGTTAACATAAGTCGTGTCCGTTTTTTTTCGACAATTTTACCTTTAATTTTCCAATTATAAAATGAGCACCAAAAGTAAAACAAAATGGTAAAGGTTATATGTCATTCGAAAGAAAATTTTCTGCTCCACAAGATATTGTGTTTGCTTTTACGTTACATATAGTATATTATTTTATTTGATTACAATCCTTCAAAATGTAATGTCAAGTAGACGAAAGTGAGCATTTTCGACACCTTCTGTTCGCGTTTAATCGAGGGAATAAAGCTGCCAAAGCTGTTCGCGATATTTGCGAAGTGTATAGTGTAGGTGCTATGAATGAAAGGACAGCTCGTTGGTGGTTTTTGCGTTTCAAAGGCGCTAATTTCGACTTGAAAGACATGGAGCGTTACGGACGACCAGTGGACTTCGATGAGGACCGCTTAAACCATATTATTCATGAAGATCCCCTTCAAACCACCGTAGAATTGGCTGAGCAGATGAATTATAGTCACATGACTGTATACCGCCATCTTAAATCAATAGGAAAAGTCCAGAAGTTCGGCGCTTGGGTTCCACATGTTTTGAGTGAAAACAATAAAAATTAACATTCGACAATTTCTGCTGGTTTGCTCGCGCGTCATCGATCTACGCATGGTCACAAGCAAAGGTTCCTTTACTGCATCATTACTGGTGATTAAAAATGGTTTGAAAATGGTGATGAAAAATGTTTGAAGGGGATCTTCATGAATAATATGGTTTAAGCAGTCTTCATCGAAGTCCACTGGTCGTCCGGAACACTCCATGTCTTTCAGGTCGAAATTACCGTCTTTGAAACGCAAAAACCATTGACGAGCTGCCCTTTAATTCATAGCATCTTCACCATACACTTCGCAAATATCGCGAGCAGCTTTGCCAGCTTTATTCCCTCGATTGAACGCGAACAGAAGGGGATGTCGAAAATGCTCACTTTCGTCTACTTGACATTCCATTTTGAAGACTTGTAATCAAATAAAATAATATATGTAACGTAAAAGCAAATACAATATCTTGTAGAGACGAAAAATTTCTTTCGAATCATGTATAACCTTTACCATTCTGTTTTACTTTTGGTGCTCATTTTTAAATTTGAAAAAAAAACGGACATAACTTATGTTATCACCTAATATATATGTCATATAAATAAAAGGAATGAAAATGATCTAAGACATATCTGTCTATCTTATGTTGTCTTAAATTATATCATTATAATGAAATTTAATGTTCCTTTTCTTCACTGTTCAGTCTTCTGATAAATAAATACAGCTTAAAACCATCTGCAAGAAATTTTTAATACTTAGTTCAACGATTCTTGACTTTTAAGGTTCAACGATTCTTGACCCTTTATAAAAAATTGATATTTATAAAATGTAGACCTCGAAATAATATTGTATTACAATATAAAACAGCGCTAATAAGTCACCCACTTATATACCATATAGGACAACATTGTAATAAAGAGCAACTTTTAGTCTAGATATTGGTTTACTTATACTTTCATATAAATTATCATTTTTATAATGAGCATACTTTATACTGTCTTTCGTACAAAAAAAGTGATTTTAAGATCATCTGCATCAATTTAGTTTGTATTTATATATAAGTTTATAAAAAATTCTTGTCCTTTTTGTGACAGGTGCTACAAGAAGGATTTGCTCCTAAGAACTTTTATGATCCCTTTACCATCAGTTATTTGATCATTACGATAGTATTAAGATGAAGGACTTGTAGCGATAATAAAAAAAAACTAAAATAAACCATGACATTGCAAATATATCTTGAAATAAAATCAGAATTTTTAGAAAAGGTTGAAATAACCAAAAGTCCAAACAACTAGCTCATTCCAAAAGTGCATTATTATGAAAGATAATAAATAGTTTAGCCCATTTTCCCCCATTATTTACACAAATTGAGCAGTTTTTTTGGCGTTATTTTGAAGATGGAACAAAGTAAGTTGTTTTTTTGGTGCTTGATTCTTTTTTACTACCGTAAAGGAAATAAACAACATAATCCAAAAAAAAAACCACCTATTATGTTGCATTTTCAATAATATTCATATTAAAGTTATTAACACATTAAAATATTTATATCCTTTACTTGATCAAATGAAAATTTGTATTTTTTTTTCTAGGTCCCGTAATTGACTGTTTGTAATAAATTATGTTAATTCGAAAAACAGTGTATTTCGTAATTCGAAGTTTTGAGTTATTTGAAAGAAGTGCAAAAATACTTGCGTAGTGAGCCCGACACACTTGAATGTTTATCAAAACTTTGATTTTGTGGTAGATCACATTACAGTCAAGTGTGAGCTCAAACAAAAACAATAGAAAATAAGTGACTTTTTTTAACCAAAATAAGTGACATTAATAGGTATGGTTTGGAGTGTTCTTCTCATATAAATTATTATGTATTTTTATTTTACCTTTAATAGTTTCACAACTGTAAACATTAATTTGTCAAACACTTTGAATCATAGATTATTGTTGGCATCATATGGGGTTAATCGATTTACTTTGATTTAAGCTTATGTGTGCCACACAAGTATGTAACAAACAATTCTGATTATAATATCGTAATCAAATCAAATAAAAACTAGTGACATCATCATAAACATAAACCATTTAATCTGTGTAAACAAATGACCATGTCTAAATCAAATAAGTGATTAATATAGTTTTTTTTTTGTTTATAGACGTTGGATGCCTATGAAAAATAGTACATATTTTTTTTATTTATTTTACCATTGAATGTCATTACGTCTCAATATTGTGGAAAAAAGTCAAATTTGTTTTATTTGACTTAACATTATTTTAAGGGTGAGAAAAAAATGTTTGCAATGTTTCCAGCCATTGGGAAGTGTCACACAAATTGAAATTGTTTTTGTAGTGATCGTATGATTTTTTTTGTGAAATTTCTCATGAATTTCTAATTAACGGACTTTTATTGTAATATGAATTAAGGACGTTGGATTCTTTATTGTAATATGAATTAAGGACATTGGATTCTTTATTGTAATATGAATTAAGGACGTTGGATTCTTTATTGGAATTAAGGACGTTGGATTCTTTATTGGAATATGAATTAAGGACGTTGGATTCTTTATTGTAATATGAATAAAGGATGTTGGATTCTTGAATGTGATAATTTATGAATATCCAATATATTATTTATAGTTAAGGCATTAAAATATTGGAGGTTTAAAGACATTGTAATTCGTTTTTATCAAACACTGTTTATTCCACTTTATGTAATGGTAAAACCCTACTGTATTCAAGGTTTTCACCTCATCATCAGGGGAGCATAAACAAGACTGAATTCTGTTCGAACTGGTACCGACATACATGCTTCTAATGGTAAAAATTCGGATGGAGAGAGGCAGGAGACAACTTCAGCGAGCGGCGGTGTGTATGTCAGTACCAGTTCGAATAGAATTCAGCCTTGCTTTTGCTCCCCTGATGATAAGGTGAAAACCTTGAAACCGGTAGGGTTACATAAAGTGGAATAAACAGTGTTTGATAAATAAAATTACAATATCCAATACTTGATAAACAAAACTTGAAAAATCTCTTTATTTTACAAGTATTTTACATAATAGTACAAAAAAAGTGAAAAGTAAAAAATAATCTTACCATCTTCATCTTCAAAATCTTCCTGATCTAAATCCCCTTCATCATCACTCTCAGCTACGTGTACAGTGACTTGTGTTGTTGGAGACTTGCTCCATTCAAAATATACACCGAAACCTAAAAAAAAATATGGCTGGATCATGTTGACCAGGAGGTTATGATAAAAGATAATGCTAGAATAGAAGCACAAATTTTAGAAAATTGTGTATGATGTATTGTATGAATTTAGACAAAACAAAAGTTTGGATAGATGAGGGTAGTCTTTTTATCAGCAGTTTCTTTTTCCGCGGCATGTTGGCGGAAAATAAAGAAGGATCACTGTAATGAACTAAAAAGAATGTGATCAACCTGAAATAAATTAACACCCCAAAATTATATTATCAATAAAGTTTAGGCTGAGAATGGTATAAAGGCTAGAAAATTAACCCTTTCATCCCCAGTTATTTTGAAATAAATTTAAAATGTATAGGGATGCTTGCTTTTAACCTGTTCACCGCGTTAAAAATCAAATTCCACGAATCCTGTGCGCGGCACAATTTCAGCGTTTTTTAATTTCTAAGTTTAAACACATATTTTGTTTAGAACCACTGATATTTGATTACAACACCAAGTAAACATGACACTTAAGTAATTTTCTGATAATAAATAATAGTCATTACTCTTAAGGAGACTCATTAAATAAAGGAGATAAACTTAACATTACGTAAAATAAACAAAGGAATGCTACGATAAAATCAATGCTTCATGACACTCACCCAATCAAATGCATATAGCACTAGTAATGTTTATTTACGTAAGAGAGACTTAGTAATGTTTATTTACGTAAGAGAGACTCATCGCAGGACTCGATCCGCGCGACAGGTCGTTAATGCTGGAAATATTGAGAAACCAAAAAAATTCGGCGCTCTGTTTATTCAACAATATCTCATAAACTAATATATTATTTGACAAGGTTTTCAGAGATGTCGCTAGAATAAAGATTATTTTAAATTTTAGTTCAATTTTTATTCCGGTTTTGTGTCATTTTTTTTAAGTATTTGTGATTTGAAACTTGGATTGTCGTCAGATCACAGGCGTTTGTGCTCCCCGCGGGGAACACGTTAAATAAAATTGGAAAAACTGATCTAACATCAAAGTTTGTTGGTGAGAACTCTGGTTTTCTCCATAGCATTTTATGGAGTGAAGACATAGACGCTAAGGAAATAGGAAAGATATATACTGGATGTTGGAAGACTATAAGGAAACTGCCACAGTCATTAGTAACATAACTAAGATGTATTTGAGTGCTGGAATCCCTACCAATCATTTATTTATATTTTAATGTTGTCTTTAATCTCAACGCTTAATTTAGCGATTAAGAGCTGCTATTTTTGGATCATCTCGGATGATCAGATGGAAAATTATAAATTATATTCATATTTATATAAAGAGCGGGACACCCCTACGGCCTGCTGTAACTGCGAGGGTGCCCCCGCCGCCAATACATATCCAGCCTACACAAGAGACGCACCATACCGGCTCCCCGGATGGACCATCGCTCGTGGAGCCAGGTAGCCAGCGGTACTCCAGCCCCACCATCTCACCTCCCAGCCTCTCCTATAGCCTCCCTTTCTATTCCACCCCTCCACCCTCCTCAGCCCCTACCCCCGCCCCCGATCAACATGTCCACAAACGGAGAGAGCGAGTTACTCGCCATCATGCGCCTTGTCATCGGAGCCTGGAGCAGGCTCGCTTCTTGCACCACTAAGTTCAAGAAGACTATGATCTACCTCGAGATCATTGAGCAGCTCGTAGGATAAGCGTGATGATGAGTTTCTCTGGCATGAAAGTGCTCTGCTGGAATGCCTACAGCATGCAGCAGAAGATCGAGTAACTGATGCTGTTGGTGAACAATTCAGGTAAAGATATTGTGCTTATTACGGAAACTTGGTTAAAACCTGTATCTCGTGTGAGAGGCACCAGTGGCTTCACCGTCTATAGATTGGATCGCATTTCCGGTAGAGGTGGAGGCACCGCGATCCTCATCCGAGACACTATCCATCATACCCAACTCCTCACGCCCGTCCTGACAAACCTGACAAGCTTACGAGAGTAAATCCGACCTACCCTTCCGTTATAAGCACAAACTCCCGAAGCATTATCTGTTGCCTGACTAGTCCACTTACAGTATTAGCTGGGACGACCAAGGTCTGAGTGAATGTGATGGAATACAAGTAGTCTGAACGAGTGGACTTGTTTTTGCTAAATAATTAGTGTAAGAATTGTTATCTAGTTATAAGTAGTATGTAGGAGTTAATTATTTCTAAGAAATCATATATTAAGATTGTAAAAAATAAAATAAAATGACATGTAGGAAAATAAGATTAAGTAAGTTCATAAATTATAACATATAATTAAGATTAGTTAAGTAATAAATTTGTATATAGGTATAGCCTTGACAAATGTTTGTACAATATTTTACTTTGTTTAATAAAACAATAAAAAACATTGATTTGTTCAATGAAACTCAACTCTTTGAGTTCCATTATTAAAGTTATATAAAGAATTTTTAATATGTGATGTAATGGAAAGATAAATTTGTTTTGTTTTATCCTTTTCAACTAAATGCTGATAACATATAAAACAAGCTAATTTGATGTGTAATCTAAGTTTGATAAATAAAAACATATCAAACTTTGATTACACATGGTGCATTTTAAAGACATCTACGATTTGTCAAGATTTGTATAATATATTTACCAATGACTTGGATATCAATCAACCAAAATAATATCAAGATAACTATTATGATATTAACAAAACAAACTGATAAGCCATGATCATGACCCTTGCTGGCCTGACTTCAAGTGGAACATAGGGATAAAGCCAGAGGAAAAAGGAAGATCTATATACATATTTGTATACATAAGCCCTCTTGCCACAAGTTTTCTGGATATGGTGAATTTTGTGTGGCTCGATACAATATTACCCCTCACATGTTTTTTCCAACCCTTGTAGTTATAAACAAAATTACCTATGTCAAAATTATCAGTAGCGAACTCCCAAAAAAGGCAGCGTCCCCCCTCGTGCGTGGGCACTCGAACAGTTAGTGTCTCTCCATGCCCCACCTGCAGCACACCACCTCCTCCCGCCGCGTTCCTCACAGCCTGCTTGAACTGTACCAGCCCTGAACGGGTCCACATGCTCGGGGATGCTATTACCGGGAAACCATCTGGATGTAGAACAGCCACTTAATTAGGACTCACAAATTTGTCAAATATTGAATAGCAACAGACATATTTAAATCAAACAAGCATAAACACATCTTATACCCAGAAGTTTCAAGTTCGATACCTACTAGTATAAAAAATAAAGAAAACTGTCCCAGTCTTTAAAGAGCTCCTTTCATAACAAATGCGAGTGCTGTTGCCTCTTTATGTACGAGGGTAGTCCCAAAAGTACCCGACCTAAGAAAGAAAACACAAAAAATTTGGGAAAAAATATTTTTATTTCTCAACAGTCTCCTTTCAGCTCGATACACTTTTCCCAGCGATGTTCAATAGCTTCGATACCCTGTTTATAGTGAGAACCGTCGAGCGCCTCAAAATAGCCATCAACCGCAGATTCCACCTCTTCATTGTTGGCAAATCTTTTACCACCGATCCATTTTTTCAAGTTTGGAAAAAGAAAAAAATCCGAGGGGGCTAAATCTGGCAAATAGGGTGCGTGAGGAAGCAATTCGAACTTAAATTCATTGATTTTGGCCACCGCGATAACGGATGTGTGAACTGGTGCATTGTCTTGATGAAACAACACTTTCTTTTTCGCCAAATGCGGCCGTTTTTTCTTGATTTCGTCATTCAAACGCTGCAATAAGTTTGCATAATACTCGCCGTTGATTGTTTTTCCTTTTTGAAGATAATCAATAAAAATTATCCCACGTGCATCCCAAAAAACTGACGCCATGACCTTGCTTGCAGATGGAACTGTCTTCGCCTTTTTTGGAGCCGATTCTCCCCTTTCAGTCCATTGTTTTGACTGTTCCTTCGTCTCAGGTGTGAAGTGATAGACCTATGTTTCATCCATGATTATGAATCGAGGCAAAAACTCGGCTTTATTGCTGTGAAACATTGCCAAACACTCGATTGAAACATCCTCATGACGACGTTTGTTCCATTGTGAGCAAGCGCGGCAACCATCTTGCGCACAGCTTTCTCATGTCCAAATTTTCAGTCAATATGCGATGTACAGCACTTTTTGAAATGCCTACCATGTCTGCTAGCTCGCGCACTTTCAATCGACGGTCATCCAATACCATTTTGTGAATTATATTTACCATTTCTGGCGTGGTCACCTCATTTGGTCGACCACTGCGATGTTCGTCTTGGCAGCTCGTACGGCCTCGTTTAAACTCTGCCACTCAATATTTTACTGTTGTAAACGAAGGAGCAGACTCCCCCGGAGTAGAATCTAGCTCGACTTTGATATTGGTTGGACTTAGACCTTTCAAATGAAAATATTGTATCACATAACGATGACCAATTTTTTCCATGTTTACAAATTCACTGAGAGCGTTCACTATTGATGGCTGCCAAACAAATACTAAACAACGTAGCATCTTAAAACTTGAAACTTAAGCTTTATAAGTTTAGTACTTTCTACCATAGTAATTTTTTAAAGCAACAACCGTCATCTATACGTCAGGTCGGCTACTTCTGGGACCACCCTCGTATAATAGTATTGCCAATGACAAACTTCGATTTACAATGCTTTTTACAGAAACAAAAGAAGCCATTCTTTATAGATTTTGGGGTATTGAATTCGAAATTGATACTAACTTTTATTGATTAGCTCATGTTGTATAAGTAAATATAACTAAAATCATCCATAAATATTAAACCGAATACCCTGTATTTAACTTTAAATGGATTGGTAAATTTCGACAAAAACTTTTTACAGATCAAAATTTGATTTTCTTTTTGCACAAAATACTATATCTTAAGATTTTTACTAATTTTAGTAAGCATATCACGTGCAACATTTTGGCATACTTACGAGTAACATGAAAATATCTTAAGGTGAGTGTTGAACATGAAACTTTAGGGATACAGTGTATATTATGACATTGACGTAAACATGGACCTAATACATGACTCAAACATATAGAGCAACATTTTGAAAGTTGTGTGAATAAGTACTTTGATAAATGTTTCACAAAAAAAGTAAGGTTTTCAAAGCTAACCTCCATCTTCTGACTGG
Source organism: Odontocerum albicorne (assembly GCA_949825065.1). Taxonomy (NCBI): domain Eukaryota; kingdom Metazoa; phylum Arthropoda; class Insecta; order Trichoptera; family Odontoceridae; genus Odontocerum; species Odontocerum albicorne. The sequence continues at coordinate 17,349,354 of OX463852.1, read as the reverse complement.
CTGTCGTCAGGTTGTTCTGGTGAACTTTCTTCAGTCTGATCATTCTCATGCTTGTCGACTTGTCCACCCACATGGTTAGATCTGAAAGTTATGGATATTAATTGCTGCCTGCAGTTTTTTCACTATTGCTTAATTATTATGAAGTTTGCTTAAGCAACGTCGCAAATCCATCCAAAATTTTTGCCTATTATGGAATAAGTAGGTGTGTGAATGTTTAAATATTTTGTTTCGTATAGCCAATTTGAAAATAAAATGAAACATGAGAGTAATTTACAATGAGTACAACAATAAACAATGTAGCCAACTGTGAGGTTCATGCTATGCTCTAGTTTTTGTTTGCAAAAAAATAATAGTGCTGCTGAAATTCACAGGCAACTTAGCGCGGTTTATGGGCCAAATGTTGTAAGTGACAAGAAGTGTAGACAGTGTTGTTATCGACGTCGCAAAGGGTAAATGAATATCCACGACTAAGAGGGAAGCATTCGATCGCGAGATCGGGGTAAAGTTTTTTGACAACCTCCTTTATAGCTCTAATCTCGTGCCAAATGACTAGTATTTATGCATTTAAAGAAATTAATAGATGGTTTAATACATTAGCGTCAGACTTTTATGACAATGGAATAAGGAAACTGGTGTCACAATATCAAAAATGGGTGGATGTATTATATAAACATGTAGATTTATTTTTATCTTTCATGGTTATTTTCTAATTTCAAAACGGACCTTACACAAAAAAAAACACATCTATTAAATAAAAATAACCATATTTACCCTTTATCTTGTATAAGTGGTATTATTTCATCTGGCGGTGTTTGTTTTTCTGCATATTCGCTCTCTGTCTGTATTTCCTTATTGCTGTCCGACATGGAAATGCGCTGGTTGGCTGCAGCCTGCCTGTTGAGAGCCAACTGTTGGATGTACTGGTGATAGTGCTGGTCTTGGAGCTGCCGCACAAGTATCGCTTGCTGGTCGGGGTTGCTAGGGAGCTGCTGTTTGGCATACTGAAGAAACTGTCCGTATGTCTGTTCATTCAGAGCATCCTTGATCCGACGACTATAATTTAAAAAGTTTTATTATGTACTGGATATTGTTTATTCCTTTATATCTTTGTGCATAGTTGCAATTACTGGTTCTGTGATATGAAATGGCCTGCCTCTAAGTGATAGCTTTAGAAAGTACTTGAAGACAACCCTTTTTGGGAAGTTTCATCAAAATTGATGATTGTATATGAACACACATACACTGCACCATTGTTTTTCAACCTGTGGGTCATGAGCCCCCGGGAAGAAGCGGGGAAATATCAAGGGGGTAGCGTAAATAAAAATAATTTATATATTTATAAGTTTTTGCAAGGGAAGTCATGGGTCTTATTTTTTATGTTTTAGGGGTCACAAGGCTAAAAAGGTTGAGAAACAATGACCTACACTACACCTAAAGCCGAATGTGTTACTATCACATATCAAAAGCTATACAACGGTTTCTTTGTAGTTAGTCTTCCCTTGGTAAGTTGTCTGCAGTTTTCTAACCAAATATATTTTTCTAAACATATAGGACTAATATAACGGTCATGCCACCACCTATCCAATAGGTGTCTATGAATGCATATGTGCATGAATATATATATTCTGGCATTTGATTGGTAGATGGTCGGTACAATTATTTTTAAGAAGTATCTTTATATACCTTGGATGTTATTAGAATAAAAACTATAATAGGTTGTCCGAATGTACGAGGCGTATCCAGAAAGTAAGTGTACTGAGGCTCTCACGACCGGATATATTTTATTTTCGACATGTTGGCTACACTTCCGTGTAGCCTGACCTTCCCCCTCCGCAACGAGACCGGTTCGAGGTCAGTACGTTGAGAAGTGTCGACGCGACAACACGTTTCGTGAAAAATGTCAACCCCATCTCCCGCCAAGTTGAATCGAGTGGAGGCTGGGCAAGAGTTTTAGAGGCGCTGCAAACTCCATGGAGATGAATTTCTCCGCTCCATCGTTACTGGAGATGAAACTTGGGTTGCACACTACACGCTTGAAAACAAAAGGCAGTCTCAACAGTGGCATCACACCTCTTCACCCTCCGCTAAAAAGTTCAAAACCACAATTTCAACCAAGAAAATCACGGCATCCGTGTTTTGGGACTGTCAAGGCATAATTTTAATTAAATATATGCCTCAAAGGGAGACCATCAACTCTGCAAGATACTGTGAGACCCTAAAAAAATTGCGGAGGACGATTCAGAACAAGAGGAGAGGCGTGCTGACAAAGGGAGTCTGTCTGTTGCACGACAATGCCAGACGGAACTGCTCGCCTCGTTTAAATGGGATGTCCTGAAGCATCCCGCGCATTCCCCTAACCTAGCACCTTCAGATTACTATCTCTTTACCTCCCTGAAGTTGCACATGGGTGGAAAAAGGTTTTCAACCGACGAGGAGGTAAAGGAGGAGGTGGAGAAGTGGACGGAGGGGTTGGCGGGAAACTACTTCGAGGAAGGCATCAAAAAGTTGATACCGCGCTTCACCACCTGCATTGAGAGGAATGGCGACTATGTCGAAAAATAGCTTACATATGTACTACGGTAACCACGTAATTTTTTTGTTTAAATAAAAAAAATTGTAACCTACAAAAATTCAGTACACTTAGTTTCTGGATATGCCTCGTAATTTAATATTTTTAGGACAGATTCAAATGGAATATTGCATCAAATGATTATTGACAGTAGGTTTTCAATATTTGCAGTATCTCTTGTAAAACGCTGGTTATTCTCGATTGAAGCCTTGATTTGGTTTTCATTAGTGGTAATGGACCTTTTAGAGAGAACACCACTATCAACTTTTTAAACCACATTTGACAAACATGACCGCTTACTGCTTGACCATACACTGTATGTGTCTTTTTTTTTTGGTTTGGTCATTACATTAAAAAACAACTTATTTTGTTCTATTTTCAAAATGACACCATAAAAACTACTCAAGCAATTTGGGTAAACGATAACCAAAAAAATGTTCTCAACTATATAATCTTTCATAATACATACAATCAGCGTGTTTGGAATGAAGTTAGTAATGAAAATTTTGTCATTAACATCTATCCGAGAATTTCCAGGCAACCCACTAGTTACATTTTTTTCTGTTTTTTTTTTTTATATATTAGGTGTACAAATAAGTTTCCGCCGTTTTTATCAAAAATTGAGCATTTATTGTGAAAGAACGAACTATTCGAAGTATTACCCATCGCTTGCCACTACTTTTTCCCTTTTTAGGCAGCATACGGATACCGCGTCGGAAGAATGCTTCATCTTTTGAGGCTATCCACGAATCGACCCAATTTTTGGTATTTTCATATGATGTGAAGTGCTGCTCCGACAGGCCATGCATCATCGTTCGAAACAAGTGGAAATCAGAAGGAGCAATGTCTGGTGAATACGGCGGGTGGGGTAAAACTTCCCAATTGAGTGTTTCCAAATAGGTTTTGACCGGCGCCGCAACATATGGACGAGCATTATCATGCAGGAGAATAATTTTGTCGTGTCTGGAGTAGTAGTGGGCGCGCTTTTCCTCGAGTGCTCAACTCAATCTCATCAATTGTGTTCGGTAGATAGCCCCAGCAATGGTTTCGTTCGGTTTGAGCAACTCATAATACACAACACCAAGCTGATCCCACCAAATACACGAGTTTTTTTTCTATGAATATTTGGCTTAGCCGTAGATGTTGAAGCATGGCCAGGGGGTCCATAGTGGATCCATTTTTCATCACCAGTGACTATACGGTGCAGAAAACCCTTTCGTTTATGCCTGGCAAGCAGCATTTCACATGTGGAAAATCGGCGTTCAATGTTTCTCGTTGTCAGTTCATATGGAACCCAATTTCCTTGTTTTTGAATCATTCCTAATGATTTCAACCGATGTGAAATTGCTTGATGAGTCCCTCTTAATGTAAGTGCAAGTTCTTCTTGCGTTTGGCACGAATCTTGATCCAATAATTCCTCCAATTCCGCGTCTTCGTACACTTTCGGCCTTCCGCTACGTTCTTTGTCTTCCATGTCAAATTCACCGTTCTAAAACTTGACATTTTCGCACACAAAACAATATATATATATATATACTGATAAAAATTCACAAATATTTCAAGGTTATGTTGTTGACAGATGTCCAACCTTAAGACAATGACGTTTTACATTTGACAATTTTAACCATAACTTACTGGTGGCGCCAACTTTTATCAAACGGCGGCGTCTTATTTGTACACCTGATAATACGATGGTATGGGCTAAAAACCATATGTGATGACCCTGGTTGAGTTCTTCTCTTTAAATTGGGGTGATTCCTGATTGAGGGAGCCATATAAGATTAATCAAAACCTCTTGATTTAAATTGCTTCTTAAAACCTATATTAATGTTATTTTTTTTCCTGTTTTGTTTTTACTATCTATAATTAGGATTATTATTATTATTTAATTGATAAATTAATTAAATTAAAAAGTATGATTCCAAACATAGTATATATTGAGATATGATTACAATTAATGAGCTGATCGAAATAGGTGTGGCTGATATTAAATATTTGATTATTAACTGGAAAAACAAATGTGAAACTGACACTTGCTCTTCTTCATTTGCCTTTTGCTGCTGTAGTCTTCTCTGCTCTTGCTCTGTTTTATTTTGAATTTCAGCCAATTCTCTGGATTCTTGTTCTATTTTTTTTCTGTAAAAACATCAAAATTATAAGAAATTAAGAAAAACCTCTATTCACATGAGCTATAAACTATACAGTTTCAAAGCTTGACAAACTTGAATGCTGTATTATATTACATTTTCGTTGTAGGGATCCACGGTTGTCGCTGAATATTGTCAACACATACGGTCAACGACCGACAAAACGACCTTTGGATACCTCGACGAATTATAGTAGGCGGTCCAAAGGTCGCATGCCCGACATGAGGCTGGCCGAACGGCGCGCCGCATTCCATACTAGAAAGAGAACGCATCACGCTGTCTCGCCGGTTCCGTAAATGGATTGTTTACCTACAATACTATTTACGATATCTACAATACTTCAATTGACCATTTCTGCACGCACAGAAGCGAGATAAAAGTATATCGCGGGCGCACTCCCGCGCCCATTCTGAAATGTTATAAATACCCACATACTATCGAATAAAACATTCATTCACTCTCTCCTTCCGCATTGCGATTTAACGTATTTTATTTATTTACCAACAATCAAAATCATCATCTCTTCAAGTAAGAAGCATTCTGCTAAATCGTTATCATATGGCAATCTCTTTTAACCAACCAGAAAGATGTTAAAAAAAGTCTTAAGTGAAAGCCAGACTGGAACTCTTTTTAAAATAAATTGAGAATCGAACTCATAGCCTTCACGTTTGAAGACAAGTCATCAATTTAGTCATACAATATCTTACTTAGGTCATATATGTTCAAAAGACTTAGACGGCTATTTTTTCATTCAAAATATTGGACATTGAGCTAGTATTATAAAATGGAAGGCATCCCTGTTTTACTACCTTGTCCCATATGGACAAAAAGTATTTTAAACCATTTCATTAGTTCGATGTCTCACATTTAACATAAACCTGAAATCTGATGTGAATTCCCTGTTTACACACATTTCAATAAATGAATGATTGGATATCATTAAAATCATTAACATGAAAACCTAATTAATGAGAACAATACGGAGCAAACTCCCTTTCATACTTCAGGAATACCACAAATGATATAAATGAAAATACATAATTTTTTAAACATTTAGCGAGTAAAGCAGGTGATTTTAATTTTTTTTAAATTACAATAACACGAGATTTTGAATTTGAAAAAAGCGTTTTATAATACTATTGGGTGTACAAATAAGTCACCGCCGTTTGACAAAAGTTGGCGCCACCAGTAAGTTATGGTTAAAATTGTCAGATGTAAAATGTCATTATCGTAAGGTTGGACATCTGTCAACAACATGACCTTGAAATATTAGTGAATTTTTATCAGTATAACATATTTTTTTGTGTTCGAAAATGTCAAGTTTTGAGCCGAATAAGCGTCATTTGCGGGAACTTTTGATTTACTTCTTCAATTTGAAGAAATCTGCAGCTGAGGCGCATCGATTGCTTGTAGAAGCATATGGTGAGGCTGCCTTAAGTGAGAGAAGTTGTCGTGAGTGGTTTCAAAAGTTTAAGAACGGTGAATTTGACATCGAAGACAAAGAACGTAGCGGAAGGCCGAAAGTGTACGAAGACGCGGAATTGGAAGTATTATTGGATCAAGATTCGTGCCAAACGCAAGAAGAACTTGCACTTACATTAGGAGTGACTCAACAAGCAATTTCACATGGGTTGAAATCATTGGGAATGATTCAAAAACAAAGAAATTGGGATTCATATGAACTGACACGGAGAAACTTTGAATGCCAATTTTCCACATGTGAAATGCTGCTTGCCAGGCATAAACGAAAGGGTTTTCTGCACCATATAGTCACTGGTGATGAAAAATGCATCCATTATGATAATCCAAAAAGGAAGAAATCATGGGGATCCCCTGGTCATGCTTCAACATCTACGGCTAAGCCAAATATTCATGGAAAAAAACTCTTGTTGTGTATTTGGTGGGATCAGCTTGGTGTCGTGTATTATGAGTTGCTCAAACCGAATGAAACCATTGCTGGGGCTGTCTACCGAACATAATTGATGAGATTGAGTCGAGCACTCGAGGAAAAGCGCGCCCACTACTACGCCAGACACGACAAAATTATTCTCCTGCATGATAATGCTAGTCCACATGTTGCGGCACCGGTCAAAACCTATTTGGAAACACTCAATTGAGAAGTTTTACCCCACCCGCTGTATTCACCAGATATTGCTCCTTCTGATTACCACTTGTTTTGATCGATGACGCATGGCCTGTCTGAGCAGCACTTCACATCATATGAAGATACCAAAAATTGAGTCGATTCGTGGATAGCCTCAAAAGATGATGATGATGACTGACGCGGTATTCGTATGCTGACAGAAAGATGGGGAAAAGTAGTGGCAAGCGATGGGTACTACTTCGAATAAAACATGAGGTTCCGTTCTTTCACAATAAATGCCCATTTTTTTATAAAAAACGGCGGAAACTTATTTGTACACCTAATAATTACTCAAAAACCTATCCAGAACATTTTTAGGTACATCCAAAGTTTAATCAGTGATAAAAATGCCATTGTGTTTTATATTTTTAAAGCCAAGGTAAACAGACATATTACAATTTATTTTGGAGTAAGAAGCACAACAGGTGTTTTGAATGAAATATTTTAGAATAAGTGAAATTATTTTAAATTTTTTTAGCAAAATATATTGTGTTGAATATGCACGGTGGGGAATGACAGTCATGTTTGTAGATACTAAAGATTGCTACACGACAACCTAAAGCATTGTCATGACGCGAGACACATGAGTTTAGGTCCACTTTTTAGGACATTTCCGCCACACATTTTAACGCATTTACCTCAAAACATTGCAATAGAATTCTCCATTCACTATATGGCTGGTTGAAACATATTCTTTATTGTCAAAAAAACATATTGATGTTGATGTGATTTTGCTTCAAACTTGACTTTATTGGTCTTGGTGATGAAGTCTTCCATTGATACGATAGTCGTTTTGTTACTGGGACATGCATGTAAACCCAAAATTCATCACTAATAACGATGCTTGAGGTGAAGTTTGAGTCATTCTCAGAGTGTTTTTTCAGCTGTCTGCAGATTTCGAAGCGGTGTTTTTTGATCATTGGTCAGCAGTTCCAAAATAGTGAAACACAACGTTAGAAATAAGTAATAAGTGGTTCAAAAAGTACAGTGCCATACTATTGCCGGTTCAAGTGGGACATCGAGTTTCAGAAATAATTCTGTGTCATGGTGTGATCACATAATTATGTAAGAAATTTGATAACACCCTGAATGAGTATTAAAAAATGCACATTTTTAAGCAACAAAAAAGAACTGATGAAGAGATATATTAACATTAAATAATATATTTCTTAAATCAAGAAACTATGAAAAATATTGAATACTTTTAATAGACAATTTTAGCCTTCAACAAAAATATTATCCAGTTAACATTCAAACCAAGGCGTGCATATTTTAGCATTTGAGTTTTTTAAAACTGATAACATTTTTCATGACTCCATGAGACTAAAACCATTAAAATAACTCAACAAACTCATATAATTGTATTTATGTTACACAGCAATATATAAGGTGGTCCGGACGAAAATGTCGAAAGAGGTAGATTGAATTTTTATTTTTTATTTTCTTATTACATCGATACAATATCTCCTTCGGTAGACACAACCTTCTTCCATCTATTTAACAAATTTTTAATACTGTCAGAATAAAATTTAGTAGATTTGGATGCAAAATATTCCTACATGCCTATTTTCCCTTCTTCTAAAGTGCGAAAAAAAAAAAACAGCTAAATAGTGCTGCATAGATCTAAATAAATGATAATCTGAAGGAGCCAAATCCAAGCTCCTTTATTTTATTTTCATTCATCTTCGACCTATGGGGTCGGGCGTTGTCATGTTGCAATAAAATTGAATGTCAATAAAATAAACCAGGTCTTTTAAACCTTATTGCTGCGTGTGTTTTTTCGTGTGTTTTTCGTTTCTCGACAAACAGTGACACTCAATTACACATGTATACATCACACGAAATCAAACTCCCTACACTTCATCACTCCAGACAGACCAAAAACATTCACCCCACAATGTAACAAAAAACAAAAATATAAATATAAAACAATTGTTTTACCGTAAGGAAGGACTTCATGATAAATTATGCCTTTTGCATCCCACCATACACTCAAAAGCACTTTTTAGTTAGATCCGGTCGAGGGGTCGGTTTTGCTACCTGCCCCTTTGAAAGCAATTGGCGTTTACGTTGTTGGTTTGAATATAACATCTACTATTCGTCTCCGGTCACTAAATGGTGTAAAAACAGAGTGTTTGTCTCTTTTTCGATTAAATCTTCACATATGGGTTTGCGTACCGCTTTGATCTCATCCGTTAGATCGTGCGGTATCCATACGCTTAGCTTCACAATCTTGTCGATTTTTTCAGATGTTCTTGCACATTAGATTTTGAGTATCCAAGCTTGTCAGCTAATTGTCGTATAGTCAGTGTTGGATTTGATTCGATTTCTGTGCGCTATGCATCATCATCCACTTTCACTACTTTTCACTTCGAGGATTATTTTTTACATTAAAATCACCACTTTTAAATTATTTAAACCACCGTTGGCATTGCAGTTAAACATTCTCCAAATGTGTCGCAAATGTTTTTAGTTGCAGTTGTTGCATAATTTTTATGACAGTATTCGTACAACATGCAATTTCGTATAAATTGTTTGTCAGGTATATAACTCTACATATTAATACACGTTCGGAAAAAAAATTCACTAAATAACTTTCTCCAAATGTCAACTGATGAATAGAACACAAAACACGTCTTCTAGGACCAAAAACTGGAACTGATTATCAAAAATGACCATCCAAAATATTTTCGTCTGGACAATCTAATATATCAGTCAATATGTATTTCCAAAACACATAAATTTTTGCATTTTAAGCTTTTTTCAACAAATTATAAACATTAATACTTGTCAAAAATATATCATTTTTGGTGTACTCCATAGGTACAAACTGTGAACCGAAAAATCAATAAAATATAAAGACATTGTAATTTGTTTTTTCAAACACTGTTTATTCCACTTTTTGTAACGGTATAACCCTACCGTTTTCAAGGCTTTCACCTCATCATCAGCGGAGCACAAACAAGTCTTGTTTGTCTTCCGCTGATGATGAGGTGAAAGCCTTGAAAACGGTAGGGTTATACCATTACAAAAAGTGGAATAAACAGTGTTTGATAAAACAAATTACAATGTCTTTAAACCTCCACAATGTTAATGCCTTAACAATAAAATATAAAGAAGTAAGGTGGAGGGTGTATGTTGAGTAGACATGGAATAATTCGCCTAAAGGGATATGTTAATTGGGAGAAAGTTTTTCTTTTGGTCTACTAAGGATTACCAGAGTAATACTTATTATCAAAGTAGCAAAGGTTTTCTAATTTAAAAAAATTAACACTTACTTTTGGCTGTTCTTCTCATCGCTATCTTTTCTATTAGCTTCTACATATGTCTTAAATAAAGGGCATAATCTGAAAAAAAAACAATTTATTTAAAAAAAAAAGAATAGATATGATTGAAGTCATAGGTATTCTTATACCTTCGAACATTAGGCAGAAAAAGTGCCTGTGTCGTTCGAGGGGAGTAGTACAGCGCGCGGTTCGAACTGACGACCTCTGCATGGAAGTCCAGTGAGTTACCGCGCGGCCATGCACCTCACAATAATAATGACACGGTATTTTAAGTTTCTTCAAAATCAAATTAAGTTTTTCCCTTTTTCAGATATATTTCACATTTATGAGAGTAGTTATAATTTTCTCAAATCTCGAGTGAATCAATGTGATAGCCTTTACTGTTTTCTATTTTATTATTAATGATTATTAGGTTAGAGATATTTTTTTTTATATTTTTACAATATGGACCAAACAAAGATGTGATATCAATATTATTGCTCATGATTAAACAATACCTTATATTCTAAAACCAAGATAAAAACTAAACAATAACTAGCATCATAACTAGCAAATACGCAACTAAAAAATCTTTAAAACATAAAAAATTTATTGGAGATATGGAGATACCGACTCATGCTTTTGCTAATAGCAATGCCCTGTATTGCATTTGTGATGTATATAATTTTTTTCATTTTTATAAAATCAATGAAATGTCAGATATGAGATATTGGATAATCATCAGCGATATTCATACAAGTATAAGGAACTATACATGGAGCTGTTTTAATGTAGAAACATTAATCCAAGTGGGACTTAAATGTGTTTCCTCTTTATTAGCAGGTAAGCATAAACTCAAGCATGTAAGTCATAGCGATCCGCAGGGCAGTAAAACCTCAGGTTATGTCCAAAGACCGCCAGTCATTGACACATTTCAATTTATCTAGAGTAAAAAAATTGTTTTTTTCTGTATCTAAACTTGACCAAAAAATTACTCACTATAAATATTTGACAGAATTAAAAAACACATTCAATAAGGAACATGTATAAATTTTCATATGAGAAATACAATATTTTCAAATCAGTTGGCTACCGATTAATTCTGAGTTTTGATGGCAGTATTGTTACGGAAGTTTGGACAATAATTAAGATGGTTTGTTAGTAAATAATCAAGTCTTCGTCATTTTTAATGTCGCGCAAATGAAATTAAAAATCGCTCTTCAAATGGAAGGTTTTAATCGAGAGTGAAAAATTTGTTGCTTACTTTTAAACCTTTTCTTAAATTATAATAAAATTCTAATTAAAATGAGATTAACGACTCACCTATCTAACATATGGACAAAGCCAGCCATTGCTTGCGTTTGAGACATATTTCCTAATTCTAGCCAAGCTGCCCGCCGGTCTTTTCCTATCACGTCGAGCACTCCCAGTGGAGGAGCGGTCTTCTCATTAAAATTTCCATGTATTGCCTGTTGCGTGTATGCTATGAGTTTAAGTTTATCTTCATAACTTAAATGTAGTGCCTTTCCTTCTTTGTCTGTAAGAAAATTTATATATATTTTATTCATTATGCCACTAAAATCTTTTCATAATTTTGAATTCGATCAAGGATTAATTGTGAGCAACATTTGATAATCTTCAGACATCGAGCATCATCGGAAAAAGTGACAAGAAAAGAGATTTAGATTAAATTAAAACAAATATGTGAATATTTTACAGTTCTAATCATCCTTAAAAATTATTTATTTATTAACGGCTAATTTCGACCATTAACAATTTTAAAAAACAATCGAAATTCTAAGTGCGACTGAATACAGAAATATAAGATATTAAAATAAAACATATAAATATCAAAATACTAAGATGATTCATACAATCTGCTGTAAAAGTACATATGTATAGGGTCTTTCAAATTGAGCGTTTTTTTTAAATTCTTGGATAAAACATAGATGGCGTCGCAAACTTGCCTGGGTCTTGTGACATTTGAGAAGTGTAATGTATGGCATTTATAAAAATGGAGTCGTATACAATACAACAACGCATTCAAATTGTTGAATTAGTTAATGTATTGTAATCTCCGGAAACGGTTATGTTAATTGGACACAAAATCATGTGATCTGACACCGTTGGACTATTTTCTCTAAGGTTAAGTGAAAAACCAGGTCTATAAGAATAACCCCCAATCAATTCCTGAGGTGAAGGATGAAATTATTCGCGTTATTGGTGAGTTAGAACCGCAATTATGCCAAAATGTCATCGAAAATTTTGACAAAAGAGTGGACAACTGTGGAGCTACAAGAGGTGGACATTTGGCAAATATTATTTTTGTGTTTAAATGTCATACATTATAATTCAATGACCAATAAAAAGTTTTTTGAAATCAAAGCAAATTGTGTGTTTTATTCAAGAATAAAAAAAATTTGAATTAAAAAAAACGCTCAATTTGCAAGACCCTTTTTTTTTTTTTTTTTTTTTTTATTAAACAAGTAAATTACTATACAAACATTTGTCAAGGCTATACCTATATACAAATTTATTACTTAACTAATCTTAATTATATGTTATAATTTATGAACTTATTTAAACTTATTTTCCTACATATCATTTTATTTTATTTATTCAATCTTAATATATGAGAGATCTTAGAAATAATTAACACCTACATACTACTTATAACTAGATAACAATTCTTACACTAATTATTCAGCAAAAGCAAGTCCACTCGTTCAGGCTACTTGTATTCCATCACATTCACTCAGACCTTGGTCGTCCCAGCTAATACTGTAGGTGGACTAGTCAGGCAACAGATAATGCTTCGGGAGCTTGTGCTTATAACGGAAGGGTAGGTCGGATTTACTCTCGTAAGCCCCCAGGGCAGCGACTAAGGGATTTCTGTGATTTTGTTGGCTTTTATAGAACTTCACGGTCAAAGCGAGGATGTGGTGTTGTAGGGTTTCTTCTCGCTGTTCAGCGTGAAGTCGGGTAAGATTTGTTCTGGGATGGGTGTTAAAAGATATCTTGAATGCCTTGTTCTGCACTCTCTGGAGTTTCAGGTGATCCGTATTGCTCACACTACCCCAAACGGGTGCAGCATAGGTCAAGATAGGACGAATAAGGGTTTTATAGAGGAGGAGCTTATTTTTGGGTGAAAGGAATCTGCGTCGATGAAATATCGAACTGATAGCCCCTATGCCCTTGTGACCCTTCTGTCTGATGGTATTCAAATGGGTTTTCCACGTCAGTCGCCGGTCAAGGTGCAGGCCGAGGTATTTAACCACGTCCTGCCACTCAACCAGGCAACCACCGATGAATAAGGGCATCGACGGCACTCTTTCCTTGATTTTTCGGGAGAACATGATGGCCTCAGTTTTGGCGTCATTGATTTTGAGCCTCCAGTCCTGGTAGTATTTCTCAAGGATCTCAAGAGCAATCTGAAGACGGCGACCAGCTCGATCCACCTTGAGTGACGATGCGTAGCATGCCGCATCGTCAGCAAATAGTGCGAGTTTACAGTTTGGGGGAGTCGGAATGTCGTGTGTGTAAATATTAAATAGACATGGTCCAAGTATACTGCCTTGGGGGACACCCATAGGGATGGGCCTGGCGGATGACGTAGAATGATGAGTGGTGACTGTGAAACTTCTATTGGAAGGTAGGATTGAAGTAGTTTCACGAGATAGAGTGGAGTGCCAGTGAGGAGAAGTTTGTGAAGAAGGCCATCGTGCCAGACAGTATCAAAAGCCTTCTCGAGGTCCAGCAGTACCATGCCAGTACTTCTGTTCCTATTGAAGCCCATCGACACGTCTTCCACGACACGGATAAGTTGCTGGACCGTGTTGTGTCTTGTTCTAAATCCAAATTGCTCATGAGGGAAAGACCCTATATTACCGCACACAACAGCAAGCAAGAAACAAAATAACATAATATACTAGGTTAGTCAAAAAGTTTTGAAAGCGACATCTATGGAGCAGTAGAAAACCAAAATTTCTACGCCATTTTAATATTTCATCTTTCATAAGAACGTACTCAAAATTTCATTTCGATCTGTTAATTCATTCTTTGTTTACAAGCCATTTGAAGTTGACGTGTCAGTGTATTTTTTAACAATGGAAAAATCCGAATATCGTGCAGTGATTAAATTCTTTGTTTTGGAAGGTTTATCGGCTACTAAGATCCATGCAAAGATGGTGAAAGTATTAAAGGAGTCTTCTCCTTCATTTCCAACCGTTCACCGATGGGTTGTGGAGTTTAAGCGTGGCCGTACAAGCGTTGAAGACGATCCACGCTCAGGACGTACAAAAAGTGCATCAACACCAGAAATCATAGCGAAAATACAGGATATGGTTTTGGAAGATCATCGATCGACTGTGGATGTGATAGCTGACACCATAGGCATCTCACATGGAACAACATGGCATATTTTGGCTGAAGTTTTGGGTTTCAAAAAACTGTGTGCACAATGGGTGCCGCATTTGCTAACAATGCAACAAAAACACGTTCGAATGCGACTTTCTGAGCAACATTTGGAGCAATTTCGAAAGGATAAAAAGGATTTTCTGCGTCGATTCATCACTATGGATGAGACTTGGGTCTACCACCATGATCCTGAATCAAAACAAGAGGCTAAGGAGTGGTGTGAACCAGGCACTTTGGCTCCGAAGCGAGTTTGTGTCCAGAAATCGGCCAAGAAGGTGTTAGCGTCAGTTTTTTGGGATGCAAAAGGAATTTTATTGATAGATTATCTCCAAACTGGTAAGACAATCAACTCTGATTATTATTGTGACCTTTTGGACCAGTTGGATGAAAAAAATTGAGAAAAAGACCCGGTTTGCAGAAGAAAAAAATAATTTTTCATCAAGACAATGCACCTGCTCACACAGCTCAAAAAACCATCGCGAAAATCAGTGAATTGGGGTACGAATTGTTGCAGAATCCACCCTATTCGCCAGATTTAGCTCCCTCTGACTTCTGGCTGTTCTCACACCTCAAAAAATTCCTTCGTGGAAAGCATTTTTCATCAAACTAAGAGGTTATAGCCGTCGTAGAGGAGTATTTTGAGGGCCTTCCAGAAAGTCACTTCCGTGATGGGACAACAAAGTTGGAAGATCGTTGGACCAAGTGTATTGATCTTATGGGAGACTATACTGAGCAATAAAAGTGATTTCCCCCCAAAAAAAATGTATTTTCATTTCCGCTTTCAAAACTTTTTGACTAACCTAGTACTTCATTAACACATTTTAATGGGTGTTATACATCTCAACACACACTCCTAGTTCCTCTTCACAGACTAAAAACAGGTTTTTCATAATTAAAAATGCAATTATATAAAAAAATAACAAGTTGATAGGAACATTTCATAATCCTCAGACATGAGGAATCAGCTAAAAAAAGTGACAGGAAAACAAATTAACTTGGCCACGGAGGTCACCATTTAGGGCTTTGAAAAATATAAGAAACAGTTTGAGCTGTACTCTTTCAGGACATCTTAAATAGTCAAATCTCTTTAACAGCAGAATAATTTGTTATTATGTCTGAATATTTATCTGTACATTTTTTTCACCTCAATTCAGAAAATCTTATATTTACATAAAAAATACCTCAAGATAAAATATGAAAATAAGCACACAGTATTGAAAAAAAGTTTATCAATATAAAAAAATTATAATTAGGTATTATAAATTAATTAAGTCTTAATTCTGAAAAAAAATTGCAGTTTATTGGAATTTTTAGTACTCTAATATAAAAAAAAAATTATTGATTATTGTGTTGCTTTTTCTAGAATAAATTTATGCTGTGCAAATATGCTAAAAAGTAATGCTACCTTTTGAGATAAACAGATTATGATTTTTTAATTATGTTTAATGAAAATGAATTCAGAGTATAGAACGCCATATTTATTATTTGATTATAAGGGCCCAATATGCAGAAATGGTAATTCTGAGGATTTAATAAATAAATAGCTGCTGGATGCCTTCGAGAGAAGAGTACAATGTAGGATCCAGGGCCCCATGAATGACTGCAAAACCTTGCGAATACGATACAACGACGAGCTGTATAATATCTACAAAGCTCCCAGGCTATCTGTACATGTCAGATTGAGCAGATTGAGATGGGCCGGACATGTGCAGAGAATGCCGTCATCGTGAGCACCCAAAAGAATCCTGGAAGGTCACCCGAGTGGGAGGAGAGTGGGCAGGTCAAGGCTGCGATGGGAGGACGAAGTTGAGAGGGACGCAACCTGGCTGCTGCAGGCGCAGGATTGGAGGGTCGTGGCGGAAGACAGGAGGAGTTGGAGGCGAAGATTGACAGAGGCCAAAGCTCGATATGGGCTCGAAAGAAAAGAAAAGAAAGAAGAAAAATAAATAAATAGCAGTGGATTCTGTATTTTAAATGTATAATAAGATAGTAAAAATTCAATCAAATACTGTAATTTCTAGAGTATATTTTATTTTAATGTTGATACAGGTGATGCTATGCATTAAAAAGAGAGAATTGCAATAATCTGTCAAAGAAACTAATCATAAAAATTTAAGTTCATGATAATAATTCAAGCTTCTCCGTGAAATGGCTTAATTATATTTACAAAGACTTGCAATTCAGCTCAATTCTTAATCTATTATACTTACAGAGTAAAAGCCAAGCAAACCCAAAAGAAATAGTTTAGGGTCGAGTCCCGAATAATAACCATACACCCTAGGATAAAGGCTATCCAAGAAATTGGTTTAGTAATTGTTCAATTATCAGGGAGTTCTGTATTCCTTCTGGGTTCCATATGATTGAATCAAATTCTAATTTACTATAAACATGTGTGTCATATAGATATATCATAACAACGGAAGTAACAAATAATCTAAGGACTATTATCATATATCACAGAACTTAATACACACACACATTCTCAACATGAGAACCAAATATTAGCTGTTAACTCATACTTCCATGTCACGTGCACCTCACATGCTTAAAAACTTGTAAATAAACCAGTGTTGATGTTCTATACTTCAAGCAACCCAAAATACCAAGCTTATAAACTTATTTTTTCATTACTTTATCATTTACTTCCTGTACCGTCAAATCCGCCAACATTGCCCATGGACCCTAACTTTGCCCAAATGAAAAAATTATCTTTGGTTGATCATAAAAAAAAATTTGAGGCAATATGGCAACTTTGAACTATTTAACAAGAAACTCAGTTATATTGCTGGCAGCACTTCGGAATCACCCTGTTCCTAGCTTCATGCAGTTGTCTACCATTTGCTCTCAAAGTTAACCTTTATTCGTGTGGTGCCAAAACACGTCCTTGGAAATTTTGTTTTTTTGGCGGCTACAACTGTTTTATGTCAGTAATTTTTATATATATTATTAATTAGGAATCTACTATTGTTTTGGAGTATTGAATAAAGCATTCGTATAATTTTTAACTGAAAAATATGGCTGGGCAATGTTGCGTCCACATTTACAGAGTCTCTGCCGCCAACTTTGCCCAACATTAGGGTTGTCACCACCCAGCAAAGCTTTTTTTTTTGTTCTGTACCTATCACTTCTTTCGAGTTTTTTGTTTTGGGAGTTTTGGAAACTCGAAGTTTGACAGGCACCTCCCCAATTGAAAAGGGGCATGAATTGACAAGAAGTTTTTTTATGATGGAGGTTGGTGGAGCTAAGCCGCGCTTTGACAGGCACCTCCCCAATTGAAAAGGGGCATGAATTGACAAGAAGTTTTTTTATGATGGAGGTTGGTGGAGCTAAGCCACGCTTAAATCAGCGTAAGAGCTGGCCAAAAATTGGTTTGCGCTTTTACAAAACTACACAACAGAAATGTTGATTTTATCTGTGGAACTCATCCAGAGCAACAATTTGTCGTCAAGGGATGCTGAAAAGCAGTTCAAAATTCCTCGGTGAACTATTATTAACAAAATCAATGGGCATCATGGTAGACCCGTCGGATGTTTAAAAAACTCACCGATGAAGAGGAAGGAAATATTACCAAAGTCCTGGTAGCTGCTGCTGATTTTGGCAGCCTATTAACCAAATTAGACTTGAGGCTTATGGTATTCGAATATTTAAAAAAGAACTCGCACCTACACATTTTTTATAATAAACCCCTTTCGAAACACTTGGGAAGCAATTTCTTGACAGCATATGCTGCAAAACTTACCGTTAGAGCAACACAAAATATAAAAAGAGTGCGAGCACAAAAAGGACTAAATGAAATGATGGAACATTTTAGTAATTTGAAAGAACCCCTAAAAGATATACCTGTAACAAATATAATAAATTTTGACGAAACAAATTTCTCAGATAACCCTGGATCTTCAAAGGCCATATTTAGAAGGGGTATAAAATACCCGGAAAGAATCACAAACTCCACAAAAGGATGTATATCCTTACTGTTTTCAGCTACAGCATATGGGACATGTTTGTCAACCTACGTTGTTTATAAAGCTGCAAATTTGTATTCGAAATGGGTAAGAGGCGGCCCAAGTAATACTAGATATAATAAAACAATGTCAGGTTTGTTTGACTTGAATGTTTTTGAAGATTACTTCAAAACTATCATAATACACTGGGCTAAATCTATTCCAGGCCTTAAGGCAGTCATTTGTGACAACTATGTTATCTAGTCATCTAAGCCCTAATTTAATTGGTGAATAAAAATGACGTTTTAGTAAGAGGTATAACCTATTGTCTAGCCATTGTGTCTGGTCTTAAGTCACACTTTTCTGAATGTGTAATGAATAATACCTACCTATAATAATTAGATGATAAGCTGTTCAGAAAACAATAAAACTTTTTTTTTAAATAAAACTGCTTTTACTTTGTGACACCCCTGCTTAAAAAATGCAGCAAGTATGGAAAATCCTATAAAAGGGACGGTAACATTGCCCACCATGTTATTCGTGAAACTATTGTTTTTTTCTTTGATTGGTTATATGGAACGGCAACTTTACCCAAATTTATATAATATCCCTTCAATACATTCATTAAAAGGCGATTTTTCAGTGAAAAATGAAGGTGGGCAATGTTGGCGGAAATGGACCCTAACTTTGCCCGGTCAGAAAAAATAATAAAAAACATGGATTAAACAACTCAACCGTCCCCTTGTACTATTTATAAGATAAAATAATGTCATATATACCCAATTGTTCAATAATGTCAATTACATTTCATACATTTTTTTCTCGGAAATGCCAATTTAATGTCAAAAGCGGGCAATGTTGGCGGATTTGACGGTACATCTTATCTCTGGCTAATATTTTACAAATAAATTTATCACAAAATTTTCGAGTCTCTCGACAGTCATTGCATGAATTTGTTTATAGCATGTAGAAGTAAATTCAACAATTTATGTAAAAAAATGTGCTGAACAAAAACAACATTTCCAGTCACGACGATTTTCCAACATTATTATTCCATAATATAGATAAAATAATTATTTCGGCAGATAATTCCACCAGCAAATGCGACTTTTTACTTAATAAGCCGAATAAATTTCGGTTTTTATTTCTCTCGTACCTGTTTGACAGCTAAAGACAAATTTTGTAAGGACAATTTTGTTACCTTTATAGAAACTCAGCCCGAGCCGGTAGACTTCTTTCAATGTAAGACCCCATTTTTTATGTTCGTTCTCTAATATGCCTTGATCCGTGTCCAGGGATAACTTTTCTAACTTTATTTTGATGCCTCCCTCGCCGCCGACAGCCATTTTTGACCGATCAAAAACGTCCTAAGCGACGTCAAATAGAAACGTCAACAAAACAACGTCAAAACAGTGTTAATAGTATTAAAAATTATCGAGTTCTTACTTTTCTTTAAATATTTCCCTTTGTATCATTGATTTTTCAATAATTATTATCGACATCAAACAATAGTAAAAAATAATTCATGAGATGATATGTAATGATAATTGCCTTTTCTATAAGTATTTTCAATGCTAATCTAAAATTATCGTATTCGAATTTAATAAGTAAGCAAAAATGTGTTCTTTATATTTATTCAATTTTTCAAATGAATCAATCTGATAGAAAAAAGTGAGAAGGAAGACTAAAAACAAAGCGTGGGATGCTTAAAATGGATGCGTGGGTTATGAATATGGTGTTTAATGTAAACTAATATATGGTATTACGTCATTATATGCCAAAAAAGAGCATGGTGGCTTGATAGAATGGTTTATTATTTCAAAAGGAGTAATGCAAGAATGCATTATGTTTCCCCGGTTGTTCAATATTAACATATATTCATATATGAAGGAACTACAAAGGTCAACTGATCCGATACAAATGTTGACTACTGAAAACGTATGGAGAAGTAAATTGTATATAACATGTAAAGAAAAATATAAGAATAAATGTTGCAAAATCCAAAGAAATGGTGATAAAAAAGTGTGAAAGGAAAAGTATTTACGATATATATGAGTGAATAATGAAAGATTGGAGAAAATTGAGGAATTCTGCTATTTGAGTAGTATTTTCTTAGATGCTGGAAGAATCAAGAGGGATATCAAACTATATATAGCGATGGGAAACAAAATCAATGGGGCATTACGACTCCTTTAGACTCGAACCGGACAGTATCAAAATATGTTTAGATGATAGTTCACATTAGTATTTTGGTGCTAACTTTGATGTATGGGAATGAAACGTGGATGTGTAAAAAGACTAAGAGGAGCCGGATAAATGCTGTAAAAATGCGTGCAATGAGAATACATGTGGTGATAATGTATGACAGAATATGAAATTAAGTGACAAGGGATGAATGTGAACTTAAGGCTGATATATTGAGTGAGCTGAACAAGAGCATATTGAGATGGTTTGGGCATGTGTAACAAATTAAAGAAGAAATACTAACAAAATAGATTTATAGTGCAATGTGAGAGGAATACCAAGGAAAACATGGTTTGATCAAATGAATGATATTCTGAAAGGAAACGTATTATAGAAAGTCAGGGAAATCAAAGAAGTTGCTCTCATCCACTCTGCATACCCCGACAGGGAAATTACGTGATGTTATGTGTAAATATGTTTATTCCAAATTATTCACTATGTAAGAATAACAATGAATAAACATTTAGTTATAACTTTTGCCCATCCTTGGATGAACTTTTCAGATAGTAATTAATTATCTGACAAAATAACTGAATTAGTTGCAAAACTTAAGTTTGAAATAACTATTTTAAAGTTTTTAGAGTACGGTTGATATATTGTAGCCAGATATTTTATACTAAATACTTCTGAAATAAATACTATAGATCATGAAATTTTAAATTATCAATTATTTTTGAAAACTTGATATTTTAAAACTTTAATACTTACCTTAGTGATAATATTTATACAAACCATTGACTAATATTTCAGAAGATAATGTGTGTAAATCTACTAATCAATATTGAAATAAATTGATTACAATTTAATTTTTAGCTCCTGATAATTTGCTTGACTGCCTGATAATGTTTTAAATTTATCTTGAGTCAACCAAGATATATCATATAATATTTTCATATAAAAGATACTAAACATATGCTTCCTACTTAACCATGATCTAAATTGATGCTTGTTTTCTCTCCTTTGGTCTAGATTTTGAGTTTCGTTATTATTCTTTTCCATAATATAATGGAGTTGAAGTCTTCCGAATTACTTTGATAATGCTAATTTATACTAACGAGGTCATTATTTCTCTCTCACTAACAATTTTTTATGGGGCTGGTTTAAGAAAATATCAAAGTTCACACAAAAAACATTAATCAACAACAAAAAACATGATCAAAAATAGCTAAAGTAATATCAAGAGTAAGTGTTGGCCAATGTCTTGAAGTGAAAGATTAGTAATGCAGTAATTGTCTACGGTGGAATAGTTAGTTTGTTCAATTTCCTGGACAGAAGAAGACGGTGGGTAGTAGTTGTATCATTCTTTCAATGTGACATTTTGGAGCAATATTTTATTTGGTATTTAAAATGTGTTTTTACAAACGCGGGTGTTAAGAAAAAAGTAATAGTTGTCTAGAATGTTTGCATTTCTAATTCGATTTTTAAAAGCTGTCATTCAGTCATGTACAAGATTACAATAAACTAATTTGAGAATAAAAAAATGAAACGTATCAA
This sequence comes from Odontocerum albicorne, assembly GCA_949825065.1. NCBI lineage: Eukaryota > Metazoa > Arthropoda > Insecta > Trichoptera > Odontoceridae > Odontocerum > Odontocerum albicorne. Next base: position 17,327,134 of record OX463852.1, on the reverse strand, counting down.
AGAATAATTCATCCATCAATAACTAACTGTTCTCGAGACCAATATCAGTCACACATTCTTATAAAGGTGGCTTCACGCATCACAAATAGTAGGCAATATTTACTCTGAAAAACTATATATGTAACCCAGTTTGTGTTTCAAATGAGGTATATCTCTTATTTTAAGTAAAAAATATATTTATGTTACATAATATGACTAGGATAATTGTTTTTAAAATATTATATAACATATGACCCAGTGAAGTAATACCCAACTATATAAAAAAATCATCAAGAATCAAATGAAATAGATAGGTAGATCTTGCCAATCACCTGTAAAATCTAATTTATATTTTATCGTTCCGTTATAATATTGAAGTGCTCGCAGTTGCAGGTCTGTAACCTTACTACTCCCTGGCCTTATGCTTTTAAGTCTCAACAATTTTGAATCACTAAAATCATAGTTCATCCATTTGGCTTCATAAGGGAATGGAGTTTTCCTTGTTACAATAAAACACACACTTTATACATTATAATTCATTTCAAAATCACTAAGTACGTCAAAATATTTTTTTTGATAGGCAATCCACCAAAATGAGATGATTTGTGGCATCAAATGTCAAAATATTATATATGTGAAGTTATATAATTATGTCAAATCATTAGTTATATCAAAATAATATATTAAAATGTATTATTTATAGTTATCTTAAGTAGAAAAAACATTGTTTTAATTAAACAAATCAAAATATATTTGTTTATTTTTTTTTAATCAAATTTGCATTGAATAGTATTTTATTAAATCAATTTTGTTTAGCATTGTGAAAATTGTAAAATTATCTCAATGCCAGTTCCAACAGTTAGCAATGGTTCAAAATAATCCATTATACTAATCTCTTAACACATTGGCTGTTGAATAGCTTCTTTTAAAATTACAGCATTGCTAAAAATTTGCCCATATTTAAAATTATTAAAAGGTGATATGATTCATTAGTATATCAGTATCAAACAGTGATATGATTCGTTATTATATCAGTCTCATTAGGCCATTCCGGACTAACAGAACTGTGATGGGTGTTTTGAGCACCTACCAAAAGTTTGTATGAACATCTATGTGTTTTCAGAAAGTGGAAAATACTATTGACCACTTTATGCATTTGTAATAATATGTTTTACGTGAATCTTTTTTTTTATATGACTTTCAAAAGAGATTGAAAATAAATTTGTTTTTGAAGTTTCAGGTAGTGAATATTTGTTGTTTATGGGATAAAAATAAAGTTCTCGATACTTAGCACCTTGAAACAGTGTAATTCAAAAGACCTTTACAGAACATGCAAAAAACCTTCCATGTTATAAACCCTATCAGTGGAAGACCACATTAGAGCATTTAAAGTGCTAAGTGGGTTAGATCGAAAAAGAGACATACATTATTCTGTATATGACATATTACATATAAACAGTTTATAACCATAATAAAATGTTAGTTTATTTTCTCCGAGAAATAACGGAGTTAGATAAATAACCAATAATTAACAATTTTTTGTTAGAAAATAATGGTTGTTAATAAAGTTTTAAATATTTCATAACAATTTCAACCTATTGATTATAATTCTAGCTACATATTTGTATCAATGTCATACGGAACACCATAGAATGAATTTTGAAACAAAATAATTTGGCAGAATGATTAACAGAAAAATTAAACTCAGTTGATTTATTTTTCCATAAATTATTACAATACCGAAAATGTGAGATATTACCTTGATTACTACTCAGTGGGCCAGATAAACAGATTCGTGGGCTAGATCAGACCATAGTTTGGGGACCCTTGATCTATTATATATAATGTAAAAATAAAAGAAATTTGGACATTTTATAAAGAAACCTTGAATTATCTAGAGTCTAGACCAGTGTTTCTTAACCGTGTTGAAAGAATCGCCCCCTTTACCACGGTAAAATTATCCAGCGCCCCCCCCCCCCCCCAAATGCGAAATTCAAAATTTACACTTTTCTCCACGTATGTATTTTGTGCAATCGATTTCCTACTATAAATAAAAAAATAGGAGAAATAAAAATAAAACACGTGATTATTTTTATAAACATTATGTATTTATTGCCTTTTTTGTCATATTAACATTACACACAACATTATAATATTATTTCAATAAAAAAAAGTATATGATTCAATACGAAATATGAAATTTTTAATAAAAAATAAATTTAATGAGATCCTTGAGCCTCATGTGATTGCGCCAATTTCGTAATATTAGGTTCAAACTTACTTAAATACAATCTCAAATCTCCTCTTTGGCTTATTTGTAATCGATTTCGTGATTTTTTTAATATATGTATTACTGCACTAAAACCCTTTTCCACTAAATACGACGAAGGAAATGCTATGATGGGTAATTTTACTTCTTTCCACAGAAGAGGGTATTGATGGCGAAAACGAACCCAAAAAGCATCATAATCACATTGATTGAATATTATTTTAGCCTCACAGTCATTTTGTAGCTCAATAAATAGCTCTTTTAAATTTTGACTGACACTTTCTATGTCTGATAAAAATGGATTAATTAACCAAGCTGGTATTACAAGTTCCTGCAAGTTTTTGAATCTTATTTTTGTATTTCGACATAACGCCCACTGGAACTCCTGCAGCGCCCCCTAAATTCTAAAAATTTATAAACGCCCCCCCAGACCTCTAAAACGCCCACAAGGGGGCGCTGGCGCCCCCGTTAAGAATCACTGGTCTAGACCATTATAAAAAAATTCCATGCACCAACAAAAAAAAACCTACATTTGACATTTTATTTTATAACAATAAAATTAAATGAAAACATCTAAACATTCATCTTACCTGCCAATTTCGATGACTGGGATGAAAATACAAATAATTTACAGAGTGGGCTAGATTGATATTTTTCAAGTCATACATTCTCATCAATATTTACATTTTGACTTATGCTGTAGCATAATCTTGTGAACACATTAAGTGGTTAGTAGTTTCTTTAAAATCACAGCGTTGCTAAAAAAATTGTCCATATTTAAAATTCTTATAAAATAGTAAAAAGGTGAGAGCAGGTATAATTCATTGTCATATACCCTTAAAAACTCTGTCAGTACCGTTAGGCTACTCGGGGCTAACTTGTTTTAACTCCATCCAAAGAAATTCGGAATAAAATAGCGATGAGCATTTTGAGCACCCTGCAAAAGGTTATATGAATGCCTATAGGCATTATCAGCACTGAACATGTTCAACTTAAACAAAGGCCTATTAGAAAATTTTCAATCATCCCACAATATCTATCAGCAATTAACAGCATTACCTGTGTCCACAAAGACCAAATAATATAGTATCACAGTCACAATATGAGGATGTCAAGGTCCTTAACCCTTTCCGGTCCTATGTCGAATGTCATTCGACATTTTTTTTTTTTTTTTTTTTAACCTGGCGAGTTATTGCCATGTAGAAATCTCTTCCAAAAATTTTCTTGTGAACATAAATATAGTTTTATTAAAAACAACCTGGATGTATTGTTTTACCCTGTAATTCTGTAAATCTTTTGTGGACCTGATGGAACATTTTTTTTTTTTTGTGGACCGTAAAGGGTTAATGTAGTATCACAGCCACAGTATGAGGATGTCAAGGTCCTTAATAAATTAAATGTTCTTAGTACTCCACAAAATAGAATGTTGTTTTTTGGTGAAGTAAAATTTATCTCATCAACTTTGTCTTCATAACTTATTTTTGAGCCAAAGGCCTAAAATTACATGTTTAAATATAGTAGCATATTCATAATCTGAATTATCTAAGTATCCTGAAACACTTTGACAATATAGTAAAAAAAATCTTGAGATTTTACTAAATTAGTACATAAAAAAGAAACATACACACCAACCTTTTTTCTAAGGTCTTGGGTCCTCAAACAGCTAATCTCGTTGCAGTCAGGAAGGATCACCAGGGTCAGGGTTGAGATAGTATGTTACTCTAGACTCAAATAGCTGTTTTCTAGTGAGTTTTGTTCTATATGGTTTATAGTTTCCAAAAGAGAAATATTAAGTCAAAATTGTTGATTTTTCATACGTTTTTTACAGTACCTGATGAAATAATATAAATATACTACATTTTCATTTACTTCTTTAAGTTCCCCTCTCAGTAAATATATAAATTGAATAATGTAAAATTCAATCAAAGATATTTAAAAGGAAATGATGGAGATTTTAGAGAAAATGGGTTAATTAGTTAAAGTTGGGATTAATGAGGAAGTCACTCTGTTTTCATGTTTATAATTAGTTTGGAAAGTAATTTAGTATTTTAAAAATTGTACCAAATGTTCGTGGACAGTGGATTTCGATATTTTCAGTATCTCTCGTGTTGAAGAACATTGGATATTATCAACCAATGCCTTGATTTGGTCATCATCAGTGGTAATCAGCCTTCAAGACATCATCTTCGAGTGTCGTATCACCATTAGGAAATTTAAACCACATTTGACTCAAACTATCCCTTACTGCATCAACAGCATACTGTATATATTTTATTTTTGGTATATGTCACATTTTTTCTTCGTGGTGAAAAAGCACCAAGCACAGAAAAAACAACATTTGGATCCATTTTCAAAATGACATCAGAAAAAACATTCAGCATGTTTGGAATGAAGTTAATAATGAAAAGTTTGTCCTGACGACATTTATCCGAGAAATATGAAACTACTTCCCAAATAATTCAATAATTAATATTTTAAAACTCGAATAAATAGTATCGAAAAATGTCTTGATCATAAATGTTTAACATTTAATAAAGGAGTTAAACGATAAGTGATTTTTTTTAGAAGTGGATTTTTTAGAAGTCACTATTGAGAAATTAGTGACGACCTTAAGGCGAAACTACAACCAAGTTTCCGTTTCAGTGATTGCACATTCCATAGTCTAAAACATTACATCAACATTGAGGCCATCAAATTGACTGAGTATGCAAATCAATTCACGTTAACAATTAGTTTAGTGATCAGTTGCCTGCAATTCTAACATCCCCATTTTCCAATGCTGCTCAAACTGCATGCAAGTCCCAATTTTTCCTGACCCTCCGTCCTCTTCTCTCACTTAGGTATATAATCAGTAGATTAACTATATTTAAAACTAACAGACTTAATGGGCAATAATGATGATTCAATGGTAAGTATATCGTTGTTAGTCAGATATAGCTAAGTTGATGCAATTCCTGTAGGTCTCCGGCTAATGTGTATTACTGTTGATTATATGGTCCATGGCCTGGATCTCCTTACACTTCCAAATAGGTGACTCTATAAACTTTCACTTCTGCAAATCTTATGTAACGGGGTCCAATTAACATCTAACTCTGTTTCAAGTTCACTATTCCATGTGGGTTAGAAAAATCTAGGCAGCCCCGCCATTGGGTTGTCTACAAGTTGAATGTTGCTTACATCAGAATTGCAGTCTTGCCCCAGTGTTTTCCAGATTGGTCAGATGTAGATGAGATGAAGTGGTGGTGAATCTCTTATTTCCACTATGGCAGGCAGTTGATCACTGAACGACATCTTTCTCCATTTTCTAATGACTGTGTTTTGTTTGAAGGTAGAATGTTGTCCAAAATTCCTTTACAGAACATGTGTTGATAGACACTTTGGTTTTACAAGTAGTAAAATTTTCTACATTGAACATACATCTAACAATATCACTTATCACAAACAATAGATGAAAATAAACACTTCAAGGTGAAGGTGAGAATCCCTACTTCACACCTCTGCTGTGAGATCTCTGCCAACACTAGTCTGTTAACTTCAGTCAGTTATCAGATCTATTCACTCTAGAGGGAGATTGAGCCGTGAACACCGCCTTTCATGTTGAATATCACAAATCTCAAAAAAACCTTCAAACACCTTTATTCATTCACTTTAATAACATGGTTTACCTCCGAGATCTAGCTGATCTCAGGGTAGAAACCTTTCCAAAATGACCAGGTACATTATTTGATAGATCCAAAGATATAACATATCAACCAATCAATCAAATACCCCCATTACGTCAGAAACACAGGCGAGTAGTCTTCTGGTGGGCGAGAAAACTGCTTTTGACTAGCTATCAGGCGGCATTCTCATGATACCTTACCAAACCACCTTCAGCATCTTACCCTTATCGTGGCGGTTGATACAGCTACTGCTGCGTCTGAAGGCGTATAAATTGACACCTCTCATGGTTCATATAAAATATACGAGGGTCATCCAGAAAGTAAGGTTACAACATTTATGTAGGATCGAAAAATGTGTGTATTTAATTGAAATTCACAGGATACTTCACAAATATATTAAACTATTTTTCAACGTAATCGCCGTCGAGATCGAGACATTTCTGTAGTCGGGGCACCAGCTTTTGTATGCCAGTGTCATAGACCTCCGCCGCCAGCTCTTTCAGCCATTTCTTCACAGCTTCCTCGACCTCTCCTGATCGTTAGAAAATTGTTGGGGTGTAGTGACACACCCACGTCTCATCCCCCGTCACGATCGAGTCCAGAAAAGCTTCTCCCTCCTGTGCAAAACGATCCAAAAATTCACGCGCGGCGGTCACGCGATTTTGACGGTGCTCCGGTGTGAGCATTCTGGGCACCCATCTCGCACACAACTTCTTGTAACCAAGTTTTTCCGACACAATATCACCAAGGAGACTTCGAGAAATGTCAGGAAATTCTTCGTGAAGGTCATCAAGCGTCATACGGCGGTCATTTCGCACTTGTTCTTCAATTTTTTGCACAAGTTCGTCAGAAATCACTGCCTTGCTTCGTCGTATCAGTAAGGCCTTCTCTGAACAACCTAACCCACTTCGTGACATGTTGTCGACTCATCACATCACTACCATGAACTTCCACGAGCTTCCGATGGATATTCGCGGTGGTATTGTTCTGCAAACTCAACAAACAGATGACCGCGCGGATCTCGCACGGACGGGAGGTGGCGGGAGCGCGCGATGACCTCTTTATCGGAAGAATTTACTGTGACTGAACAAAATGGCCGACAAACACGCGGGACCAAACAAACTGGCCGTTAGGATCCCCCCTACACGCCAGGTGTGCCAACTTCGAAACAAAAAATTTCCCCCGGCCTCAGGAGACCTTGTAACCTTACTTTTTAGATGACCCGTGTACTTCAACCTTTTAAGTACATACAGATATTGTAAGTCAAGCTACAGAGGTTGACATAATAACAAAAAATACAGGAATAAAAAAGGGTTGATATGACTGTATTGTGCACAAACAATACAGTCAACCGTATCAGATACAAAACGATAATTCTATAAGCATCCATGCCTCTGGATTAAAACATTTGTGATAAGTGTTTTCCAAGTTTAATATTGGGACTCAGATTATTTACATTTTAAAAAACATTTTTTACACACAAGCAGTTAACTCTAAAATTATTTGAAAAATGCACAATTAATATTGCAAATACAATAGACAAATGATTTGGAATGTTGATATTACATTTAAGTATTTCAAAATTTGCTTTGTGTGCGGCTAAAGGCTGTAAAATTGATTCACTGTTTTGTTTTCGCCCCATTCTGCTATCTTTTAGTTTCAAAAGTCAAATTCTAAATAAATTTTTATAGGACAATCAGTGTTTCGATGAGCAGGGCAAATGTTCAAGTCATTTTAATAATATATCTATAAAATCAAACTTTAATATTAACCATAGTAAATCATTGCATTTACTATAAAAATGTTACATTTTTACTATTAACTTATGAACATGTAAATAGTTAAAACAAATATATTTGGCTCAAGAACTCTACATATGTAAACAGGAAATAAAAGAGAGAATAAATTGTTCTCATCCAAAAATAAAAGTATAAACTGAGGCAAAAGTTCCTTTACGTCATAAAAATCACTGTAAGTGGTAATATTTGAAAGGAACCAATGTGTATAATACTAAACAATAGCCTAGAACCCTATGAGAATTACACCAGGGTACTATTGAAGTGAGTGCTATAGACTGGGTCAAAGATATCAGAGTATAAAATTTGACATTCCCTTGAAATTATTAGGGTGGATAAGAAATTGAAGAATTTGGCAAACCTCAATATAACAGCCATTTTTTTTTTCAAAATCTACATACTTAACATATTTTAGATGAAAAAAGGTTTAAAAAAATGGTGAATTTATATTTAACACAAAGCTGAATTAAAGCTAATAAAATTGAAGTTGGCAAGATAAATGTTTTCATAGTGATAATTTTCATGTGTTGGTGATTTTAAGTATCACCTTTTAATTTGGATTGTTCTAACTTCACTTTGATAACCTTTCAAACAACCATGTTAGAAATTAATTTGTCCATACTTATTCTTTTGAACACAAAATATGCTATAAAAAATATGTACAACATATAGTTTTTTTCCAAGGTAATATACAGGCAGTTCTCGACTACCGTACATAAATGGTTACTAACAATGTGTGTGAAAGTAGAGCAATATACGAAAAAAAGATATGGAAAGGTGTGTTTAAAATATTTATTTTATAATGGAAATATAGATACGAGGGTAGTTTGAAAAGTTTGGTAAAAAACAAGAAAAATACATTTTTTTGAAAACTTATAGTAGTCTTATTCGAGGGCTACACACTTGGTTTAGCGATTTGCAAATTTTTTCATCCCATCTGAAAAATAGGTTTTGTCAAACCCTGCAAAATAAGTAATTTACTACGGCAATGACATCTTCATTTAATGAAAATTTCTTCCCACTGAGTCAAATTTTAATTTCGCGAACACGAAGAAGTCACACAAGGCCAGTCTGGGGAATATGGTGGATAAGGAACCAATTCGAAGCACAATTTATGCAATTTTACCGCTGCGACTGTTTATTTGTGGGACGGTGTGTTGTCCTGGTAAAAGAGCATTTTTTTGCGCGCCAATCTTGGCGTTTACACTCGGTATTCTTCCATTACAACACCTAGGATTTTTTCAATGATTTCCTACGTGGTGGATGCAATTAGGAATGTATGGCCATGTTTAAACTCATTTATTCAGAAATAAACAGTCTCCAACGCTGGCGCAGTCATGTAAGCTCCATCAAACTCGTGAGGTTTTTCTGATATCAAATTATTTAACATCATGGTTGTAAGAAGTAACTACTTAAGTGTAAAAAGAAAAAAAAACTTAATTCATCACTAGTAAATATAACACATCGATCAACAAGTCCCAGGACTAACCAACAGATGGCGCCTCTAATAACAAATCCATACCATTCTCAGTTAGTACCAACTTTTAGAAGTTACGTATCAAACTTTCATGACATTCCGACATTGAGTTACAGTGGTTTTAGTGACGCTACTTTTGCTATTTTCAAAACAATGGAAAAAATCGAATTTCGTGTGTTGATAAAACATTGCTTTTTAATGGGAAAAAATACCGTTCAAACTCAGTGATGACTTGAAAAGTGTTATCCGGGCTCTGCTCCGTCGAAAACAACCATTTGTCGGTGGTATGCTGATTTCAAACGCGGTCGTACAGACACAAATGAGGCTGTTACACCAGAAAACATACACATATTACGATTATTTTGCTCCGAAAGCTTGACATTCTCTGTTTTTTATATTGAAATTTCATGAATTCTCAAATTATCAAAGCATATTCCATAAAAAAATCAAACACCCTCATTGTTTCATCAGGAACAGAAATATCTCTAACCATGGCACTTCACATCCTCCAACATTAGACCAAGATTGTGAATCTCCATATCATAACACCACTGGATGGTGTACAATTTGCGTCCAATTAGTTGAACTAAGATAGAAATATATTAACAGGGGCAAATTACTTCTACATTTGCTTCAGGGAGGATAGCCCAATATTTTTTATATTTAGTCTATGGAGAATGCATTGATGGTATTTGACAAGAGTTGATTTTTTTGTTTGCTCTGGGGTAACTTGATATAATTATTTTTATAGAAACTTTTTACGTTTGATTTCAGAGTATTTTATAGAAATAAACTAATTTGGTTTCAAAATATTAGATGGAAAATTTCAACCTATTGTCAGAAGTTTAAATAGTAGTTTAAAACTACATCACAGTGGCTATGTCATGCTTCTCACTTCATCTATCACATCATCACCCTGTCATCACGGAAGTATTGTTGAATTATGACTGTTTTCTTCAGTCCAACGATCTTGTCCAATACAATCAAATAAATAACGAATACGGCAATATGCTGGACCTAGTTTTAAGCAATACAAACCGCAAGGTGGACAGATCGTTCTGGAGTGCTTTGTAAAAGAAGATTGTCATCATCCAACACTCTCCGTGGAGATCCAGGTGAGATGCGTGGGACGAGGGAGGGGCCGCAAGTATCGCCCTTCGCCACCCGGGGCTCCTCCCTCCTCCCCACGCGACTCCCGCCCTACATATAACTACTATAAGGCAAATTTTTTACTCTTAAAGAATATTTTACTACATTTAGATTGGAACACCCTGTATAGTATAGATAATATTGACAAAGCCGTAGAGTACTTCCATAATGTCATTTACGGAACGCTAGATTGCCCAACTATCCAGTTTGGTTCAATGTCGATATAATCCGAGATCTCAAAAATAAAAACAAACTTCATAACAATTAATTATCTTCAAAGCAGAAACCAGGCTGATTACTTAGAATACTCGAGGCTGAGAGCCAAATTAAAAACTCAAATAAAACAATCGCGCCATGTGTATTTAGCCAAGATAGAGACCGACATCCGAAGAAACCCTTCGAATCTTTGGAATCATGTAAAGAATAGAAAAACGAATAAAACTAGCTTCAAATCTATGAAACTGGGAGACAGTATAATCGAAGACCCCCAAAAGATTGCAGAAAACTTTGCACAATATTTTCAATCAGTTTACCTAGATTCAACGGCTAAATATGACATAAAAAATATATTAAACAGTTCGTCAGACAGCAGAAGCATATCGCTCCATTCCATTTCTAAGGAAGAAGTGTTGAAAAGCATAAACTCCTTGCAAACCGACAAAACAATCGGACCAGATGGGTTATCAGCCGACATTTTCAAAGTCTGTGCGAAATACGTGCGTGATCCCATCTGCTATACATTTAACTTGAGCATAAATACCAATACATTTCCCGTAAGCTGGAAGACAACCAGGGTCTGCCCTATCTTCAAATCGGGAGACCCGTTAAGACTCTCATAATTACAGACCTGTAGTTGTTCTCTCTTTGCTTCCAAAAATTTTCGAAACTGTACTGTGCAACCAATTGACCCACCAAGTAGCAACAAGACTTATTGGTAACCAGCATGGCTTTTTGCCAAAACGATCGACTGTTACTAACCTTCTCTCTCTCACACAACAGATTGCGTCAAACTTAGACGAACTTTCACAAACGGACGTAATATATACAGACTTTCAGAAAACTTTCGACAAAGTTGATCACGATATATTACTTAAGAAAATGCATAAACTTGGCTTCAGCGATAATCTAATTGGATTATTTGCATCATACCTAAAAGAAAGATCTCAATACGTAACAAGTCTTCTGTGGAATTTATCGCAAGATCTGGTATACCACAAAGATTCAATTTAGGTCCCCTACTATTCCTCATATTAATAGACGACATTCAAAATTCCATAAGTCACTCGACATGTTTATTGTTCGCTGACGACTTGAAAATTTACAAAAAGATCAATTCACCTCACGACTGTGCACAGTTACAACAGGACCTAGACTCCCTAGTCTCCTGGAGTGAGCAAAATCATATTCTGTTCAACATTAATAAATGTGTCTGTGTATCTTATAGTCGATCGTTTTCACCAATCCAACATCAGTATACTATACAGGGATTGGCACTAAACAGAGTTTCTGAATTCAAAGATTTGGGCGTAACCTTTGATGTCGGACTCACGTTCGTTAACCATGTCTCACGTTTGATATCGGACTGTTACAAACTATTCGGTTTTATAATGAGAATATCAAGAGAATTTAACAGCACCGATATCCTCCGAAACTTATATAATTATCTAATTAGAACCAAATTAGAATATGCATCTACGGTTTGAGCTCCTCATCAGCTCAAATATAAAAACAATATAGAAAAACAAAAAAAAATCCTTAGATATCTATGGTACAGAACAAAGGGCGATTACCCAAAATATGCTCACCATGCTGAACTTCTCACGGTGTGCAACTATAGAAGCCTCGAATCAAGAATCCATTGTGATATTCCTAATAAAGGTTTTCCAAGGTTCCTTTAACTGTACCGCGATTCTAGAAGCACTAAGTTTATATGTACCCAATAAATATAGCCGTGCAAGGAATCACCCTCTGTTCTACATACCAACTTACAGGAAGAATATCATGGCTAAACACTCAGTCACGCGTGGTATAGAGATATTGAACCAACTGAATGACACGGTTGATATATTCTCGGTACCGTCTAGCAGTATGAGAAGAATCCTGATATTATTCCTAACGAATAAGCTAACGCTAGGCAGAACCTCTTTGTGTAATCTGTGCAAAGTGGATAAAAAAAAAAAAATTTAAAAATCACATGGGTAACTATAGTATAGTACAATAAGATATTTTGAGAATGAGGGGTCACATTCATATAACTTATAACAGTATATTGTTCTATTTTAATATGATTTTCACTTATTGTGTAATTTATAAATTAAACATTATCATAGGTATAAGTATAGGATAAAGCAGGGGTGGCTAACTTGTTTGTTGTTGTGATTGATTTTTTACATTAAAAAATAGTCACGATTTACCTATCAAATTTGTGAGATTTAACGCATAACACACATGTTAAAAAAGGATAACTAATAAATAAAAGTTTATTAATAAGCACGAGCGGAATTTACTTCGCTAAAAAATTATTGAGGAAAAGAAAACTAATACATGTTAAATAACACAAATACATTTATTTGGAGAAGATATATCTACATATAAAAAAGGATACCTAATTGACTGTGTTGACAAGTGCATGCGTGTAATGAGATTTAGCAACATTGCACACCATATTGTAAATTACAAAGGCCGCGATTGACCAAAAATTACTTCGACCAGTCAATTGCGATCGACCTGTTGGCCATCCCTCGGATAAAGGGTTCAGTACTATCCACGGTTTCAGGCATCCTGGAATGTATCCCCTGCAGATAAGGGGGGGGGAGGATTACTGTATATACATTTATTAAGGATTTCTGTACTTAAAAATGATAAGGTTTTGCTGTACATATCAAACAATGATATTCTTAATACTACAAAATTAATTACTACACAAACATGTCAGAGAATAATATAAAAATGAAACATATTTTTAATGCTTAACATAACAAACAGCCAAGTATACAAATGTTCAATAAATTTTACTTGTAAGAATTCATCATTTTCAAGAAACCACTATATTTTTGTTGCAAATGCGAGTCTGATGTATGTTGATTGAAGTTTGGGCTCTTTGATTGATCTCTGTTTTGTCTTTTCTTCTTTGATCTGTTTGGTTGAAATTCTCTATCTTCATTCTGGAAATGTTGAGAAGAAAAATCTGTACCCTGCTGTAAGCGTTGATGTTGCTGAAATGATTGTGATGCTGAATGTGGCATGTTGTCATCTTCCATCCACGACTGCGAGTTGCTACAGGTCGCTACATTTGTATCAAACCCTTGCTTTGATTCAATATACGCTTGCACCGTGGATCTCTGGAGACTTTTTGCTTTTGAACTCAATTGAGCAAGGATTTGAGCAGGAGTCATACGCATGAGTGATACAGGCTCTTCTTGTTTATGAGCGTTTTCATGAACTGTGAAAGTTGTTCTCGAATTAGCTAAGTCACCATCTGCTACTTGAGAATGTACAGATCTTTTAAACACAACAGTAGTCATTGATCCTTGACTACGGGTTTGAGTGTATTTACGATAAACACATGATTTACATTCAAAATCATCAGTTTGTGTGGCTTTCTCTTGAGGATTGTGATTTTTTAAATTTAAATTATCTTTATCAGGTAATACAACTTCATTTTCCAGATTCAGAGTTGAAACAATACTAGGTAGCAAAACATTTAGTATGCTAAAAGGTTTGCTTGTGAATTTGAATGATGGTGGGGGCATCCGATGAAGAGGTGACGGTTTTTGTGATTTGTTTTGCGTCGGAGGAAGTTTATCTTCTGGTACACAAATCAAACGATTTGGTAAATGTAGAAAATCCAATTTCGGTATGGCACTCTCACAACGACTTATTACTGCAATATACAACAAATAACAATGAATATATAACATTATAAAAAAATACAGATAAATAATCATATTTGCTGGATACAGATCAAGAATTAATTCACAGAGTATTAGCAATTATTATAAACAATTAATATAACTATTTTTTAACTTAAAAATAAACTTATTACTAAACTAAAATAATCCGATAATTTTAAAATAGTTCAAATCAGAACAGTAATAAAGAACACAGAAAATTGCACACTAAAACTTGTCAGTACAACGACGCATTTCACAACTCAGTCAATCGGTCATTAAAAAAACAAATTGAGAAAAAACTTATTGCTACCACAAAACTTGGACATCCCTACATTAATTTTCAACTTGTTTTCTAAGCACTTTTTATACAGAAGTTTTTTTTACGCTCTCTAAAAAACCGCCACTTGGGAGTTCAGCTTGTTCAGCACCAACGCTTTTAACTCCTGACTATCTTTGAATCATTGAGAAACAGGCCACTTCTTGAGGTGAAGGAAGATAAGGAAGTCACTCGGTGCCAGATGAGTTGTAAGGAGAGTACCCAACGGAGTTGCAAAATCTTCTGAAAAGTGTAGTGTGGGTAGCGGTGTGTGGATGCGTATTGTGAAAGAAAACAATTAAACATCATGTCATCAGTTCTAAATGATGCGTTCTAGCTTTGAAAGGGCTTAAAAATACACCTTGTATGATATATCATATGAGGTGTAATGTTAAGCACTTGTTTTGTGCTGACTGGGGTTGCTCGAATTTTTTCCCTTTTGGTGAAGTTGAATGACACCAGTGCATGGACTATTTTGACTTGACATTGAAATCCACGTTACATCACTAATCATGATGTGGGGCAATGGTTCATCTTCGTGTGTCTATACTTAGTAGTCCAAAAATGCATGTTTAGATGCCATCCTTTGGTTTTTGCGCAACATTTTTAGAACCCATCTTGTCCACAGTTAATGGCTTGCACCTAGTTTCTCATTGACAATTCCATGCACTTTACTTGGTGAATGGCATGATAAAAACACTGATTATGAGAAGAAAGGATATAGTCATAAAAATTTAGAAGTTTTATTACACTTGTTCATATGGTTGATTAATGTCCCATCAGGTTTTTCACTGAAGGACCCAGTAAGGTTATGCCCACAGCGGTTAAATACCTTGTAGAATTGTGGCAAGTTCTGAAGTGTGAGAATAAATGATCATGTTTTTCCAATGTATGGTATGAAAATAATGCAGAAGTTGGGAAATCTCGTCTTCTTTGAGTGGCATCTTGAATCTTGGACAGAGCCAAAAATTGCACAGAGCTATGCTAGGTATACTGCAGAACCTGTGCAATATTGTGAGTCGTCAAAACATTCTGGATGAGGTGATATGCGTGGACTGGAGCATTGTTGTTGCTATGGATCTGTCAGTTGACACTATCCCAGAGTTGTGGTTTCTTGAATCAAACAGCATCTTATAGGAGACAGAGAACAGCCAAGTAGTAATCCTTATTGAGAGTGGTTGAAAAAACTGTTAACATGACCTTCACATTGCTTCATGATTGCCGTATCTTTATTGATCATGGAGAGTCTAGCATTTTTCATTGAGATAACTGTGCTTTTGTTTTAGGGTCATAACCGTAGTCCCTGAACTTAAAGAGTCAGCGTTGATGCATTCCAGGATATCAAACCTGCAGACTGTTTTCCTTTTAGTCATGAGTAAGGTAGTAAGAGTAATTCTCCGAATGAATTTTGAAACAATATAGTGCATGCCAAGATTGTCAGGCACTGAACTAAACAAAATTCCCATTTCACTTTTAATATCTCTAATCATTATTTGAAGATTTTCCATCATAAAAAGACACATTTTCTCAATTGTTTCGAGATTTCTGTTGGTTGGAGGTCTGCCAGAACGTTGGTTGAGGGTCTGCCGATTTTCGGCCATCTTTGAAATTATGTACTACACATAGCTTCATTACCAAAAGTTCTATTAATCTTTTCAATTGTCTCCTGTCACCGAGTTAATGAGAAAATTTAATGCAAATTCTTTGCTCAAAATATTTGGTCATTTTGCATAGGGTCAGATATTTTTTGATCAGACCTCGTATTACATAAGGTGGTCGAAATTATACAAGATGGTAAAAATTAAACAGGGTGGTTGAAATTGTATAATGTGGTTGAAATAAGATTTTTGTGAATTGTAGAAAGAATAAATAAATAAAACATACCTTCTGCTTTTCGATGAATTTGTATTCGTGATAAATTTTTCCATTCTTGGTCTGTACCAACCGAACCTGTAAAAATACATCTAATCTGAACAAATAACAATATAATAAGAAAAATATAACTATATTACGTAAGATGCTTATCTCCATTCGGGTTTGTTTCATAATAAAACCCAAAATAAAGAGTTCTAGTCTAGAAAAGTATGTCTATAAGGTTATTGTTCCTCTACACAGCTATTGAATTGAGTTAAGTGCTAAATTGCAGTTCTAAATAGGAAGATTCGATTTTTTTAATAGACAATCCAGGAAGATTAAGGGGATGTAAAACAATATTGACTCCCGGCCACCGTTAAACTACTACTTATAGATAATGCTTCGATATGCGATCAATGCGGTATTTTTTTAAACATGGTATTTCAACTGTAATCTTTTCTTTTTTCATAAAAATGTTTTGAAAAAATTCATTTTGCATTTTAGGGTCTGAATTCAAATTGATGGTAAGAAAATTTGTTTCATGTTCATTGTTTTAGAGATTTCAAACACTTGGCGAAGTCACAGATGATAAAAGCTTTGTCTGGTGTCGAGATCTTAGGATATAAAAAGCATATACTTTTCTAGAAGTTTTCTTATGAATAATTCAGTTTATTATGGTTGAAAAAGAAAAAAACCACATAACTATTGGATATTCAAATGGTGCTTACCCCAGACTGCTTGTGGTTTCTCAATATGTGGTAGCAAACCCTGCAAAATATTTAAATATTTATAATAAACTGTATAACAGTGTAAGAATCCTTTGAACTCATGTAATCACAATATACGAGGGTGGTCCGATAAGTACTTAGCCTACAAAAGTATAACAAAAATTTTGGAAAAGTGGCGATTTATTTCTCAACATAATCTCCTTTGAGTTCGATACATTTGACCCAGCGATGCTCCAACTTCTTTAACCCGTCTGAAAAATACGTTTTCTGGAGGTCTGCAAAGTAGGCCTCCGTGGCGGCGATAACCTCCTCATTCGACTCAAATTTTTGCCCGGCGAGTGACTTTTTCAAATTTGGAAACAAAAAGAAGTCGCACGGGGCCAAATCCGGAGAATACGGTGGATGGGACAGCAGTTCGTACCCTAATTCTACCAATTTGGCCGTGGCGACGGCGGAGGTGTGAGCCGGTGGGTTGTCATGATGGAAGAGCACTTTTTTCTTCGCCAAATGGGGCCGTTTTTTCTGCAATTCGGTGTCGAATCGGCCCAATAATTCGGCATAGTAGAGCCCTGTGACTGTTTTGCCCTTCACCAGGAAGTCGATGTAGATCACACCTTTTGAATCCCAGAAAACGGTGGCCATCACCTTTCCGGCCGATAGGACAGTCTTCGCCTTCTTCGGAGCACGTTCGCCGGGTGAAGTCCACTGTTTCGACTGTTCCTTGGTCTCGGGTGTGTACCAGTGTATCCATGTTTCGTCGACGGTCACGAAACGACGCAGAAACTCCTTCGGATTGCGCTTAAACATCGTCAAACACTGCTCTGAAGTGGTCTCACGGTTGCGCTTGTTGTCCGGAGTGAGCAAACGCGGCACCCATCGCGCCGACAGCTTTCTCATGCCCAATACTTCATGCAGGATATGTCCCATGCGATCTTTTGAGATGCCTACTGTCTCAGCTATCTCGCGCACCTTCAATCGGCGGTCTGCCAATACGAGATCGTGGATTTTTGTCACGTTATGTGACGTGACCATGTTGAAACTCGTTAAACCAATTTTTGACGGTCGCCATCGAAGGAGAAGAGTCACCGTATACAGCATCCAAGCGCTCTTTGATTTCGCTGCGCGATTTCCCTTTCAAAAACAAGAATTGGATCACCGACCGATATTGCTCTTTTTCCATTTTTCTCAAATCCGCGGACACGCTTGCTTCCACACGCGGTCAAAACAAACCTATGCGTCCGATTCGGCTGAAATTTTGACAGTAGCTGTCAACGAGAATGTACTACGCGATAAAAAATTGCTCTTGAGATAGTGGTGCCATCGGGCGGTGAGGCTAAGTACTTGTCGGACCGCCCTAGTATATAACTATTTATTAATATGGGTTTCCTTTAATTTTACCAGATTATTTATTTACTCATATTATTTTGAATATATTTTTATTTAATTAAAACCCATTTTTAATCTGTAAAGAAGGAAGAATATGCAATAGGTATATATGAGCATGCCCATTGTAATGTTTAAATGAAGTATATTATGTTTTTTTCTTCCATATCATACACAGCATAACATTTTCATGTAAGATAACCAGGCACCGTGATTTTGACAGGAATATTTCAATCTAGATACTAGAATCGCGACCCCTGTTACAATCTGTAATTCCCGATTTGCGTAGAAATGTTTTAAAATCGAACTAAAGAAAGACAATATTATTAAAATTCCAGTACTAGAACGTTTAGTAAGTGGGCAACAGACAGAAATTTAGAGAACAAAAAACTACAAGATGCAAAACGCGACACTGATCCTACAAAGTCAAGAACTACCGTACTCCCAGGCCTGCGTACACTATGTCCCCACAATAATTTGAAGGTGTCATGCAAGGAGTTTAGCAAATTTTTAAAACCGAAAATGTACATGCAGAAAGTATTTTGCAAAATGCTGTGAAAAAAGAAAAATATTGAACATAATTATGCGTTTTTTTGCAATAAAAATGCTTCATTAATAAGTTATGGGATATTAACAAGTAGCTTGAAAGTGTTCAATTAAATGTATAAAAAAAATGTTTTTTTTCTCTTAATTACTTTAAAATCCCAATATGCTGTTTTGGTGTTTTTTTATTACTATAAAATCTCAATATGTTGTATTGGTGTCCTTTTTATTACCATAAAATCCCAATAGAATATTTTGGTGTAATTTTTAATAACTTTAGTATCATGATCGTCAAAGTTGAAGATCCCCTCGTCATTCCAACTGGAAAGCAAAGTTATGCTGTGAGGATTTTTGGATATTTTTTAAGTGAGTGGCCAATGCACGTCAACAAACTCACCTGCCATGACACTGTACTGAATCTAATGGCTCACCAAAGTGAGATACCATCGGACCACACCGTTATGTTGTTTTTTTTCTTCTTTTTTTGAAAGAATAGATTTGACAGAAGTCATAGGTATTATTGTAACCCCGAATTCTAAGCAGAGAAAAATGTCTATCATTTAAGGGAAGTCGCACAGCACAGGGTTCAAACCAGTAACCTTTCGCATGGAAGTCCAGTGCGTTACCACGCTGCCATGCACCTCCTAAACCCTGATGTCATTTTGAAAATCTGGCAAACCTACATTCAGCCCTGGGCTTTCTGAGGCCTGGCTTGTGTGCAATAATAGTACGTATGTACTTCTTTTTGACTGCAAATCATATGAATCATATTAGTGTATTGATATTTCTATCTTTATTATAACATATTATATTTCTGTATTCACTTGTATCAGATTTAGTGTGTCTATAATTTAGAAAATAAGACAATGAATGTTGCAAAATGAAGTCATGGTGATAGAAAAAAGTGAAAGAAAAAATAAATATGATATATGGGTGAGCAACAAAAGATTAGAGCAAGTGGACGTAGAAAAGACTGAAGAGTTGAATAAATGGTGTAGAAATTAATGCACTGAGAAGAATACATGGGGTGATAATGTATGACAGAATATGGAATGAAGTGATTAAGGATGAAAGTTAACTTAAGACTTATGTGTTGAGTAAGATGAAGAAGAGCATTCTGAGATGGTTTGGGCACGTGGAACGAATGAATGAAGAAAGAATAACAAATATACAATGCAAATGTGTGAGGAATGCATAGTAGAGTTGGATCAAGTGAGTGATATTTTGAAAGAAGAATATGTAAAAAGTCAGGGAAATCGTAGTTGTATAGGAAGGTGTATGATGGATGTGGAAGAGGTGAAATGTGAGTGTCGAGATAAGAAAATCTGGTGCCCTTTTCTCTGCCTACCTCAACAGGGAAACTGCATGAATGGTATGTATATTTAATTTTAATAATCGTCACTTTTGGCTGTTATGCCAAGTTTGAGTTTTTCAAGGCATTGTCAACATTTCGGAAAATATATGCTCTATTTCTTGGCACTCGAACCCACTTATAGTGATAGATTAAAAAGATTACAAAATAAATATATATACAGTGGAACCTCGCCATTCATACAACTTTTTAGAATAATACTTGATTCGTAAGTTAGCCCGGAATTCGGACCGTACCTCATGGTCTATTCCGACCCTTTCAGAAAAATGGACATCAGCCAACATTGACAGGTTTTTAAATAAATAATCCCAAGCATCTTCTAAACAATAACACCCCTCTCCCTATACACCTTCCACTTACACCATCAGCTATCATTAGTACAGGAAAAGTACAGTTCAATTTTCATTTATTTGTTTTCAAGTTTTTATGTATTGGGTGTACAAATTAGATCGGTCCGTTTTTTTTTTTCAAAAATGCATTTATTTCTAAACAAAATGAATGAACAGATCAATTAAAGTACTGTCCATCGCTGGCTACTACTTTTTCCCATCTCTCAGGCAATTTTCGAATTCCATCTCGAAAAAATGACTCGTCTTTTGAGGCAATCCAAGTTTGGAGCCAATTTTCGGTTTCTACGAAAGAAGTGAACCGGTGACCTGCCAAATCGTGCTGCATCCTTCGGAACAACCAGTTATCAGAAGGAGCAATGTCCGGGGAATACGGCGGGTGCGGTAAAACATCCCATTTGAGCGTTTCCAAATATTTTTTTACGACTTTTGCGACATGCGGTCGAGCATTGTCATGAAGAAGAATAACTTTATCATGTCTTTGCTAGTATTCCGGTCGTTTTTCTCGCAATGCATGGCTCAAAGGAATTAATTGTAGCCGATACCGATCGCCCGTAATGGAATCGCCAGGTTTCGGCACCGCATAGTAAACAACACCCCTTTGGTTCCACCAGATACAGAGCATGATCTTTGAACCATGTATGTTCGGTTTTGGTGTTGATGTTGAGGTCGATGGCAACGATTGACCGGGCTTAGCGTAGTATTTTTTCTTCTTGGGGTTGTCGTAGAATAGCCACTTCTCATCTCCAGTTACAATTCGATGCAAAAAAACCTTTCCTTTGTTGCCTTTGAATCAGCTGCTCGCAAGTGAAAAATCGCCTTTCAACGCCTCTCGGTTTCAGTTCATAAGGCACCCAATTTCCTTGTTTTTGAATCATTCCCATGGCTCTCAATCGTACAGAAACGCCTTGTTGAGTGATCCCAATGATTCTGCAAGCTCCTCTTGCGTTTGACTCTGATCTTCTTCGAGTAATGCCTCTAATTCTTTGTCCTCGAATTTTTTTGACTGTCCAGAGCGAGGCTTGTCTTCGACGCTGAAATCTCCATCCTGAAATGTCGAAACCATTCCCTACATGATTTATCAGTTGGAGCAGCGCCACCATAAACTTCGACAAGCATTCGATGGGCTTCAGCTGCACTTTTCTTCCAATTAAAGCAGAAAATTAAAACCTCCCGCAAATGCTGCTTGGTTAACACAAAATTCGACATTTTTAACACTGTACAAAACAAGGTTTTTGCATGAAACTCAAAGCGATATAAACTGAATATTATTGGCAGATGTCTAACCTCTCTGAAACCGCCAAAATCGGCTGTCACTATGAACCATTCATAACAGCCAGAGCCATCTTTTGGAAACGGACCGAACTAATTTGTATTCCCAATATGATTTTTTGCATTAAGTATTATTAATTATAAAGGTTTAACTAAACAATCATCAAGGGGTCTGAAATGGATTCATTCAACTTACATTATTTCTTTGAGGATAAATTGATTCAACATTCGTACAAATCACAATTGAAAATCGGATTTTTATAAAAAACATCCTAATTTTATTTAAATTAGGTTACAGCACGTGTAAAAAAGGATCGCATATAAATATCAATACCAGTCTTTGCTCATGATGAATTTCACACTACACTGTACAGAACTGTCGACTAAATAATGATGAGATTTAAAAAAATGCAGGCATTATCTAATAGGATGGCATTTGTGCCACTTTGCGTTTATATTGAACATTTTTACATATTCAATTCGATTTCCTTCGAGACTAGTATGTAAAGAGAAAATAGTGTAATTTATGCAAAGGAAGTTACCTAGGTATACGTATACACTATTTAAGAAAATAAAAAAGGATTTATATTACTATACATACAAACATATCATATACACAAACACGTCATTCCCCTGTCCGGGTGGGTAGCGGAGAGAACACCAGACTTTCCTATCTCACATACATACATCCTTCACATTTTCTATTTTACTCTTACGATTTCTCTGACTTTCTTTATATTCTTCTTTCAAAATACCATTCAATTAATAGAGGTGCATGGCCGCACAGTAATGCACTAGATTCCATAGAAAAGGTCACAGGTTTAAACCCAGCACTGTGTTACTCCCTTTGAATGACATGTATTTTTCCACCTATAATTGAGGGGTAACACATCAATCAGTAAGTCCCAGGACTAACCAACAGATGGCGCCTCTAATAACAAATCCATACCATTCTCAGTTAGTACCAGCCCTTAGAAGTTACGTGTCAAACTTTCATGACATTCTGACATTGTGTCATTGAGTTACAGTGGTTTTAGTGACACTACTTTTGCTATTTTCAAAACAATGAAAAAAATCGAATTTCGTGTGTTGATAAAACATTGTTTTTAATGGGAAAAAATACCGTTTAAACTCAGCGATGGCTTGAAAAGTGTTATCCAGGCTCTGCTCCGTCGAAAACAACCATTTGTCGGTGGTATGTTGATTTCAAACGCGGTCGTAGAGACACAAATGATGCTGAACGCTCTGGTCGTCCAAATGAGGCTGTTAAACCAGAAAACATAAAAACACCCTCAAAATCGTGATGAAAAATCGCACAGTAAAGTTGCGTGAGATAGCTGACATCCTGAAGATATCATTTGGTAGTCTTTACACTATTTTGCATGAACATTTGGTCATGAAAAAGCTTTTTTCGGAATGGGTGCCGCATTGTTCACAATGGAACAGAAACAACAATGCATCGATGATTCAGAGCGCTGTTTGGCACTGTTGACGCGAAATAAACAGGAGTTTTTGCATCGGTATGTGACAATGGATGAAACTTGGATCCACCACCATACTCCGGAATCATAGGCTGAGTGGTGAGCAGGCGGTAAGAAGTCGTCCGAAGCAACCAAAAACTCAATAGTCGGCCGGGAAGGTTGTGGCCTCTTTATTTTGGGATGCGCATGCTATAATATTCATCGATCACCTTGAAAAGGGAAAAACCACCAATAGCGAATATTATGTAACATAGCGTTATTAGAGCGTTTGAAGGCAGAAATTGCAAAACAACGGCCCCATATGAAGAAGAAAAGTTGTCTTTCATCATGATAATGCACTGTGTCACAAGTCGATGGTAACGATGATTAAATTGCATGAGTTGAACTTCGAATTGCTTCCGCTCGCACCGTATTCTCCAGATTTGGCCTCCAGCAACTATTAGCTATTCGCAGACCTCAAAAAGATGCTCCAGGGAGAGATTTGGCTCCAATGAAGAAGTGATTGCCGAAACTAATGCCTATTTTGAAACCAAAGATAAATCGTTCTACACGGCTGGCATAGAAAAGTTAGGAAAGCGTTGGAATGAATGTACTCCAATTGTCTCACTCTGGCATGCCATTGGATTCAGTACAGCGGTGTGGCTGGTGAGTTTGGTGTATTCTTCCAGTGCACACATTTCTACAGCATTTATTCAGCTCCTATTAGTCTTTTTTCATATCCATGTTACACTCCTATATACTCGTATTAAAATTGGCACCAAAATACTATTGTTGACTTATCATTTTAGCAGATTTTGATATGGTCCAGTTCAAGTATATACTATATGTTTTAGTGCCTCATTAACTTTGCTTCTTATCACTTCATATTGTTCGACATATCTTGTAACTCTTCCATCTATATATATATATAAGAGTATATATACGAGGCGTATCCAGAAAGTAAGTGTACTGAGGCTCTCACGACCGGATGGATTTTATTTTCGACATGTTGGCTACACTTCCGTGTAGCCTGACCCTTCCCCTCCTCCAAATACGCGGCGTCATCCGTTATCTCGTTTGGAAGGGAAAACCTCCGATTGAGGTTTATAATGAGGTGAAAACTGCATATGGTGATAAAGCTATGAATCGTACGAGTGTGTACAAGTGGTGTCGCAAGTTTAAAAACGGTCGTACATCTGTGCATGATGATCAGAGGAGCGGAAGACCTTCAATTGTGACTGACGAAATTGTTTTGGGACTGTCAAGGCATAATTTTAATTGAATATATGCCTCAAGGGAAGACCATCAACTCTGCAAGATACTGCGAGACCCTAAAAAAATTGCGGAGGGCGATTCAGAACAAGAGGAGAGGCATGCTGACAAAGGGAGTCTGCCTGCTGCACGACAATGCCAGACCACACACGGCCAACGCCACGAAAGAACTGCTCGCCTCATTTAAATGGGATGTCCTGAACCATCCCGCGCATTCCCCTGACCTAGCACCTTCAGATTACTATCTCTTTACCTTTCTGAAGCTGCACATGGGTGGAAAAATGTTTTCAACCAATGAGGAGGTAAAGGAGGAGGCGGAGAAGTGGACGGAGGGGTTGGCGGGAAACTACTTCGAGGAAGGCATCAAAAAGTTGATACCCCGCTTCACCACCTGCATTGAGAGGAATGGCGACTATGTCGAAAAATAGCTTACATATGTACTACGGTAACCACGTAATTTTTTTGTTTAAATAAAAAAAATTGTAACCTACAAAAATTCAGTACACTTACTTTCTGGAGTTACCTAGTATATATATTGCTATTATTTTTAAAAATTTCGAATAGTCGTACTTTCCTACACTTGCAAAAAAAAAAAGGAAAATTGATAATGTATAAGAAAATAAAACTTACCATGGGAATACCAACTTCAGGAGGTGGAACCATTTTAGGGGCGACATTGCTCAGTGTCATAGGAGGGAAGTACATTTGGTTTTCTGGTGGGATAATAGGTGGAAAAGGCGGACATAGAGGATTAGAACCTTCATCAGCCAGGAAGTAATTCATATCAGGAAGCATGCCATTTTCTTGCATTGGCATCATATTCGTAACTGGTAGTTGTTCCACATTGGGGGCAGGAGGGACAGTGGGATAATTATTTTCTATTGGCATAGGCGCATTGGCAGGTGGAAATAGAATTTCCATAGAGGGATCACAGTGAGGATCTGCATACTCAGAATTCACGCCTGAATGTCCAACTATAGTTTTTATAAATCTCTCTGAAGGCTGTTTACGCACAGTTCTAGAATGCTTCGATACATTCATTATAAATATTGGAGATTTGGAACGATACTGAGGTCTGGGTCGCCTTGGACTTCGTGATCTCCTACCATGTTCTCGGATGACTTGTTTGTGAAAACGAATTGGAGATTTGGATCTAATATGTCCTCCATGGTCCAATAACTTCTCATGAGACTCAATTGGAGACTTAGAATATCGTTGCGGAGACTGTTTTGTTATGGATTTGATATGCTTACTGTAAGATCGAGACTTTGTGTATCTATGAGGTATCACGTTCGTTGGAGACTTTCTGTATTTGTAACCACTAGATTTAGATGAACACCTTTTTGAAATAGAATCACTAACTTCTCTCAATACTTGGTCAATTGATTGTTCTCGTTCCTCTATATTTTCTTGAGACATATTACTAGGATGTGTATCAATCATTTCTTTGGCACATCCATCATTTTCTAATTCTAATCTTTTAGGAGAATCGACTCTTGGGATCATTTGTAATTCCATGCCCGGAGGAACTAATCCTGTTTTCATCAAAATATCTTCGGTTGTTTTACTTAATTTATCTTTCTCTATGTCCCTCTTTGTTTTTTCTGGATCTCTTCTCTCTTTAGGTGTATCTGAAGAATGTTCCGAATTGTCTCGAAACGTTTCGTTGTTTCTTGATTGAGCCGTATGACAAGATTTATCGGTGTCTTTAGGGTTGGAATCGAATTTCTCTTGTGAATGAGGCTTATTAAAGTCATCTTCATAAGAGTCTACAATAAGAACCTTTTTAAATGTATGCACAGCGCTCTCCTCGATTAGAGAATCGTCTACATCTGGTGAAATTTGTCGATCAGGTGTAATTGTAATATCTTCGGTTAAAGGATTATCCATTGTGACAGGATCTGTCGAGTGCTCCGCACAAAAACGAAATGCAATAAATATAATCCGTCAAAGTTTTAATACATCAATATGTAATTGGCATGCGGGCACGAAATAATATTGGTGAATATAACTCGGTTTCGCGGCTATTTATACGACATGGCATATCAGTAGTCGAGCAAAAAAAATTGTTAAACGTAAATTGAAGCCACCATGGATAATATATCTCTCTCTCTTTGAATAATGGCCGTGAACTCCTATATATGGAGGAGTATACGCCAGTGTCCAGTGATGTCAGCTTCATAGTATCTAGGTAGTTCTATTCATATGGGCGACACGGCACCTCAAGCAACTCGGCTCAGGACTACTGTTATCTAGTGAGATACTATGGAGTTAAACTATTTTACAACTAAAGTACATAGTTTACAACTAAATGAATATTTACAGTAAGATGATAGTTAAATGTATGTGAGCGAGCGAATGATTTAAATTTAATTTTCTATCGATATTTATCATATATATTATACATATATTTTATTACAGGTTAATTTTGTTTTTGTTAATAAAATGAGTGATGCTATTCAATATGGAAATTTTATTGAGGCTCAACAGGTGGGGAAGATTTGCGGGGAGTAATATTTTTGTTTGTTTTTTAAAGATCAAAGGGAAAGTATTCAGAGAACAGGAGAAGAAGATATGTTCAAGATCTCCCTCCTCCCGGCCACACTCACATAAAGAAGAGTTCCTTATATGTAGTCTGGCCAGGTGGACAGGGGAACAGCAATGTCCAAAGCGTATTCGGCTAATAGTTGTCGCTTCTCTCCGAGTGCTTCTATAATTGGAAAACCAGGGTTTGATTGGAATGTAGGGTTGAATTGATGCATATCTTTTTCCCCTAGTGCGGTTCGAGGCATTCCAGTAATTTGTCCACTCCTCCATCATCGAAGAGCGCGCCAAAGGTAATAAATATAATAACACATCTTGTGCAGATGTTTAATTATATTTGTCTGTATTTCCTGTAGATGTTGCCTCTTTAGCTAGAGTATCTGCTTCTTCGTTACCCGAAATGCCTCGATGACTAGGAACCCAAGCCAGGGCGGCATCAAGGCCCGCCTCTTCAAGGTTGTATATAGTTTCCCTTATATTATGTGTTATACTATTTGGGGATCGAAATGGGTTCTTTCCTATTGCTTGAAGGGAACTTAGACAATCTGATACAATTAAAGTGTTTGGGATACTTAATTCTAAAGATGTTTGTAATGCTTCCAAGATTGCCAATGTCTCACCAGTGAATGTAGTTTAATTTTTTTCTTGATATTTAAGCTTTCGCAATATATTGCTATTCCTACATGTTCCTCATAAGCAATCTTGGATGCGTCTGTGTAGAAGACAGTCCAGTCACTCCAATGGGTGTTAATGTGGTTGATGAAATCATAATTGGCGTGATAATTCGACTTATCAATACCAAAGGATTCAACAATGCGTGGATTTATAATTAAAGCTTGAAACGGGGTGCAGTATAAAGGAGGAATAGGGGTTTTTTGGACTACCACATTCAACGGTGAGAATTTACGATAACTTTGTATTAAAGGGGGGAGTGTTTTGTTTCTCCAAAATATGTTTGTGGGAATGAGATCTGAAAGTGATTTCAATTTACGCAGAAGGGGATGGGATGTTGTTTTGTATATATTGAGGAAGTATCGGGTACCTAAGAACTGTCTTCGGAAGCAGAGCGGTGGGTCCACACATTCAACCTGTAGGGCATTTGTCGGCGTAGATTTCATAGCTCCAACTATAATTCGAAGGGCCTGAAATTGAATAAGTTCTAGTTTATGGAGGATATATTTGAAGGTAGGGTCCAATAAGAATGACCCATAATCAAGGTGGCTTCTGATGAGGGCGGTGTATAGAAGTCTCAAAGTGGTTGGGTGTGCCCCCCACCAGACTCCTGATACTGCGCGAAGAATATTTATGTTTTTTTGGAAGGTTGATGTTATGTTTTCAGCGTGATTTTTCCAAGATAACCTGGAGTCGAATGTCATTCCGAGGAATTTGTGTGAACTGTGGTTAAGAATAGGTGCATTGTCAATATAAATATTAGTGGTAGGCAGTTGTCTTTTCCGCGAGAACATGACAATAGAACTTTTGGAGGGGGAAATATCTAATCCATGGTTTTTGAGCCACTTGGAAAGAGAGTGGAGGTAATTGTGTAATATTTTTTCTGCTATTTTAAAGGATTCATTGGACGCGTAAACCACGATATCATCTGCATATTGTAATACGACAGTATTGAGGGGAACCAGGTGAGCAAGATCTGCCGTATAAATGTTATAAAGGAGGGGGCTAAGGACTGATTCTTGCGGGAGACCCCTCCAAACGGTTCTTGTGAAAGACACCTCCTCCACTGATAGAAAGATGGAGCGTTCTGATAAAAGGTTAAATATGAGGTGGGTGATTTTGTTGGGTATTTTTTTGTGTAACATCTTTTGTTTTAAAATATGTAAAATGACATTGTCATAAGCTGAGGTAATATCTAAGAAAGCGGCTATAAGTGGTTTTTGATAAGTAAATGCGGAATGAATATCAGTAGTGAGAATAGCTAAATTATCCATAGCACTACGTGATTTACGGAAACCAAATTGATTAATATCCAGAATTTTATTGTGTTCTACAAACCATTCAAGGCGGTTTTTAATAAGATGTTCTGTGATTTTTCCCAAAGTTGATGCAAGGGCTATTGGTCTATAGGAATTTCCGTCTGAAAGATCTTTACCCATTTTAGGTATTGGGATAATTTTAAATATTTTCCAGGACTTGGGAATTTTTCCTGTATTAAAAATGCAATTGACCAGTGTTAGATAATATTTCCTGGTGTAGGGTAGAGTTTTCACTAAAAAGGAATATGGGATGTTATCCAACCCTGGGGAGGAGTCCTTTAGGCTGGACAAAACCATGTTGAGTTCATTTTCTGTGAAGGGCGCATCTAGAGGATGATTATGAGAGGGGAGAAAGTATGTATATGGCACGTCATATTGGGTTGGCGATGAAGAAGGAGCAATTTTATTCAAAAAGGTGTGAACCCAACACTCTGTTGGTATTTTATGTAAGCGGGTTGAGTAGATGGACCTAAATTTCTTCACATTCTCCCACACTGTTGATATTGGAGTTTCTGGCGAAAGGGTGTGACAAAACCGTATCCATCCATCTTTCTTCTTCTTAGAAAGCAAGCGTTTTGTGACGGCTTGTACTTTACGAAAAAGGAAGAAGTTTGTCTCTGTCATGTTATTTTTATAGGATTGGTATACTTTTTTCCGGGATTTAACTGCATTTGAACACTCTTCATCCCACCATGGAGGGGGTTGTGGCTTAAAGAAGTGAGGTTTTTTAAGGGGGATCGAGTAGTGAGCCGCCTGGATCATCAACTCCACGAATTTATCATACTGAGTATGAAAATTTTTATGTGTCGGCCATTCTAATTGTTGTATTGAGGCATCGAGGGAGTGGGAGAATTTGTTCCAATTGGCTTTACGGGTGTTAAATTTATAACAAGTGGGGTTAATAAATGGGGGGTGAGGTGATGGAAATGTAATGATTATGGGGAGGTGATCACTCCCGTGGGGATCAGGCACTACATTCCACGATAGCGTAGGGGCTAAAGTAGCTGAACATATGGATAGATCTATTGCGCTTGAACTTTGATTCGGGGGTGTTAAGCGGGTGGGTGATCCGTTATTCAGTACGCAAAGTTGAAAATCGTCCAGAATATTCATAATTTCAGCTCCAAATCTACATGCCCTAGGTGATCCCCATAGCGTGTGATGGGAGTTCATATCCCCAAGTAAGATGATGGGATGAGGTAGTGTTGATATTATATTTCTAAGTTGTGAGATGATGATGGATGACGGGCGCGGGATATAAACTGATATATACGTAATATTCTGGACTCTCGCAGCGACTGCATTGAAGCTGGCGTCCCGAGAACCCAGAACCACTTGCGTATATGGAATGGATGATAAGATGAAAAGGGCTGCTCCACCCCTTCCATCCGCCCTATCGTCCCGTAGCCACGAGTACCCGGGAACATTAAATAATGCCCCCGGAGATAGCCATGTCTCCGAGACGGCGGCCAAAGATGGGCAGAACTCACCTAGCATCAGAAGAAATTCAGCCTTGTTGGAGGGGAGGCTACGACTATTCCATTGCAATATTCTTGATGATAGGTGAGATCTTCTTTCGGCCATTTTTAATATTTAATTAAGGGAGGTCGGTCCGGACCTTCCTTGTATTGCATCTGTTTCTTCAGATTGTCGATTTGGTAGGTTAAATTTTGTGTTTCGTTTAGTATTTCTTTGGCAACGTTGGACGGTATATGAGGAGAATTGTACAAGAAACCAGAGATGAGTGATATGAGTTTATTTAATATTGTTGAAATGTTTATATCTAGTGATTGTGCAATGATTGGAGTGTCTCGAGGAAGGCCACATTCATTAAGAAGGTTTGTGTTTGGATGCCATAAGAGGCCCTCAATCTCGAAAGGGCTGAACGATGAGGGCGAAAAGTGGGACACGAGGGTTTGGTGGCCTTTAGCATTTTTGGTTTCCAGGACTTATGGTGGTTAGCAGAGGGTTTATTTTGGGAAAGTGGGTGCGAGATTTGTTCACCGTGTGCCATAACTTCGGCGAACGATTTCACAGAGGCTGGGGTGGATTTGGATGCTTCCTGGTAAGACATGTTCTGGTCAGTCATAAGGTGTTTTATGTTAGTTTGTCTAGTGAATTCCGGGCAGGATCTATCCACTGCCGTATGGCACCCACCGCATGTAATACATGTTGGAGCCGTTACGGAGCAGGTTTCACCAAGGTGAGATTGGCCACATTTGAAGCAACGTGCAGATGATCTGCATTGTTGCTTCGTGTGTCCAAAACGGAGGCACTGGTAGCACTGTATGGTTGGGAAATAGTAATTTTCTACCACTAAAGAGTTGTAGAAAGCATAGACCCTCTGAGGTAGGACCTGCCCGTCAAATGTTAGTACCACTGTTTGTGTAGGGACCCATGTCACATAATCTCAGTTGGTTATTTTGTGGTTAAGTCTTCTGGCTTTCTGGACTCTTCCATAGCCATCCGGTACTTCCAGGTTTTCTATAATTTCCTCCTCCTTCCATTCAACCGGGATTCCTCTTACGAGGCCCATTTTGGTGACCATGAAAGAAGGAATAAATGATTTAAATCCATACTTGGCAAGGGCTCCATTTTGAAGGAAATTATTAGCTCATGAAAATTTATCGAAAGCTACAGCCAATCTATTTCGGCCTATTAATTTTTGCCGTTTCTTGGCGAAATGTCCGGAATTTTAATTTTTTTTAAGAAACATCCCAAAGGAAATTGAGTTGATGGATGTTCCTGGTGACTCTGAAGTTTTTTGTACATGTACCACGTAAGGAGATCGGTCATGTTTGCCGTATTCCCTTACCTGGGGAGGAGACGGGGTTGCAGGGGGTATAGGGGAGGATGTTGTAGGGGTTGTGACTATTTGAGGTATTTCAGATGGTACAGTAAGAGGGGTTACCTTTCTTTCCGGTGATTCCTGGCGGCTCCCAGGCTTAAGGTTCCTCGTTCTATTTCGTTTGGTTTTATTTTTTACTTCTGTGAAGGATGAGACCGGGATTTCCTCTTCAATTAATAGTTCACTATCAGAGTTTAAATCTGGTGGTTTGGGATCAGGAGGTTTGTGTGGAATCATTTTACCTACGTACTAAAAGTAAAGTTTTTGTAAAGTTTCCATATTTAGCTATAGCAAGAGCTCCAGAATTATCTTCATAAATTTTAATAGGTTGAACAATTTTAACAAAAAAACATCATCAATAACATTTCTTTTCCCATCGAGAATTGCCCTAACCTTTGGTTTATTCACTAGTGTCCAAGTGTTATTTTCTTTTTTCATTTTAACAAGACCTTTTATTTCACTGTCCATTACATCTTTCCATCGTCCAGCCTCATTACTTGCTGTCGCCTCCTCGAATTTAGCCGGAACTGTAGTTTCACAAAAATTTGCAGAAACACAATAATATCCGAATTCTTCATCGAATCCAACTGATGGTTTGATTTGTCTTCTTGGTCTCGTTCCACTTTGCACTTTTTCATCATTCCTTGACTCATTTGACACTTCAGGTTACTTCTTCATATTTGTATCATTTTTCTCATTTTCACCATCATAACCTACATACATAATGTCTTCTTCAACATTTGCAAGTATTTTATTATTTGAAATATAACTTTTTATCTTATACAATCCTTCATCCTTCTTCGCTATTGCTGATAATGTACCATCCAATTCATAAATTTTCGATAATTGCCCTTTTGAGACTATTTTGTGATTGTCAGCGATCTTCGAGTAACTCAATAAATTTTGTTGCGTTTCTTTGACATAAAAAAACATTTTTTATAGTTACTGTGGATTCTTTGTTATAAACAGGAAAAGAGACTACTATATAATATCACCAACCTTTGTTGCCTCCAACATTCTTCCATCACCAACTTTCACCTTAATAGGATTTTTCAATGTTACTTCGTTAACAAAATATTTCTCATTATTTATCATATGATCAGTACACCCGCTGTCCAGTAACCAATCAATTTGTTTTTTTATTTATCATTATTTCTTCTATACTTGACGTGTTATTTTGGATTATTGTTGTACAAATTTTTTTTTGGGACGACTATTGAAATTTGTCCCGCGTCCACGTTGGTTAACAAAATTACGATTACGCTCTTGATAATTTGAATAATAACCATCTTTAAAATATTTCGCATGACCATGCCAACAGTACCTTTGAATGTGGCCAGTTTTACCACAATTATAACATATATTTATTTGCATATTCGACTTATTTGTTACAATTTTAAATGCATTACTTTTTTCAATTTTTGAAGCACGTTCTTCACAATCATTTTTTTCTTGTTTCGATTTTGATTGAATTTTATTTTTCAAGTATTCAACGGTTCTTTCTCTCTCCGGCAAAACATCAATCAAATCACCAATATGCCTGTACTTTGATGGTAATGCTCTTAACATATAATTCATTTTTTCTAATTCAGTTACAGTGGCGCCAGCCTGTTTTAATTCGTTCACAGACCTCTCAAAAATATCGAAAAATGAACATAAATCTGAGTAATTCTCTAATTTTATTTTTTCTTTTTATTTTATTAAGCCGACCGGCCCGAGATCTACTCACGACGCCCCGCCCACAAATCTTTTATTTCCCTTGCGGTTGCGAATACGATCGGGATCAAACAAATATATAAATTTTACAAGAAAAATATAAAACCAAGAATTTACATAAACAACATGTCAAGTAATTATAAAACGCAAATATCAATCCAACTTACAAGAACTATCAATGTCTATACACATACAAGGGTGACCGCACACGTCCGAAACAGGTTAGTTGGAAGAGATTGCCACGTGGCAAAAGGTTTTTTAGGTTGTACGTTATACAATACACTATGATTCACCATAGCCCATTTTGTAGAACAATATATTTTCAAATAAGTCGTATCCTATTTTGAAATGTACACTCAAGTGATCAGTGAAACATCGGATGTAAATAAGAGCTCCTTGAAAATTCATATCAATAATCAGTATAAACGGCATTTTCTATACTTTTGCTTTTAAATGGTGAAACTGTATGAAGTGCCAAAAATGAGAATAGTATCAATATAAGGACTGCCCAAAAATGCTTTCAAAGGTGTAAAGATAGACAAAGCAGTATTAATGATGAGTCCGTCAGGGAATATTATTAATTTTAACAACGATGCTATAAAGAGTTTTGTGGAATCAGAGCCAGAACTAACGGTGGATCAAATTGCAAAAAGGCTTAATTCATTTCATGGAACAGTATTTCGTCACCTTAAAAATAGAATGTATCTAAACTGGAAAGCGAGTACCACATGAACTGTCGGAAGCCAATCACCAGCAGCGAATAAACATATGTACTTCTATCTTAACCCGTGTTGAACGAAAGTCGTTTCTTAACCGCATTGACAGGCGAGGAAAAGTGGACACTGTATCATAATATCGCAAGAAAAAGACGATGAACAGATAAGGATAAGAAGCCCTTACCAACTGCAAAGGAGGAATTGCATCCAAAAAGATACTTTTGTCTATTTAGTGGGATATGTAGTTGAACTGTTAGAAATTAATCAAATTATTAATGTTGGTGTCTATTGTCAACAACTTTCACGTTTAAAATCATAATTGACTAAAAACAACCTCCGCAATTAGTGAATGTCAAAATGGTCTCGTTCCATCATGATAATGCTAGACCATACACGGCACGGATAACAATACAAAAAATCAAATACTATAATTGGGAGCTCTTGCCTCATCCCTTTACTCTGCAGATATTTCCCCAAGTGATTATTATTTATTGCAAGCTCTTTAGAATTTTTGTCGGGAAAAATAAACAAAGATAAAGCCGAAAAATACGTTTCCAGGTTTTTACGCCAAAACTAGAGTTCTTTTAAACACAAGGGTTTAAAAATTACCTTTAATATGGCAACAAGTTGTTGATAATGAAGAAAAAATATTATTGTTGAAAATAGTAAAATGTGTTTTTTTGTCTTGTTTCTAAATTTCTCAAAATATGCACAAATACTTTTGTTGTTGCTATTAGCATAGATTTAATAAAATATGCGTTATTTGTCTGGTTAAATGTAACAGGTTGTAGCTTATTGTATTTTTTAAGAAACTCTATTTATTTTATTATTGAAGAAAAATAATTATTCCACACAAGTGATATTATTTCATCTCAGGATTTATCTAAGTTTTTCAAGAATAAAAAAGCTCTAGATTAAAAAAAAGATTAATCTAGACATCATTAATCTTCAACAGAAAAAAATGGATCTATTTTGTAATTTTTTTGATAAAGCAAGTGTATTTATTACCAAACTCGATTTACATTTATTCTGATATGGATCCAGGAAAAGAAAGAACCACCTAAAAAAATGTCTTCTTGAATAATTGCTATGAACTCTTATATATGAAGGAGTATTAGCAAACGTTAAATGGTGAATATACTCTTATCTTATTTATTTAATTAATTTACGACACCACAGTTTCTTTTACAAACAAATGAAACGTTAAACGCTCAAAATCATTAACAAAATTACAACATTTTTTCTTAAACTTATATGTAGATATAATAAAGCAGTTGTAAAGATTACAAAGGGATTATTTCAATTTATTAAATATTTACAATAATGTATATTTAAATTCAATATATGCGTGTACATTACCAAATATGTATGCTGTTTTTATTCAGCGTGGGATTGCCTATCATTTTTATCGCGTCTTTAATCCTGGCATCTACACTCGCCAGTGCATTCAATACGAGCGCTAACAACCTGTCTGTGCGGTCATGTTCTGGAAACACGGTACCAGAGACAAAAGAAAACATCTAAAAATATCTATATTTTCTATATGGGAACGAATCGCAGGGGCCGATTTGACGTAAAATTAATCGTGAGGTAAATATGGCCGACGAGCTTAATGTTGACAGTCTTATAAGGAGACTTTTAGAAGGTAAGTTTCTAGTTTTTTATTTCAAAATCAACAAATATGTTTTAAACAAATAATGGAATGTGAAAGCTTATATTTTATCAAGTAATCGCCGCATGTGCTGTTGCATAATTGTGATACTGAAATTTATGATACTATCTTAATATATTTTTGCCATTGACAATATTAGCCTGATGATAATTCGTATATCTTTCATACGGCAAATAAAACACGTATATTATAATTTGATTTTATTAGTTTTTCTTGATCTGTTTTTAATGCGTACATGCCAATTTGACAGGTGATGTTGTTTTCTCACAATGTTAATTTAAACATTTAACCTTAGAGGGCTAACATAATTTAGTTTCTATGGATAAATAACCATGTATAATTTCATATAAATACTAATTTCAAACTATATAGCACATTTTAAAACTTTTATCTTCACTTTTTTCATGTGAAATATTTATACTTCACATCTCACTTTTTCTCTAAATTAATCATGTGACTGATTAAATACGTAATCAAATATAGACATGTAAGGTACACTGAAATATTTCTTTAGCAAAAAATATACATTGATTATTTTGTTTATCAAATTATCATTGATCGAGTTTTTAAACCAAATAGAAATCCTAAAGTTCATGTAATTTCGTCAATTTCGGCGGGAGTTTTTTTCCCAAATTAACGAATTCACAACCATTTGATTTTCGGTTTTTCACCCAGAAGGTTAAAGTTTGATTCCCAGCAGTGACCAAACAAAATATGTCGTTGATTTGAAAAAAAATTATTTGAAAAGATTGCCAAGCTTGCTAAAATGATATTTGTACGTAAAATCCAATTGTAGTACAATTTTTAAATCGTATTGAATGATAATTTTGGAAGATCTGTTTGTATGGCTTGTTTCTTTCTCCTGTAAAATATAGTATATTCAGAGATGAAAGTATTTTATTTTTGCCTATAATGCAACAACTATTTAACTATTATTATTGGGAAGAAATGTATATAAAAGGGCTGCCATACTTCCTGAATTGACCCAACCTGGCCTAAGTTTCGTCTGGGGCTTTAAAATATCTAGGATTTCAAATTTTCAAGTACTCATCGACATTATATTTGCTAAAAACTGTCCACCTTTTTTGAAAGCAACTTTTTATGCAGCAAGCAACTGTCTGAATTGAATACGCTTAGGGGATTAGATTAAAAAAAAACTTCCATCCTGTCGTAGCTCATGACAGCATTGTGACTCCCATAATAGCTTCTGATGTCTCTTCTCCATCTGTCCCTGCACTCCGCGGCTCGAAAGGCAATTGTTAATGGTAGTTCAGTTGCGTCTCTCACTTGGTCAGTCCAATGCATTGGGATTCTTCCTCTTGTATGTCATCCCATCCTATCCACATGTGCATCCTCTCTGTTATTTTCCCCATCTGACAATATCTGCGGTCTCACAAATTCGTTTTTTGGGATAATTTTAAATATAAGGTCAGTTTACAAATTTGTGCATATGCACAAATTTGTAAACTGAAATTTAAAAATTTAAAAAGGACATTTTTCGCTTAATTTACTCGTACATTCATTACTTTTACAACGACTTTTTACAAGACTTTCTCTCAAAATTTTATTCCCTTTGCTCAACTATACTTCATTTGTTTTTCTTCTACCCTTCTTTTCTAACATTTGCACTATTAGTCTTTCTTCATTGATTTATTCTACATGCATAAACCATTTCAGAGTGATCTTCACTTTACCTAATATGTTATATATCGTCTTCATTGCTGGGTCACGCAATTAAAAATTTCTCAAAAATATTTTTGAGAAATTTTGAAACAATGCAAATAAAACAAATTTTACTATTTTAATTAACAATATATTTTCCTTCATTATCAATTTTTTTTCCATCTTTCAGGTATTTTTAAAAATTTTATCCGTGTAAAAGAACTCTCATTTTGACAAAAATCCTGGAAACTTCTTTTTCAGTTTCACATATGGAATGTGCTATTTGTACTGATAATGAATATTCACTTTCTACGGGTTCTTATTTATGTTAGATGTTTACTAAAATCGATGATAAACTGACCACTTGAGTGTACATTTTAAAACAGGATACGACTCTTTTGGAAGTGTATTGCTCTACCTCAATCATACATGTGATATCAATACCCTTGAATTTATGGACTGACTTGATACTATAAAAATATCTTGATTATTCACATGAATTGTTAGATAACAAGATTAAGATTTAATTAAAAAACAGATGAGCTACATCCAGAATCTAAATAGAAGAATGTAGTTATGCTATATAGTAGTCCACTGTTATCTGTGGTTTCACTAACAGAGACTTAAGAGACCTCGTCAAGTGCTTGCAATAATTGAAAAACTAAAAATTCTTGACTTAGTATGAAAAGAAAAGAAAATAATCACTGCTGTTGCTAAAAGGCTTGAAAAAAGATCTCTAGTTGTGCTGTTGTATTTCAAACTGCAAAAAGTTATACAAACAGTGTGTGAAAAAGCTTGATAAAGATCTGAACAGAAAATGTGCACTGATAGAAAGTGTTTTGTGAATGCAAAGCCATTTACTGCAAGTAAGGGATGGTTACATACTACCTTGATCAAAAAGTTTTAGGACCGGCCACCGTGTGGCGCTGTCAGTCACCCGATTGGAATTCTTTTTTTTTGTTAGGTTACCACATCTATCATTGACACTTTACTCCAAATTTTAGCGCCATAGCTTGACATTTGTAAAAGTTACGCTGTACTCAGTACATCTACCTTTGTGCGTGTTTTCGATTTTTTACAAGTTTGAATATGGCATCAACGAGTTTGCATTAAATTTTGTGTGAAAAACGGATTTAACGGTCCGCAGACCTTGGAAATGTTGGAGAAGTGTTTTTTGGTGGCATGAACGCTTCAGAAGTGGTCGTGAGTCTGTCGAGTATGACGAACGCAGTGGCAGTCGAAAACCGATAAAATCAAAGAAATGTTGGCCGAAAACCGCAAATTGACCATCAGAGAGCTGGCAGAGGACTTGAACATCGCTTATGGATCCGCTCAAGACATTTTGGTTAGTGATTTGGGTCTCAGACGTGTCGCTGCAAAACTGGTGCCGAAAGACCTCAATTTTATGCAAAAAAGGACTGAGTTGAAATCGCGAAAGACATGATTTCCACGAGTTTTTGACCAAAAACAACACGACTACTTTCCAGCAGCCTTTGAATTCACCTGAGCTGGCTCCCTGCGACTTTTTCCTGTTCAA
This sequence comes from Odontocerum albicorne, assembly GCA_949825065.1. Taxonomy (NCBI): domain Eukaryota; kingdom Metazoa; phylum Arthropoda; class Insecta; order Trichoptera; family Odontoceridae; genus Odontocerum; species Odontocerum albicorne. The sequence continues at coordinate 17,287,676 of OX463852.1, read as the reverse complement.
CCGACTTAAAAAACGCTTTGCGGAATGCGTTACAGCACCCGAGAGAATGTCATGAAAAAATCGAAGATGGCTCTGATGGACCTACCGAAAATTGAGTACCAACGGTGTTTCGAGGATTGGATCAAGCACTGGCATAAGTGCATTGCAGTCGATGGGGAGTACTTTGAAGGAGACCATATCGATTTTGATGAATAAACTTGTATTTTCGATTTTATGAATAAAGTCCTAAAACTTTTTGATCAAGGTAGTAGGTTTAGAAATAGGAATTAACTGAAAAACATAAGATTACTAGTGTTGCTACCTTCACAGATTAGGGAAATGTTGGCTTATTTCCTGCATAGTTTAACACGTTCGCTGCTAAAGACGCCCCTGGGGCGTCAACACATTCTTTGTAGAGGCGCTGATGACGCCCGTTGCGCGTCATTCGATTCTCTTTGTTTGTATGGTACCGAATATTTTAAGATTTTAAGGTTTTCGTAAGATTTTAAGGTTTCGAAAATACCGTAAGATTTTAAGGTTTCGAAAATATAATTTTTTTCAGTACCTCGACACTATTCTATAAATACATATCGCAGTGAATGTGTTAAGTAATTGGTTTAGGAATACGGATAAGATCTAAGGCAAGTTTATAATTGTGACCAGACTGACCTGATTTAGAAGAAAATTCAGATTTGGAAAAAAGAAAAAGGAAGTATATATAGAAAATGGTTGTCTAGTATATGTACAAAGAAGTATAGGGTAATTTAGAAGGGGTTTGCTATTATCTGTAGATTTTGCTATCTGCAGCGCAGGGCATGGAACCTTTACGAGTACCTAACTACTATATATGTTTACTGTACATTTATCAAGTACAAGATTGGTATTTTTTTTAAGAATACAGATAGCAGGGTTCTGCTTTTGTGATGGTTTAGGGACCAGCCCCCTATTGAAAACCTTCCATGTACATACAAAAGCCTTATATATGTTTAAACTACCACATATTAAGTATGTATCACCTATAAAAATTATACAAAATAAATATTTATAGACAGCACTGAACATTGCTTATCTTAAAACATTTGGCTAGCTGAATGAATGGAAAGTAAAATGGAACAAAGCGCTTGAATCGGTCTCGCATCATGCTGAAAAGTATGAACAAAGGAAGCTCTGTAAAGTGAATCCATTGGTGTAATTGAAAAGTGTCAAAAAGTGGGTCTTCTTGTATATTTAGAAATTTTATGGCTAATCATATCAATAATATTCTGATCAATCTGTGCCAGTACATCTGAATAAAGTAGAAATTCACATTAAAAAATTTAATAATTCATTTCATAGTTAAATATTTTTTTAGGATTTTCAAATTGTAAATAGTTTGTGTTCCAATAATCTTGTAATTTTTTTAACTGATGTTGAGGTTGTAGAATATCATTTATTATATTGACAAAAAAGTGAATAAACTTGACAAAAAGAATATTTAGAAATGACACCTGTTTCGCTTTTCAAAACAGTTAGATGATTCTTTTTGTAGAGTGAAGTATACCTGTCATTTTTTATATTCTGGTGACCCTGTCACCTAGTTGGTTAGATGCTTGTCTTCAATCTAGGAATTTTAGTTTTGATTCTCGATGGTACCCAAAAATAAAAAGTAAAAAAGGGCCTTCGTCTGGTAAAGAGTTTGTTTGATAACAATTCTCGCACGCGCTATACAAATGCAAATGTTCTTCCCTTTCCACTTGGGGTAGCCTGGCCAACATGTATGATAATGAGCTGCAGTAACGTATCTACTCTAGTGATTTTAATTCTAAGCTTAAGTGGAGTACCATACAAATGAATGAATCAAAAAGTTTAGTCCGTAGAATTTATTGACTTCAATAGAATGGGTCAAATCAATTCTATTCCCATAGCTTACAATTTCATATAATGCAAAGAACCAATTCCTCAAGTAAAATGTACAATATTTTAAATAACCTCATCTTCATGTGTTATGTTTATTCATCATGATTATAATAAGTTTTGTAGTTGTGAATTATAATTGAATGAAATTTATTTTATTGGCATTACCATTTTGGTTTTTCAAGATTATTTCTAAAATAATTTATTATGTCCTCTATTTTTTCTTGCTGCTTGTGGTTTACTCGGTAAAGTATTTAGACAAGAAAAGGAACAAGCAAAGAAAAAGACTAAATTAAAAGATGTTTTCACATCAGATTTCATGGGTATTCATTTTTATATAGAGTAGTTTGAATTATTATATTTGATAGTACTCGTAGATAAAACATTGACAATAGTTGGTATTCATTGAAAATGAATCAACTAAATTTTCATGACAGTCAATAGTAATAATTTTTTCACATAAGTCGGGGGAAATAATAGCCTAATAGACGGAAGTGAGATTTACAAACTACTTTGTAAATTATCTCTGCAAAACTGTTGCATTAGGAAACCTTTTAATGCCTTTCTTTTGCTCCAATAGAAATTACCTCAAAGATAAAGGATCAGTTTGCTTGAGGTCTCAAGATCATAAATCACCTCAACAAAGTATTATCTTGAGACTCTGATAGTAAAATGTACTCTGAGTTCATCATTACTTAAATTTTTTATCTTTGAATTTTATAATTAATTTTTATAAATTGCGAGTATGTTATTCTTTTAAAATATTTTGCTCTTTAGTTAAGGATTTTAATACAAAATTATTTTAATAATTATATATAACCATCAAATTTTGTAAAAATGATTACTGGTATTAAAATATCATTATGTATAAATTTCCCCTGTCTTGTGTGAAAGGATTATAATTTTGCTATTCAAATGCAGATAATTAAATTATAGTCAACTATTTTTTGAGCAATTACTTATTAATGAATATATTATATTTTACAAGAAGTCCTTAATTTAATATCAATTGGCTGTTATTTTCTGTTAATGAGTTTGTTGGTGATTTTTGTTATTGCATAAAAAAAAATTTGAAAAACCATTAAAAAAAATTTGCTGTTATATTTGTTTGTAGGAATACTAGATGAAAATATATTTATAACAAAATTTAATGCAAAACTAGTAAAACTGCACTCATTACTTAATTATTAGATAAAAAAAAAAGCCTTTGCCTAATCTCATACATAAATGCATATTTTATTTTTTTCAATAGCTCTCTTTATATTAATAAATACGCAAAAGTATCATCACATTCATTATTCATTATCACCCTATGCATTCCTTCAGGAACACAGGGATGCCATAAAACACATCCTTCTAGGTCGGTTCACAGCTTGACACTTAACGTCTTTCAAAGCCATGGTTAAACCAGTTCCGAACTATGATTGTTGTAATAGTTTATTTTAAGGGTGATTAAACCAATCCTAAGAAAGACTCATCATGGGGTTTTATTTGCTAATATCTGCTTCTTGTTGGTCGGAAAATAACTACCTGAAAAAGATAGAAGTATTCTTGCCCTGCAACCCTTCTTGAATAGACAAGTAGCTTGAAAATTATGATTAATTTTTAGGACTAATTTTCTGTATACAAAGCCCAAGTCAACTCTCTAGTTTCGTAAAACGAAGAAGAAAAGAGATATCTTTGAAACCGGTTGATTGCTAAAATAAACTGTACGGAATAAGTAAAATGCATAGATCCATGATTCGTCGCCTGTCACGATTTCTTTTGAAGCACCGCGATGGAATTTTTTTCAACATTTCTTTGGACCAATCGACACGAGCCTTTTTTTGAGCGATTATCAAATTATGCGGTGTCCAACGCTAACAAATCTTTTTGACGGCCAAATGTTCATGTAATATTGAATGTATGCGAGTGGAACTAATGCCTCAATCTCACGATAAGTCACATGACGATCTTGCAATATCAGTTCACGCACAGCATCGATGTTTTCTGGCACAACAACCGATTTTGGACGACCTACACGAAATTCGTCTTGGAGCAAACTACGACCACGATTGAATTCGGAAAACCAGCGAAACACAGTGGCCCGGGATGGTGCTTCATCACCAAAAGTCCAAGCGAGTTGATCGGCACACTGTTGTTGAGTAAGTCCACGTCGAAAATCATAAAAAATCATCGCACGAAAATGTTCACGATTTAATTCCATTTTTGGCCGAGATGAATTTTTCAAGTCACTGTAAACAACACAAATAGCACTCGTATGACAAAACTTTCTGAGCACGTATACCATTAAAAACGTCAAACTTTACGATGTCAGATTTGAGGTATCTACACTGGTGTTGCCATATCTCAAAACTTAAGTAGCAACTCTCGTATAAGATGTTAAGTGTCTATGTATGAAAAAAAAAGCTGGATATTGGATATATATATATAATATATATATTTTCTGGTAACTATCGGGAATCGTACCCAAAACTTTTGGGTAGAAGACAAGTGTTCTATGTGTTGCACTATTATTGGTGCCAGTAGTTTGGTGGACAGTGGATTTGTCCATTGAAATTGGCTTTTAACTAACTTTCTTACCTTGTTCTATTTGAATTTAGTAGTGGCACGTGTTATAATATTTGTGATTTAAGAAAAAAGGTGCTTTTAGACAATTATTTCAAAATTAGTGCTTTTACAAGTCATCTATATTTTAGGATATGATCTATTTTATTACCATCAGTAGTTTTTGAATTATTTGTACATATTTTGGATTGGCACTATAGTTCATTATATAACTGGTAGATAGTTCATATATGGTTTATCTGCTATTTTGTTTTGGCACTGCAGTTCATTTCTTATCTGGTAGATGATAGTTCATATATGGTTTACCTGCTATTTTGTGTTGGCACTGCAGTTCATTTCTTATCTGGTAGATAGTTCATATATGGTTTATCTGCTATTTTGTTTTGGCACTGCAGTTCATTTCTTATCTGGTAGATGATAGTTCATATATGGTTTATCTGCTATTTTGTTTTGGCACTGCAGTTCATTTCTTATCTGGTAGATAGTTCATATATGGTTTACCTGCTATTTTGTGCTGGCACTGCAGTTCATTTCTTATCTGGTAGATAGTTCATATATGGTTTACCTGCTATTTTGTGTTGGTACTGCAGTTAATTACATATTTCGTAGGTAGTTCATAAACGGTTTAACTTGATTTTTTGTAGTTATTTTTGCTAATATTTTTATAAAATAATAATGTTTTGCTTGAAGATGTTTTATTTGAACTTATTTACAATTAAGAATGGCGTATTTTTATTTTAAATTATCACATTTTATATTTCGCTACAAAGTTTTGTCTAGAAAAAATTCTAGCAAGAATTTCCAACTCTTTGGAAATCAGAGATGCTTGGCTAAGTAGTTTCCGACCAAAAAATTAACATTGAGGAAATCAGTTGTGAAATATTTACAAAACAAAGATATATGTCTCAATTTAATAGATAGCGAGGAAGGCATAGACTGAGGAAACAATGAAAGGAGATAGTTGGAGAAATTTTAACTGAGGGAAAAGTGAGAAATATGAGAAAGGTAAGAGCATTTATGACAACATGTATGGATGTGGACAAAGCGAGAACTGTGTGTGTGGATAGAAATAATGATAATGGTAAAATGACAATTTATATAGTGCCGTTTAGAGAGTAAACTCTCCTAAAGGCGCTCTAACTCAAAATTCGAACCCACTGTTATTGACAGATTTAAAATATTACAAAATAAATATATATTCGTATAAGTTGAGTGTAAGGCTAGGAAGGTAAAGGAGTCAAAATGTATCCTCTGCTTATTCCAAAAGGGATATAGCGCAGTGGTATGTATTCAATTTCGTTGAGTGTTTATACTGCAAAACATTTCCAATATACTAGTCATGGACTGTCATTATTTCAGTATTTATATATTGCGCTTCCTTTTTGTTTATTTTAAAGTGAACCCAGTATGCCTTACTGGAGATGAAAAATTTATGTTAATGATTAGAGAGCTTACTAAATTGATCTATATTATGAAAGCTATAAAACAAGGATGCTATATTACACAGGTTGTTTAATTTGTTTACCTATTTATTAGTTACAATATAAAATTAAGTATTAAAATATTTCATAATATGTTATTTCCTCGTTTTTTTAGGTAATTTTTCAAGAATATAATTTCGATTTAATGTCCAATACACTAGATATTGCCCTGTGTCTAGTGGTACCATTTATAATTCTCATTTTATATCTAGTATCAATTTGATTGTCGGCTGACCAGTTCTGTTTGGTGATTGTTCTAGTCCGAGGATGCCGTCCTGGAAAGACAGTGCAGATGTCAGAGACGGAGGTGCGGGGGTTGTGCAGCAAGTCTCGAGAGATCTTCTTACAGCAGCCAATCTTGCTCGAGCTTGAAGCGCCCCTCAAAATATGTGGTGAGACTTTTACCTTATTTTTATTTGTTTAGAAATCTGATTAGTTTAATACACAGAGTTATCCAAATGAAAATAAATTCAATACATTTTTGTAAGAACATCTATTTCATTAATATTAGCTATTAACCAATATAAGCTTAGTCACAATTATAGATTATTTAATGCTTAGTAATGTAAAAAAAAAATTACTAAAAAAATTTGGCTGTGCGTGTAGTCTAAAGATTTGATCGGGCAGATGTTCAAGACTTATGTAAATCGACTTATAAATTTAGGTTGTTCCCCTTTTCATAAAGATTAGTTAAGTTAATCAGTTGAAGTCAAATTTAAAACATTCAGGATTTAAGTATTCGAGACAAAGTTTTTTTATTATTCAAGATACATAAGAAAAACAATGTGATACATGGTATTATTGCAAATTACCTATTATGTGTTAACAATCCAACAAACTAGGCAATTACCTGTGTTTCATTGCTGAATTGAAAGCTCTAAAATCGTTTCGTAGAGGTTTTCCTTTGAAAATGTAGTTTTTAAAAAAGCTAATATCAAATGTAAATGATTGAGGTTAACCCTTTAAGTGCCGGAAGGTATTAGTATGGCCGTGCTCAGCAGGCCGGGATTTTTTCAACAAAAATAAAACCTAAAAAAATTATTTTTTTTGTATACAGATATAAAGGATATTATGAAAACTTACTAAATATATACACCGTGGGGAGTTTGAGCTGCCGTTCACTCAGAAAAACACAGTTTAAATATTCACAAAATGTCAGGGTTGTCACAACTTGACACAGAAAACACGTTTACTTATAAATATAGTGGAATATAATATACTTTGTAAACTAAAATCAACAAATTATCTGTATGATGTATAATAAAGCACAAAAGGTAAATAAACTATAAAATAAAACCGTAAAAAGTCTATATAAACGTCGTATTATGCCGCAAAACTACCGCCAATAACCAAAGAATACATGAAAACACACTTGGTAAATAAATACTTTGAAAAATTAACAAAAATAACGCACAAAAGTTAAAAATCAACCACTGAACAAAACTACAAACAAAGTCATTATAAATTATCGCAATTACGTCGCAAAAAAATGTAGTCGGTAACCTTGTATCAGAGACACGTATTGACTGTCAGTGAAAGCTTTTAGAAAGATGACTGTAACTTTGATAATATCGGTAAGTTGTAATATTTAACTATTTCTTGACCATCCCAATAAATGTCACTATGTGTTATAATTCATAAATTATTACAATTGGATTTGATATTGGCTTGCAACAAGCTCAAAGGAGAGCGCGTTTACGCGTTCATTTTGTATGGCCGGCCTGGCGAGCACTGAATCGGAGAGCGCGTCAACACGCTCGTTGCAGTGAACCGGTTAAAGAGTGAATATTATCCGCAGATCACATTTATTAATCAAACTTGAATGTAAGATTACGTGAAAAATATTTTCATTAGACAATAAGCTGAGTTTTTTTTCTCAGAACAATTAAAGTTGTTTAATCTCTTATTGTTCTGAGAAATCCCTTGTCTGATGCAAGAATGTTTACTTTCAATATTTCAAACGATAAAACGTCAAAAAATAATTTTTAGAGTTCCATAATACCAAATACAGATTTCAATCAAAACGGTTTATGTAATATGTAGTAAGGTCCAAAACCTGCAATTTCCGGTCTGAACAAGTTAGATAATGTATGAACAGATACCGTTTCGGTCACGCCCGCACATGGTCAGGTGATGTTACTCCTAAAATTTGATACTTCTATTCTAAGTAGTATGTCTTCTTCTTATTTTAGGCCTGTTGGCCTGTCCTTCATATCAACTGCATGTCAACTAGGGTTAATAAAAGACACATTCTTTAGTAATATTCTAAAATGTTAAAATTTGAATATTGCTCAGTTATCGAATTTCTGTCAAAAGAAGGGAAGAGCCTGACAGAAATTAACCCTTTTAATCCCACCATATTTTGCAATAAAATGTGCGGAAATTCCAAGCATTTGTTGGTAAAAAAAACTAGTTTATATTTTATTTTTATCTCAGTTAATATTTAGTTTTACTTACTAACCTACTTTTTTTGTGGAGACATCCCTGTAGAGTGTAAAATAATAAGTAATTTTCATATTTCATAAAAAAAAAATTTTTTTATTGAACATAAAAACTTGTGCGAAAACTTTGAGGCCGATAATCGACCCCGTGGGATTAAAAGGGTTAAACAACGATTATATTTCACAATGAAAGATTGGGCTAAAAAGTTTTGCTCTTGTCAAGGCAGACCAGCAGAAGCACTTTCTCCAGAAATTTCAGAATATTTTTTCAACGGTATTGAAAAATTTATTCTTGTTCTAAAGAATGTATAGAACAGAGTGACTATATTGAAAAATTCATTCATCTATCACCTTTTTATTTATTTATTTAACACTTTTATTGCAAATAAAATCTAGCAGGCATATTGCCAGGCGGCAATCTCTTCCAACCAACCAGATAAAAGTAAATGAGGCAAGCATGGTCGCAAAAAACACTCAAATTACTATCCGTCCCATCGAAATCCATAAAATCTTTTTAAATCCTTGTGCCAAAAACTTTTGAACCTTACTACCTACTACACAACATACAAAGTTATCAAGTCGAAACAAAAAGAACTCATGTTGAGTGGTATGCGGACATATTCCTTATTAAAATAATTAATACTTGGATGATCTAAAAAAAGTTTGGAGTTTTTATGGCTAGTAAACACTTGTTTCAACTATTTTATCTTTGTTCACAATAATTTGCACACTACTGTATCTTTACATATTATATTTATAACTATATAGAATCATGTTAAATGGATAAGGTATCAATGGAGAAATACAGATTAGTTTATTTAGTTTAATATGTTTCAAGAATCGACAGGCCTATTTTATTATTGGGAATTTTTTTAAACACGGCTGATAAATTATATTACGAACTGCTCTATATATATTGACAGGTTTATTTACATGGATGACATGATGTGTTGACATCATTTTCATATGGTGAGCCAAGAACTCTTCTCTTCGTGTATAAATTTAGAAATATTTATTTCAGAGACGGAATCTTAATTTGCACGAGCAATTAATTCGGTAATGCGATGAAAAATAATTTCTTGGCTGAAATAAGACTGATATTTTCATTTATGATTTTACTTCAACAAGAATATTTTTTTTAAATACTGTTAAAAATATTTTCCAATAATAAAGTCTTTTTTTAAAGAAATTGTTCGCCAACAATATTAACTCCAAATATTTTCGTAATTTTTCAAGTAACTAATAAAATTTGTACATTTTGCGTCGTACTGTATTTTTTATCAAGTATATTTAATACAATTTATTTATTTATTATTACACATGACAAGAAATATACACAATTTGAGAAAAAACAACAGGTAATTTGATTTGGACATACAATTTTAATGGATCTGGGTTTGTTGCCTTTCATTTGTCGTATCCCCAGTAAACTAGGCTTTTGCCTGTATCTCACTGAGGATATTTAGCATGAAAAAATAAATCGATACTTCTTTCCGATTTTTGATTACACAAAAACAAAACCCCGTTGCACGCTCTCATCAACCTGACAAACAGTGACACTCAACTACAACTGGAAACATCTTGCGAAATTCAACTCCTCACACATCATCACTCCAGAAAGACCAAAAATATTCATCCCACAATATACCGCACACAATCATAAGAATAAAAATTAAAATCAAAACAAAAAAAATACACAGAAACACAAATACAAAAACAACCAAAATTAAAACAACAAAATTAAAACAATATATTGTATAAAGGTACTGGGAGATAAAATTATAAGCCATGCAAACCTTTTTTTGAAGAATATGATTAAAACCTGCTTATCAACATAAATAATTCTCGCCTTTGTACATTGGTTAAGGTATAAAAAAAAAATAGCAACAAAAACACTAAAAATAATCAAGAAGTGTCAGCCGTCATATTGGAAGTTTGAAAATATAATTTTTTACATTTTTGATTGATGTATTTTTCTATTTTATGAATATGATTATTGATAGTACTTACTCGTAATTAATAATAAGTAATGTAAGGAATTCCGTATTCAAAATACATATCAGAATATATTTATTTTCTTATATTATTTGACAGCTGTCACTTCTTATAATAATAATAATAAAAGGACAATTTATATAGCATCGTTTAGAGAGCTGACCCTCCTCAAGGGCACTCTTAACTCAGGATTTGATTCCACTCAAAGATGCTTTCCAAAAAGGATTATCTTTAAGTGCTTCTTAAAACTACACACGCTACCCATATCTCTGACGCAGACCATTCCACACTACAGGACCAACAATGGCAAATACCCAATCGACCTCAAAGTTCTACTTCTCTTTGAAGGAACACTCCTCAGACACAGATTTGAAACATACAATGGAGACATTCCATTAAGCGACCTGAATACAAAGTTTGAAATCAATCTGTTGGCGACACTTAAGATATGATTAATAAGACATAAACTTCTTGATATGATTATAAGACAAAAAAAAATATTTTTATTTACCAACAATTTATGGTATGGAAATATAATCGTTGCCAGGTTGGTACTTTTCTCCCATTACGGAGAGTTTACTTCTTTCTGTACAATGGCGATGAGTACACTCAGCGGGAAAAACAACCTTTCCACTACAACTACAACAATCCTCGCCCATCGCACCAGATAATTTTTTCCTGTTTTAACATTAATAATACCGTCCAGCGAGGAGACAAATAAAAATCAACCAGCCAACACGAAAAAAAAAAGATCTTCAAAGTCCATAAAATACCTTTTTTTTTTCATGTTAGGTGGTTGATTTTTGTTTTATAGAGGTTCTGTATGTCTTTTCCCTGGATGGTGTTAGCAGAGAGCAGTTATCTAGTGCGATAGGCAAAGGTTTTTGATGTTTTCGTGGCGAAAGTTGTATGCTTGGATAGAAAAGTTTGGAGATCTGTTCTCTATGTCTACATGGCGTGATGATATGTATGTACATTGTTGATTACATTTTTTATAATTGTGTGTAGAACTTGTAATTAATTTATCCAAACCTCGACAAAATAATTATCTTTCTATAAGTGATGGACATTATGTTTCTGGATATTTTGTACTCTGGGAACATGTTTTATAGTCTTTCTGAATTTATTAAGTTAAAAAAAAATATTCACCCTTCAATGGTAATATCAAATGTGGAAAAAAAATCTCATCGATCAACAAAGGTGACACTTGTAAATTGTTCATTTTATTATTTTACTTTTTTAATATACAATTGTTAACATATGAAGACACAGTTTGAATATTAATGCCGCACTATTCAATAGACGTTGTTTCACAATGCATGACGTCATCTTAGCCTCGTGACATGTTTCAAATTGGATAATGCATTTGATGATTTTTACTGTCAAAACTGTGAGTGGGATAAAAAATGCATATCATTTGTAGCACATGTAATGGGGCTAAACATTTGCAATGCACAAATTGTTCTTTTTTTGCTAATGTAATTTAGCTTATTGTTTTCAAGTCAAATCCTTTTAAAAAGGGTATAAATCACGCTCCATTCATAAACTTTATATTTTTATCTAATCATGTTTTTCATTTACTAGATCCACATTTAACAAGATTTTCAAGTCAAGTCATCTCAATAACTAGTTTTAATTACACACAATTTATTTTCATGAGTATGTCTCTCTGAATTGAAAATACTAACAGACATATTGAAGAGCATAGGCGTTAGACAATATTGTTTTCTTCTTCTCAGTGTCATGTCAGGTCCCTCCAACGTTGAATATCACTTGAGAGTCCCCGGCAGCCCGAAAAAGATCTCCAACACCCTTTATGCCAGGCCAATCACGTATATTGCGGAGCCAGGAGATTTGCCTCCTGCCAACACCTCTTCGGCCTTCTATTTTGCCTTGGATGATCAGGTGCAGTAATTTGTACTTTGCTCCTCTAAGTACATGACCCAAGTAGGACATCTTTCGGATTTTAGTATTAGTCAGCAACTCAATCAACTTTGGCTCTTCGAGGAACCCTTGTGCTGCTGACCATATCCGTCCAGGGTATCCATAGCATTCTCCGGTGCATCCACATTTCGAATGCTTCCAGTCGGTTCATACTACTTTGAGAGTTCATGATTCCACTTCATGCAATAACACTGACCAAACGTAGCATTTGACTAACCGTTGTCGAAGTTTCAATTTTAGATTATCATTGCAGAATACGCTTCTCATTTTATTAAAAGTCACCCGAGATGATTCAATTCTGCATTTGTCTTCGGTTATAGTAATATTGTCTTTAGCTAAAGTAATCGAGCATTCGGGTTAAAAACTACTGGAGTAGGCAAGTATTTTACAGTTCGCCATTGTATGTGTTGAAAATACTACCACCCATAGACAAGCAACGATATACATATCTAGCGCATACGAGTATTGTTACCAGATTGGCAACCTTTTTATTTATTCTTTTTTTGGGTACTATTAAAAATAGAACCTGCAATTTCCAGGTGGAAAACCTGCATCTTACCAACTAAGCCACAGAGGTCGTCTATATATACAATGATAGGTTATATTAAATATTCTGAAAACTTTGGTTAAATTTTGGTATTTTCACCCCATCAATGAAATTAATGGAGTACCACCATCATATGTTTGGGAACTAAAAAATATTGACACCAGGTATTGAACCAGAGACCTTAAGATTTTCTATAGAATATTTTGCCATGTAAACTATTTCGGCTACATATGCGATATATAGACTAACATAAGTGTATTGTCTTTTCTACTTTATGGTGTTGAAACATGGACCATGAAGACCAGAATGTATCTCTGCAGCTGGCCGGGCAACCTATAGAGCAAGTTGACAGTTTCAAATATCTAGGAATCTTAATTACTCATGAATGCGGAATTGAATCGTCACATACAGGATTTCTCAAGATGAGATCAGTTTTCTACAATGATAACTTGAAACTTAAATTTCGGCAACACGTGATTAAGTGCTATATATGGTCTTATTCCTATTTATGCTGTTGAGATATGGATCATAAATACCAGAATGTTAAAGAAGCTAGAAGCATTAGAAATGTGGATATATTAGGTGTACAAATAAGTTTCCGCCGTTTTTTATCAAAAATTGGGCATTTATTGTTAAAGAACGGAACCTCATGTTTTATTCGAAGTATTGCCCATCGCTTGCCACTACCTTTTCCCATCTTTCTGGCAGCATACGGATACAGCGTCGGAAGAATGCTTCATCTTTTGAGGCTATCCACGAATCGACTCAATTTTTGGTATCTTCATATGATGTGAAGTGCTGCTCAGACAGGCCATGCGTCATCGATCAAAACAAGTGGTAATCAGAAGGAGCAATATCTGGTGAATACAGCGGGTGGGGTAAAACTTCCCAATTGATTGTTTCCAAAAAGGTTTTGACCGGCGCCGCAACATGTGGACGAGCATTATCATGCAGGAGAATAATTTTGTCGTGTCTGGAGTAGCAGTGGGCGCGCTTTTCCTCTAGTGCTCGACTCAATCTCATCAATTGTGCTCGGTAGACAGCCCCAGCAATGGTTTCGTTCGGTTTGAGCAACTCATAATACACGACACCAAGCTGATCCCACCAAATACACAACAAGAGTTTTTTTCCATGAATATTTGGCTTAGCTGTAGATGTTGAAGCATGGCCAGGGGTTCCCCATGATTTCTTCCTTTTTGGATTATCATAGTGGATCCATTTTTCATCACCAGTGACTATACGGTGCAGAAAACCCTTTCGTTTATGCCTGGCAAGCAGCATTTCACATGTGGAAAATCGGCGTTCAACGTTTCTCGGTGTCAGTTCATATGGAACCCAATTTCCTTGTTTTTGAATCATTCCCAATGATTTCAACCTATGTGAAATTGCTTGTTGAGTCACTCCTAATGTAAGTGCAAGTTCTTCTTGCGTTTGGCACGAATCTTGATCCAATAATACTTCCAATTCCGCGTCTTCGTACACTTTCGGCCTTCCGCTACGTTCTTTGTCTTCGATGTCAAATTCACCGTTCTTAAACTTTTGAAACCACTCACGACAACTTCTCTCACTTAAGGCAGCCTCACCATATGCTTCTACAAGCAATCGATGCGCCTCAGCTGCAGATTTCTTCAAATTGAAGAAGTAAATCAAAAGTTCCCGCAAATGACGCTTATTCGGCTCAAAACTTGACATTTTCGAACACAAAAAAATATGTTATACTGATAAAAATTCACTAATATTTCAAGGTCATGTTGTTGACAGATGTCCAACCTTACGATAATGACATTTTACATCTGACAATTTTAACCATAACTTACTGGTGGCGCCAACTTTTGTCAAACGGCGGTGACTTATTTGTACACCCAATATTAGACAATGCTCAGAATTTCTTAGTTTCATCATATCTCAAACATCGAGGTGATGTGTTGAGTAGGTGTAGAACAAGAGTTCTAAAATACCATTGAATACCAAAAGATTGCCTACCTAGTAGGCTATATTTGAGAGGAGAAAAATACCACTTCATAAATTTAATATTGATGGGCAAAATCAAGGGTCAATGCAAAATTGGTAGGTGGCTGTCTTGGTTTTGGAAAATTTGTGAATGGACAGGTATCCAGGTAGTTGAGTGTTTATTTCTTATCATTAACAAGACTATTTAATCGGTGTTAGTCTGGACTGGAGGAAGTCTGAATAATCAACTTCATGCACTGCATTTAGGGACTAAAATAATTGTGCTATGTGTTCAAATAGATCAATTGTGGATGAGAGACTGTGGTACTTACGTATATATTGTGACAATTGTCCCAGGAAGCCTGGAGTGCACCTCGTAGATTGTTTTTTCAAATATCACAACCTACAAAATTATAAGAATTCTCTTTGATTTTTTTATGCTTGTTTATATATTTATTTATTTTATTTATTTTTAAATTCATTATGTGTCAAAAATGCAATATGACTTGAATTCTTAATACCCACCAAATTTCAAAGCAATGTTAGTAAAGTTTTTCTGATTTATAAATTTTGCTTAAAAATTACATTTGTTCGAAGGCATTTAAAAAAACTATATTTCAAGTGTAAAAGGTTAAACTGAATTGAAAACACAGTAAAACTTTGTCTGTTAAAAAGTCGCCATTCCTTCAAATTAAATTTTTCTCAAGTTATTATTTGAGTTAACACTTCACTGCTAACCTAATAGTAGCAAATTGCCCCATGGCCAAAAGGTTTTAGCGTTTAGTGCCTGAATTGTTGTGTTATTTTATGTATAGGTAATGATAATTAAAAATATTTATTATTTAGAATATTTAATTATAAATTAGTTTGTTATTCCATTAATTACATTAATCCCCATTACACGTGTTTCTACCTGCTTTCCTGAGGCTCTTTTCAGAAGGAATGATCCCGGTTTGTTATGAGAACATTGCTTATGTCAGACTGGTGTCATGTTATATCCGAAGTGTGTGTGGTCTACCGACTCAAAGGAAAAATGTTCAAGAGGCGTGAAACTTAAACATTTTTTTTGTGTCAATATACCACATATATTTCCAATTTAATTACACCAGTCTGACCTGAGCATTGCTCTTGTAACAAACCGGGATCATCCCTTCAAAAAAGAGCTTTGGGAAAGGAGGTAGAGACACTTGGAGCGGGATTAATGTAATTAGTGGAATAACAAAGTAATTTATTGTTAAATATTTTTATATAGAATGTTACAAAATTAAAGCAGAAACCTTCGATAAATGACTTACTATTTACTCAATGGCTATATGTAATGAAATTTATTGGTGATGGCCGAATAATGCACTCTTTTCAATAAAAAAGAAAAAGGAATGAAAAACGTATAAACTAAAAACCATGGTGGTATAAATTTTTTTTGCCATCGATTGAGGATGAAGGCTGCAATGCCTTTAAAACATCAGCTATAAATTAAGTCAATTCAAACATTTTTAATTAATGGAAAAACTAGTTGGCACTTTGCAAAAAGATAATTTCAAAAGCTAAATTTGTCACGTTGTTTGGTGGCCAGCATGGGGGGTTTTGTTGTATTGTGAGTCAATCATTTGTGCATGGATGTTTGTGTTTTTTTCCCATTTGACCTCTGCAAGTGGTATAGTGGGCGTCAATCAGCTGGATAATAAATTATGGCAGTTAAAATCTCTTGTACTATGAGTCATATTACATGCTAGTTAATGGATGGCAAATCTCATATAGTGCGGTAGGGATTATCTATCTATTTAGCTTAACTGCTAACATAGCGATATGAACAAATGTACTGTGATCTGAGGACTCCTCATTTACAGTTAACGTAATAGCATGGTTTACGGTTAAAATGTTATGTAGAGATACATACCATCATGCCATTTTCCTGTTGGGTCAGACAGTGATATCTTATCCCCGGACACACTTCCTTTATCCGCTCTACATTCATATATTTTCTTGCAGTTTCTTCGGTTTCACTTATCCCTAACCTTTTGTACTTTCAAAATTTCATTCTCTTGGTCCAACCAAACTTTTCTTAGTTTTTTTCTAACCTGTCTCCCTCCTATGTTAGCATTGCAGCTTTATCAAGTCAGTTTTTTATCATCCTGTTCAACATGTCCAAATCACTTCTTCACCCTACTTAATACATCAGTATTTAGTGAAAATTCATTCTTTATATCTTCATCTCACATTCAGTCATATATGTTCTTCTCAGCACATGCATTTCCACCACATTTATCCAACTCCTTTTATTCACTTCCATATGTCAATATTGGTATTAATACATATTTCAGATCTTGATATTGCTTCATTCAAGTATGTGTATGACTTATATGGTAGAGGAGCAAGCAATTTATGTATAGAACACTTTATATTCATTCAATTACGTTGCATCATGTGCTATAAGTGGTATTTAGAAATAGTTGAGAATGAAATGTTAATTTGTTTAAGATAAATTATTTTTAGTGCGGTCCATACTAAATTATTTTGGATAAGATGTGCGAAATTTTTAAAAAATTCTGGTTTTTGTTTACATTTCGCTCCCAAATTCCGGCGTAAGTGATGAAATTATTAAGGTGCTTCATAAGCATTCAAGTATATAAGGTTTGGTTCCAGGTGTGCTTTGCAAAAAGTCTTCCAAATAATCGTATCCATAATGTATTTATTGTATTTTCTGGTTTGGTCGTTGTATTTTCTGGTTTATATTAGTTGGTTTTCTGGTTTATATTCAATCATAATGATACAATTTGGAATATTCAATCATAATGAAACAATTTGAAATATTCAATCATAATGATATTAGGTGTACAAATAAGTTTCCGCCGTTTTTTATCGAAAATTGGGCATTTATTGTGAAAGAACGGAACCTCATGTTTTATTCGAAGTATTGCCCATCGCTTGCCACTATTTTTTCCCATCTTTCTGGCAGCATACGGATACCGCGTCAGAAGAATGCTTCATCTTTTGAGGCTATCCACGAATCGACCCAATTTTTGATATCTTCATATGATGTGAAGTGTTGCTCAGACAGGTCATGCGTCATCGATCGAAACAAATGGAAATCAGAAGGAGCAATGTCTGGTGAATACGGCGAGTGGGGTAAAACTTCCCAATTGAGTGTTTCCAAATATGTTTTGAACGGCGCCGCAATATGTGGACGAGCATTATCATGCAGGAGAATAATTTTGTCGTGTCTGGAGTAGTAGTGGGTGCGCTTTTCCTTGAGTGCTCGACTCAATCTCATGAATTGTGTTTGGTAGACAGCCCCAGCAATGGTTTCATTCGGTTTGAGCAACTCATAATACACGGCACCAAGCTGATCCCACCAAATACACAACAAAGAGTTTTTTTCCATGAATATTTGGCTTAGCTTTAGTTGTTGAAGCGTGGCCAGGGGGTCCCCATGATTTCTTTCTTTTTGGATTATCATAGTGGATCCACTTTTCATCACCAGTGACTATACGGTACAGAAAACCCTTTCGTTTATGCCTGGCAAGCAGCATTTCACATGTGGAAAATCAGCGTTTAACGTTTCTCGGTGTCAGTTCATATGGAACCCAATTTCCTTGTTTTTGAATCATTCCCAATGATTTCAACCGATGTGAAATTGCTTGTTGAGTCACTCCTAATGTAAGTGCAAGTTCTTCTTGCGTTTGGCACGAATCTTGATCCAATAATACTTCCGATTCCGCGTCCTCGTACACTTTCGGCCTTCCGCTACATTCTTTGTCTTCGATGTCAAATTCACCATTCTTAAACTTTTGAAACCACTCACGACAACTTCTCTCACTTAAGGCAGCCTCACCATATGCTTCTACAAGCAATCAATGCGCCTTAGCTGCAGATTTCCTCAAATTGAAGAAGTAAATCAAAAGTTCCCGCAAATGACGCTTATTCGGCTCAAAACTTGACATTTTCACACACAAAAGAATATATTATACTGATAAAAATTCACTAATATTTCAAGGTTATGTTGTTGACAGATGTCCAACCTTACGGCAATGACGTTTTACATCTGACAATTTTAACCATAACTTACTGGTGGTGCCAACTTTTGTCAAACGGCGGCGGCTTATTTGTACACCTGATACAATTTGGGATATTCAATCATAATGAAACAATTTGGAATATTTAATCGTAATGATACAATTTGTGATATTCAATCATAAAGATACAACTTGGGATATTCAATCATAATGAAAAAAATCATTGTATCTCATAAGAGTTGTATGACAAATATCTGTGACTTCACTTTTTTATTCATCCCCTACAATGCACCGTCATGATGAGAGTTGAATCTGATGCTGGGTTAAAAGATAAAGTCCCTTTGCAATATATTTTCGTAATTGTCTATCGGATTTCGGTTCTTTTTATTGAAAATTTCAACTGTTTCCACTTCAAAAAATGACAGTTTATATTTTGAAGACAGCATATTATGCCGCTCCTGTTGTATTTGTCTTCGTGTACACATCTTTCCGTTTATAAATTTACGCTCTGCTCAAGCAGAGATCGCTTCTTGGTATTTCCAGTTTATCACTTTTCCTTCTTTACACCATCTTTTACTGTCCATGCTGTTGGATACTGTAATCAGCTGCATTAAAACTTGCACTCTCATTAATTTGCTGTAAAAGCGACATATCTCTTTTTAATTACATAGTATGTCTTTCCCTATTCCCCATTCTCTTTATTTCCTTTTCTCCTTTCCAAGTTATTGGTAATATTAAAAATGAATATTTTGTTTATTTTCTTTTTATCTACTTTTCGTGTGATATCTTCATTGTGAACACTATTTTGTTCTTTCTTTCGTTCTTTAATTTTGTCAAGGGTCTTTCAAATTGAGCGTTTTTTTTATTCTTGGATAAAATACAGATGGCCTTGCGAACTTGCCTGGGTCTTGTGACATTTGAGAAGTGTAATGTATGACATTTATAAAAATGGAGTCGTATACAATACAACAACGCGTTCAAATTGTTGAATTATTTTATGTATTGTAATCTCCGGAAACGGTGATGTTAATTGGCCACCAATATCATGGGATCTGACACCGTTGGACTATTTTCTCTGGGATTACGTGAAAAGCCAGGTCTATAAGAATTACCCCCAATCAATTCCTGAGCTGAAGGACGAAATTATTGGGGTTATTGGTGAGTTAGAACCGCAATTATGCCAAAATGTCATCGAAAATTTTGACAAAAGAGTGGACATCTCTGGAGCTCCAAGAGGTGGACATTTGGTGGATATCGGTTTTTGTGTTGAATGTCGTACATTATACTTCAATGACAAAAAAATTTGAAATCAAATCAAATTGTGTGTTTTATTCAAGAATTAAAAAAATGGTTCAATTCGAAAGACCTTTTACGAGTATAATTGGTATTGTTTTTTTTTATGTATATATTCTAATATATTGTAAGCAGTGTTCTCATGTTTTGTAATTACTTCAAAATATTTAATTTAATTTTGATTTTTAAAATAAATGAATTGAGTGTTGAGAGAAGCCGGATGATATGAGGTTCATCAATCATTATAACGGTTTCAGGAAAGTGGGGTCACCTCTCATTGTCATTCTTTGAAACATTAGCAGTTGTTTCACAATAATGTTTTATCAAATGTTTGTTTGAAACCTTGATTATCAAATGTTGATATCTAATCAGTTTCTTAGTATGATATTGCAATATGAAATTGTGTGAAAAAAAATATTCAGAAATCAGTTTTTTTTTTAACCTTTATCATTTTTACTATCGTTAGTTACGTTTTGTGATTGATAAAAATAATCCATATTATTTGAAAGATCCATATTGTCTGACTTGGATTATTATAATTTTTACTATCGTTAGTTACGTTTTGTGATTGATAAAAATAATCCATATTATTTGAAAGATCCATATTGTCTGACTTGGATTATTATAATTTTTACTATCGTTAGTTACGTTTTGTGATTGATAAAAATAATCCATATTATTTGAAAGATCCATATTGTCCGACTTGGACTATTCTCTTTAATCTATTGACATAATCATTGTAGTTTTATGTTATGATGGCAATATTCTCTTTTATCTATTGACATAATCATCGTAGTTATATGTTATAATGGCAATATTTTGTTACTGAATATTCTTGTGAGTAATTTTACAAAAGGATCATGGTTATAATTTTCAAAATGTGGTTACATTGGCATCCTGGTGCAATGAGATCAATTCCGAGATGTACCATGGAATATACTAAAATTTGAATAATTCCACGCAATCTTGATTAAATGCTCTGATACACATTACACAATGATAGGAATCTATATCGAAGTAGATGATATGGTAAAATTCACATAGTTTCAAGACCCGTTCATGGCCTAATCTCCGTCTGAAATTTGAAGAGTCTGATTGAGTTGTTTTGTGATTAAATTTGTACATTAAAAAAAATATATTTGATATCGGTTGAGGTATCAGTCAAGGATGAATATTCTTTGCTGAGTGTTTAAGCTCGACGAATCTTGGTTCCATTTGCAATGACTTACCTCTGCGAAGCTGGGTTTTCAACGGTAGCTGTAATAAAAACTAAATATTGCTTAAAATTCAATGTGCAACAGCAAATTAGTGCCTAGATAAATTCCAAGATTTGGAAAACTGTGGTGAACAACAGACTCACCCAATCTGCTAATTATTCATTTTCTTAATCGGGCGTCGTGAATTTTTTTATATACTAAGGACGCAGTGAAATGGAAAAGTTTGAAAACCACGGGTTTACAGTCTTAAATCTACTAACTTAGTAAATCAATTATGAGCTATAGATATGCCAAGTTATTTACAACATGAATTATCATGCTCAGTTGACAGGATTTTTTTTACAGATGTACTTGAACCGAACAGTATTTTCGTCACACAGTAAGATTAATTTTCTTAGTAAATGTATATTGAAAAGAAACTTACAAAATTTAATCATATACTTCATTCATTAGCTCTTGATAATGAAACTGTACTCATCACACAGTAAAACAATTTTTTTAGCAAATGTATATTTAAAAGAAAAATACAATATTCATTACTTATTGACAGAGAAATGCTGCTTTCATCACACAGTAAGATTAATTTTCTTAGCAAATGCACATTTTAAAGAACAATATAAAATTTAATCTTTTATTTCATTCATAATTCTTGATAATGAAACATGACGCTAGTTATTTTGCCAGCACTTTCTCACAGAGAATACTTGTACATGTATTTCAAATAGGATAATTTTCATTATTATTTTTAAGGGTTAAAAATACTAAATAAACAACACAGCTGCTTTTTTACTTAAAAATTCATGGATTAGGCTCACCACCATTATTGAGGTGCTGTTTATTGAAACAGTTGCCCTCGTGTTCCTGAGTTATTTTAGGTTGCACCTGTCAAACAGTTAAAATTAAATTAGAGTTCATATTCATGAACACTTGGGTTATTTTTACCTGACATTGAAATGAAAAGTTGTAAATAATGATGAAACGCACGTGTTGGTGTGTCATGGACAGGAAATATTTGCTCTATACAAATGTTTTTTTTTTATCAAATAATTGAAAATCCTTTACTATATTGAGAAAATATTCTTTTTAATAATATATTGTGAACTACTTAAAAATATCAAGAATTTTTTATATGTCTTAAAAAAAGAAACTAGTTTGCTTAGCAACCAGGTGCCCCATTTCCCGACGGTTCCCCGTCTTGATTTACTTAGAGCACTTTTTTTATCGGATTTATTTATTTTTTTGAATAATAAATAACACTTAAGTATTCTTTACAAACCATAGTATAATTTACTAAATAAAAAAACAAAATATGAAATATTAACAATTTTAAAATATTAGCACAATTCAGAATACATAGGTCGCATGAAATCACTAAAAAAATACTCAAATAAAGTCAATCGAATAAAATACCAAGTTCATTAAATTACAAAAAAGAACAAATAAAACTACACAAAAATGGAATTATCAATTTTTCAGTCAAGACCTAAGATTGATGAAATTTTGGAGAAGGACCCTCTTGAACACAATAACATCTATAGTATGTATATTAAAAATATCCAGCAAACCAGATATGGAGTTATCGAATCGTTGTATTCTCACACTTGATGAATTACAATGTAAGCAAATAACTGCTAATACATTTGAACTGTAAAAGGTTCCATGTGTATCTAGCAGGAGTGTGGATATCAATTTGAGTCAATATACTCGTATCAACAATATTGGGAATATCCTTATAAAAAAACATTACATTGAAAAATGTATTATTGTTCTGGTGCTTAGTAGCTGTCTTATATACTTGTCTTATAACACTTTTGAGGTAACCATTATTATTTTGCTTTATAAATCACAAGGTTTTGTTATATTTAACCTTAATATTCAATGGTTCAGTTTAAGCTTGAAACTTTATTTTAATACTCCATCCTGTGACCTAATCCTGTACTCGTATAGACTGTATACATAAAAAAAGGAATAAAATATTACCAACTTTAGCAAGTGCACAGTCTTGACAGATCAAAACCCAAAGTTTCGATAGCAAAGAGATTAAGTCTTCAAGTCTATCGGCAGGTTTATCTGCCTTTCTTTAAACAGAGTTTTTTTACATAGTGCTATTTTTGCGTTGCTTTACAGCAATATTAGAATTTATGATGAGCAGCATACACACTGTGGCGACTATATGCGCGGTCACTGAACCCACGAGACGACCTTTGCCCACCTTAACAATGCGAGACAAACAATGCCAAAGTCCACGCGGTCGGTCATTCAACTCACTACCAGTGAAGAGCGCATTCCATGAGGAAAGGAGAGAGCAACACATCTTTCGCGCTGTCTCTCAAAACAAAAGGATACCTACGCATCGACAATAAACATATTGTAAGCGCAAAGACGAGACAGCGATATATCTCGTGCGCATTCCCGCACACGTCCAAAACATTATAAATACTGACGTTTGTCAATAAAATTCCTCTTTGCATATTCCGATTTCGACAAGTTTTTATTTATCAACAATCATCCTCATCATCTCTCCTTTAAGGAACAACCGTTCCTAAAAAACTATAGAAAAACTAGTGCTATGAATCGAACCTGGGATGCTCGCTTGCTTAGCATGAATGCTAACTGTTAGGCACGGCCGTCTCAAGATATCACCCACCTAATAAATTATAGTGTTAATATGTTTTTAGGCTTTTATATGCCCTAGTAGTGATTTGCTTTATATAAATATTCGTTTAACACCGATGGTCTGGAATGGAACCTTCCGTATAAGCGAGATACACCTGTATTTTCTTTCTTTCCACCTCGAAAATCTAATTTATCAAGCAATTTAAAAATTGCTGGATAATAGACAATAAACTTTGATAGTGTTGGTTTTTTTTTACTGGCAATGTACAGATTAATTTTTTGTTTATATTTAACAGTGTATTTTCAAAATAAGCGTTGCCAGCATTAATCAATATGTTTTGCTAGTTTTAACTATACACAAAGACGTTATAAAAAGTAATCTCTGTTTGTCTGGTCGAGTCAAATTGTAAATAAAGTAGATGTTAATTATTAACACCAGACAATGTAAAAACTAAGATAGAGGCTCTAAAAATATAGCAAGGCCGCTTGAACATGGTACGACCAGGAAAACACACTTAGCAAATATTGATTTAATTATCATTTGAAATTAGTGATTCAGATGTTCAAAATGTTTTCAAACTATAATTATTAAATTACATATGTATAATTCAAAACCATTTCTGTGGACATTAAAAGCTTACATGGTTAGTTGGTAGAGTCATTTTCTATCACCCGGTTGATTTATGTTTGATTCCCGATAATGACAAAAAAAATAAAATTTACTCAATCTGGCTTTTCACATACAGGGTGTCCCAAAAGGCAACGTCAAGCCGGTATCGAGGAAGAGACCAGCTTATGAGGGTTCAGAATTTAAATTTTTTTTTTGAAAAAGCCTTATACTTTTCGAGTTATAGGCATTTCTTCGAAAATTGTAAAAGTAGCTACCCTGAGCTGAATGTTTGTATATTGTGACTAAAATTTGCCATATTTTATGATTTTAATGGTTGTATCGCAATCCTAGATAGACCTGCTATTAGTCGGAGTCAGATATAAAACAAAAAAAAATTTGCACTTTTGAAACAAAAATTGTTTTTGTCCGATCATAAAAAATAATATTTTTTATCAGCCAACTTTAACTCATCATACTGTAAAAATAATGTACTACGCTAACCTGGCAAGTTACATCAAAAGTTGGCCTGTTTTGTCAGGATTTCAAAATGGTACATTACATATCTACTACTCCTTTAAAAATAATTTTAAAACATTAATTTCTGAAATTAAACATCCAATTCAAAAATTTTAAGCGAGACAAACGATACAGCGGATGCACTAGTTAGAGTAATACAGCTAGTGTCGCCATTTTTGATATGTAATATCTAGTTCCTGTCAAAAATGGTGTCTTACTCTAACTCGTTCATCCGCCGTATCGTTTGTCTCGCTCAAAATTTTTGAATTCGATCTTTAATTTCAGAAATTAATGTTTTAAAATTATTTTTAAAGGAGTAGTAAATATGTATTGTACCATTTTGAAATCCTGACTAAACAGGCCAACTTTTGATGTAACTTGCCAGGTTAGCGTAGTACATTATTTTTACAGTATGATGAGTTAAAGTTGGCTGATAAAAAATATTATTTTTTATGGTCGGACAAAAACAATTTTTTTTTCAAACGTGCAAATTTTTTTTTGTTTTATATCTGACTCCGACTAATAGCAAGTCTATCTAGGATTGCGATACAACCATTAAAATCATAAAATATGGCAAATTTTAGTCACAATATACAAACATTCGGCTCAGGGTAGCTACTTTTACAATTTTCGATGAAATGCCTATAACTCGAAAAATATAAGGCTTTTTCAAAAAAAAAATTTAAATTCTGAACCCTCATAAGCTGGTCTCTTCCTCGATACCGGCTTGACGTTGCCCTTTGGGACACCCTGTATATGTTTATGCCTTTAACATTTTTGTATTATATTGTGTAACATTTTTTAATATTTCGTTGTCTGAAGAGTAATTTCATATTTTTAAGTCAAATTCAAACACAAAATTGCACTGAATGCTTGTGGATGGTGGTTTTTAATATATTCAGTATCTCGTGTCGTAGAACACTGGTTATTCTGTATGAAATACTGGATTTGGTTGTCATCAGTGATAATCCACTTTCCAGAGCGGACACCATCTTCAAGTTTTTTATTTGATCATTTGTGAAGGGCTCACTGTTTGTAGCTGTCATAGTAATGTTCCTGACTTGGTTAGACCATCAGATTCCTATTGGTCTTCTGCCTTCCAGCTGACACATGTGACGATAAACTGTGAGATAATTATTGCCTCCAATATATGGTATCACCGGATCGACCCCGCGCTATACTACTCCCATCTAATGACACAAACATTTTTATCCGCCTTGTATGCGAGGGTATTAGGATATCTATGATTAAAGAATATGAAAGTAGAGTATGATTATGAGACCACAAATTAAATGTAGAGATATATGAAGTTGTTCAATTCAAGCATTGGATTTTAGTGCCGAAGAATGTTAGTTCAAAAACATGCTCTGAATTTACTCCCTTTAGAAAAGAGTAATCATTTTTTCTTTGATTTCATTTCCTCGAAATATTTCTTAAAAAAAAATATATATATAATTTTCACAGACAATATTTTACACCTCACTTATTTTTTTAATATGGTGTGTGCGCAATTTAAATGACAATGGAAGAGGTGTAAGAATGAGTGAAGTAAATGAATGTAGACTTCTGTATGCATGTGATATAGTTATGTTTGCTGAAAATGAAGACGATTAAGGGATACGATAAGTAGTGACCTATATGAGAGATGTCTAGTAAAAGGTTTGAAAATTAATGCAGCGAAATCAAAGTTTATGGCTATAGAAAGGGGTGTGGTAAAAAGTGTGTGCAATGTATGGGTAAACTCAATGAGTTATGTTATCTGGGCAGTATGTTTACATGTGATGGGCAAGTTGAAAGAGACATTGAATTAAGGGTAGCGACAGGGAACAAGGTAAACGGATCACTTAATGTTATATACAACCGCACAATATCAACAGTAGCAAAAATGACAGTACATAATAAAGTGTGTTGGTGCCTCCCTTGATATATGGAAGTGAAACTTGGACTTGACAGAAGAAAGATAAGAGTAAGATTAATGCTAATGCACTAAGGTGTGCACTAAGGAAAGAAAGATAAGAGTAAGATTAATGCTAATGCACTAAGGTGTGCACTAAGGAAAATTTGTGGAATTTCAATGTTTGAAAGAAGGCGGAATGAAGACATCAGAAATTAATGCATGGATAAAATGTATGTTTTTAGATGAAGAATGGAGCTTTAAGATGGTTTGGGTATGTGGAGAGAATGAATTATGAAATAATTACTAAGCAAATATACAAGTCAGAAGAGCAAGATGTGTGTGGAAGAGGTAGACTGAGGAAAATGTGAACCAAATGAACCAGATTTTGAAAGAAGGTATAGTGAGAAGTATGTTTAATAGAAGTTTGTACATGACGAGATGTGTGAATGTGGAGGAGGCGTATGTTGAATGGGTGGATAGAAAAGTTTAGAGATCTGTTCTCTCTGCCTACCCGTGCAAGGGACACGGCATGATATTATGTATGTATTTCTGATCCTATCCCTATGAAGGTTTTTCCAGCCACAATCCTTGTAAACGTTCTCATATCTAAACTTCACAACTTGATCTTTTATGCTAATATAAAATGGTGAACAGTCTGAAGAAGATTCATGTTTGATTATTTATGCTAAATATGTCTGTCTGTTGACTTAGTTAAAAGATATTAAAATGTTCTATTCACGTGTCACGTTGTATGTATTATGTTCTTAAAATTTGCATACAGTTCTCTCAATATTTTTAAAACTACTGTTCTATTGTATATTCCTATTTGATTTAAAGAAGGTTTTTGTGCTAACCAATTGCCTTGTTCGAATAGTAAAAATGTTTTTATAATATTGCACTTTTAATTCAAGACTGTCGCAATTAAATTTTTTTCCTCAATTTTAAGTTATAATTAATGACAAATACTACAATTTTTTAGGGTTTAATACATACACATATATACCATTACACTGTTGCCTGTCGCGGTATGCAGAAAGGGAAAGAGGAGCACCAGACTTTCCTACGCGATACATATTTCACATCTTCTACGCATCACACAGCTCCTATGATTTCTCTGACTTTTTAAATTTCCTTTTATTTTCAAAACATACACTTGATCCAACCATACTTTTCTTAGTCTTCCTTTACCACGCCTTCCACTCACATTTGCACTATATATTTATTTTATTAGTGTTTTTTCATTCATTTGTTCCACTTGATTAAACCATCTCAGAGTGCTCTTCTTCATCTTACTCAACACATCAGCCTTGAGTTCACATTCATCCCTAATCACTTCACTTTGGGGTTTAATGTTCTCTATAATGTGATGTTGAATTTGGAAAACATATGAAAGTCAAAACCATCATCACTGCAAAAGTGCGTCTAGTCAAGTCTCTTGTCTTCACAATATTTATGTGCGGCACAGAGACGTGGAGAACAAATGAGAGACATATATTAGATGCATTTGAAATTATGAGTCACCGACAGATTGACGACGACAATATGTCAACAACGGGTTCTTCGATTCCTTGAACACATTGCCCGTGTTCAAGGAGACAGTTAAAGATTTGTGATCACTGAAAAAGTTTAAGTGTGGCGTAATAGAACTAACATACTCTGAATAGCTGCTATTCAAACAGAGTACAGGGATGAATGGAAAGGACTCATCAAGAGCTATCATGAGAGACATGAGCTATGCAACAGGATGAAGATTTTCTATAAAAATGTCCGCAAGAGCATACCATTTCAATAATTAACTCACAGAAAGCTTTTGTATGTTATTCATTACAGAAATGAAAACAATAGGTTTATAGCTTGTTTTTTTTTGTTCCGATTTATAGCTTCCAAAATCCTGATTCTATTATGTCTTGCCCTAAAAAATAATAAATAAATAAAATATCACTGCCTTCTTTGGGGTTGGGGTTGCAGTCTCGCTAGCTAGATCTTCACATATCTCCACCTCTGACTTACATGCCTACTTCAACGCCTTCCAAGACAACATATTAAAAATTCAAGAAACTCCTGTTTATGGCATTTGTGTGATATGCCTCAACAACTGCGATTGATACCTCTCTATTTTTTTACAGTCTTGTTTTAATAGTTCTTTTTTTTTTAATATTGCAGGAGATATCCACGGACAGTACACAGACCTCTTGAGACTTTTTGAATATGGCGGCTTCCCTCCAGAGTCAAATTATCTATTCCTCGGTGACTATGTGGATCGTGGGAAACAATCACTGGAAACCATATGCCTATTGCTTGCCTACAAAATTAAATATCCAGAAAACTTCTTCCTCCTCCGAGGAAACCATGAATGTGCCAGTATTAATCGTATTTATGGTGAGTTGTCTATATATTTTAAGCTTGTGATGTGCTACTATAATTGATTGCTGTTCAATCTCAAATAACAAATTTTCTTTAGAAAAACGCTATCAAATAAAAGTAGAAGGGTACAATTTGTAAAAAGAAACTTGATTTTTTAAAGCAGTTTTGTTTTTTTTTTGTTTGAGAAACGGAGAAGCCAGAGATTCCCGTCTTTGACAGGATGCTACATAATTTCTTAAAGCTTGTCTAGTTCATCTGTTTAAATGAACTGTGCTCTTGATTATTCAGCACTGTAGATTATCGTTTCCAAATTTCTTTTTGTATACAGGCCTTCAACATCAGCAATAATGTAGTGAAAAAATATGTCTCTTGTGGCATTAACATTGTGGAGGTTTTTAATGCCTTAACTATAAACAATATATCAAATGCCAGTATGGCAAAAAAGGCAAAAGTTCCCCTGATGATGAGGTGAAAGTTTTGAAACCGGTAGGGCTATACCGTTACAAAAAGTGGAATAAACAGTGTTTGATAAAACAAATTACAATCATCTTGGAGTCTTATTTGTGAATATCTACCTCTTACAGACTACCGAAAAATAATACCTGACAAATATAGAGTTTCAAATAAAATTAAAACGGAAACACTGTTTAATCCGTTTGAAAATATATATTGAAACCCAACCAGTTTTAAGTTATTTGCGACTCATTTTCAGGGGTACTCCGAACTAACTAAATTTGAAAATGAGGACAATATCACAAATAAACTTAAGAGGCTGGCCCTGACAGCGTTAAGAGAAGGGAGGGGGAAAACACTATATGAGTGAAATTGTAGAACACTAAAAGGATTAAATTTTATTGTTTGCAATAACTTTTATAAACTTTAATGGGATGGGGTGGGGTTTCTTTTAGGGATAGTATTGTTTAATATGAGTTTACCCCAATGCACCGATTTAACTATTTCCATACTTTAATTTTTTGGGACTGTTAAGGTGTAATGGCTTCATATTATCCCTTGAAAAATAATGCTCCGTCAAAGAGGTTGTATTCTTTTTGCCTCGCGGTCATAAATTATAAAGATTTTTTTTCATACAAAATACAATGAATATTTTGTATTAAAAAGCACTTTATAAAGTGTAGAATGAGATTATGTTGTAATTCAATTTAAAAAATGCAAATAACTGTAAAAGTGTAATAAAATTGTAATGATTTATTTCTTACATTTGCAAACTTGATATAATGCTATCTTAGATTTTGAGTTATAACTGCATTTTTAATTAAGTAATGTTTATTGCATGTATAATATATTTGTGAAATTAAATTCCTGTGAACAAAGAAATTATCTATACTAGCGTTTCATGTTTACATTGTTCTCTATTATTGGATTATTTGTATTATAAATATCTTTTAAGCGTGAATTTCATGAATAATTTTTCACAAGTGAGAATGAAATACTAAGGTCACAAGCTCTTTATTATAAACTCTATTTATTAACTTTTTGACCACTAAAGGCAGATGCTATAATTAAAAATCTAAATATCATTCCCAATATCTAAAACAGCATTGAATCAACATGAATGATCATATTAAGGATAACTGTTTGTTAGAGATGGATGTTATATGTATATTTAAGAAAGGAATCTTGAGATGGTGCTAGTAAATCAGACGCATATCTTAGTCCCAAATTCATAATCCGGCATAAATACTAATTTCTAACCTTAAAATTTAATGTTTTGTATTCACAGATGGACTTCATATGTTCCAAACTTAAAATGAGAATGGAATTACTTGAGATAGCAATGGAATATATTATAGCAAATTTTTTTTGTTTGATGTTTTCCTTTTTTTATGACATGTCTTCTTTAATCAAAATATTTTTTCTATCTTCCTTCATAAATATGACTAATGATAAATGCATTAGCAAACACAATAAGCCTGTTAGTCACCATCTAAATGGAATTATTATTCTATGTCAGATGACATTGAGATAAACTGCGTGAAATCTTGTTTTATTCACCAATATGTGTGTGTGTGTTGAACATTGTAAAATGACAAATGTTTAAAATAAAGGAGCTCATTTGTAAAATGTACTTTTCATACCTTGGACTTGAACAAAATGAATTTAAAATTTGCCTTGATTTGGAAGGCTACTTAAGATGAGCCTAGATCTTTTGAATTGATTTTCAAATGATGATCGAAATTGCATTTCGAACTATTGAATTCTTGTAATCTACGTTCTATTCTAATACATAATTTTTTTTTCATTTAACATAAAGAAATAATTTTTCTTTTAATGTAGTAATTTAATATAATATACTACCTTGATCAAAAAGTTTTAGGACCGGCCACCGTGTGGCGCTATCAGTCACCCGATTGGAATTCTTTTTTTTTTGTTAGATTACCACATCTATCATTGACACTTCCCTCCAAATTTCAGCGTCATAGCTTGACATTTGTAAAAGTTACGCTGTACTGAGTACATCCACCTTTGTGCGTGTTTTCGATTTTACACAAGTTTGAAAATGACATCAACTGTGCATTGAGTTTGCATAAAATTTTGTGTGAAAAACGGATTTAACGGTCCGCAGACCTTGGAAATGTTGGAAAAGTGTTTTTCGGTGGCACGAACGCTTCAGAAGTGGTCGTTAGTCAGTCAAGGATGATGAACGCAATGGCAGTCGAAAACCAATGAAAACATCGATAAAAACAAAGGAATGTTGGCCGAAAACCGCAAATTGACCATCAGAGAGCTGGCAGAGGACTTGAACATCGCTTATGGATCCGCTCAAGACATTTTGGTTAGTGATTTGGGCCTCAGACGTGTAGCTGCAAAACTGGTGCCGAAACACCTCAATTTCATGCAAAAAAAGGACCCCGTTGAAATCGCGAAAGACATGATTTCCACGAGTTTTTGACCAAAAACAACACGAATACTATCCCGCAGCCTTCGAATTCACCTGATTTGGCTCCCTGCGACTTTTTCCTGTTAAACCGACTTATAAAACTGCTTCGCAGAACGCGTTACAGCACCCGAGAGGATGTCATGAAAAAATCGAAGACATATCGAAAAGTACCAGCGGTGTTTCGAGGATTGGATGAAGCGCTGGTGTAAGTGCGTTGCAGTCGATGGGGAGTACTTTGAAGGGGACCATATCAATTTTGATGAATAAATATTTGTATTTTCGATTTTATGAATAAAGTCCTAAAACTTTTTGATCAAGGTAGTATATTTTAAAAATATATTCTTAACTAGTAATAATCTGTTAATAATGATGGAAATAAATCAAAAACTTTAATATATTTTGAAAATAATCTTTTTAATTCATTACCATTATTATTTTGTCTTATATCAAGAGGACAGCTGTATAATAATATTGGAAAAATAAAAATGTTCTGAAACCTGTTTGTATTACTAATTATTAATACACAAGTAAGTGAGAATGGCACGGAGCCTATCGTTAGGACTGAATACGTTTTACTTTGAAGATCCTTTTTTTCATGTAGGGTGGTTGATTTTGTTCTTGTAGAAACACCATCTGTGTCTTCTATCCGGATGGTGTTATTTTTAAAGCAGGATTAAGTCATCTGATGCGATGCTAAATAATTTTTTAAGTTGCGTGGAGTGGTTTTTTTCTCACTGAGAGGGTTCGCCGCCATTCGACAGAAAGAAATAAACTCTCCGTAATGGGAGAAACGTATGAACCTGGCAATAAGGATTATATTTCTATGCGATAAATTGTTCTTAAATAAAACAAAATTTATTGTATTATGGTGGAATTTGGATAGTTTAATTTGGTATTATTAGAATACTTTACTGTACATGCAGTGAGACTCGGGAACCAGTTACAAACCAATGTTAGACTCGCTCTGTCTTTGGTATGCTTTAAGAAGCGACTAAAAAAACTCTTAATTTCACGTCAGTAATATAACATGTTTTATTCCTGATTTTTCTTTGCTTTCCACCATCCGTTCCTTTTCCTTTAATTGATGATATCTCACTTTTACTATGTACGAGGGTGTATCAAATATAAATGAGACTTATTTGTTTTAATTTTTTTATTTGCAGAAAAAAAAACCCCATCATCGTTTTGAAAAATGGGTTGTTTCAGCAGCCAATTGTGCACAAACTCTTCTATTCTATCGTCCTCGTTGAATCGGTGGCCTCCCAGAGTTTTTTTCAGTGGTCCAAAGAGATGAAAGTTGCAGGACGATAGATCAGGGCTATAGGGAGAGTGTTCTAGTCATGTCCAACTCATTTCCTCCAATTGTTCACATGTTACAGCTGCAGTATGGGACCTCGCGTTATCATGGAGAAGAATCTCTTCTTGTATCAATTGGTCACGTCTTTTGCATCGATAAGCAAGTTTAACTTCACTCAAAAGCTCGCAGTAGTAAACCGCAATGATGATGTGACGATCGTGCAAAAAATCAATGTGCAAAATGCCGCGCCGGTTCCAAAAAACAGTCGCAAGCACCTTACCAGCTGACAGCTGAGTCTTGGCTTTCACAGGGGCTGCCTCATCCTTCTTTCTCCACTCCATGCTGGCTTGTTTCGACTCGGGCGTGTAGTGGTGTACCCAAATTTCATCGCAGGTAACGATGTGACTCAAAAATGCGTTCCCTTCTAAAGCAAACTACGCCAAGAGCCGCTCACAGACGTGCCAACTTTTGTTCTACAGTCAAATTGGAACTCATCGAGCAGATACTTTACGGGATCCTAGGTCCTTTGTGATTGTGGATAAAGTGCTACCATAACTTATTCTTATCTCAGAACAAATTTCGGAAACTGTCAAACGTCAGTTGTCTTCCAGAAGATCACGAATGGCGTTAATGTTCTGTTCGATAATGCTCGTCTGTGGACGACGATCATGGCTCTCGTCTTTTACCCCTTCACGGCCTTTCATGAACTCCTTATGCTAGGCAAACACACGGGGCTTTGAAAGTGTTTGATCCCCGAACTGTGCTGTCAGTCTCCGCAGAATTTCGGCCTATTTTACGGCCTCACGATCGAGAAACTTGATAATTATACGTTGCGCAATCGACGGGTGCACCTCTTTCTCAGACATTGTATGCCATATTAATGACAGAATCTGCCGAGGCCGGCCTACCACTCTCCCGATTTCTGATATCCCCACCCAACATTCCTCGAGGCGGTCACACGCTCCGTTAAAACCGGCGTAAACCACTATCTTCAGGTTTAGATATTGTTCAGTTTGAGTACTTATGTTTTAGTACTCCAGTGGAAGCTAATAATATCTACTCGTACAATTATAGATGACAATTGTAGATTTTGCCTAAACTCTGGAAATATTCATTTTTTCTTAATATTTTTATGGGAAATGTCTTGAAGTATTTATCTCTATTGAGAACCCCATAACAATTTTTTTCTATGATTTCAGGATTTTATGACGAGTGCAAAAGGCGTTACAACATAAAATTGTGGAAGACGTTCACAGACTGTTTCAACTGCCTACCCATCGCAGCCATCATTGATGAGAAGATCTTCTGCTGTCATGGGGGACTCTCTCCGGACCTTCAGGGTATGGAGCAAATCAGGAGGATCATGCGACCCACAGATGTACCTGACACAGGTGGTTTTATTTATTTATTTATCAATGACACATTGTACCTTATAACAATATTTAAACCTTAAGCAGTGAGTGCTTTACTCATATAAAAACTGTTACAGAAATGAGATATAAATAAATTATATAATGGAGAGAGAAAAAAGAAAATTAAACATTAGGAATTAACTAGGGAACATCACTCGCTATCGGGCTAATCAAAGTGTAGCTAAATATTTAATCCTTTTTCTAAATATAGTATTTGAAATACTACAAATGTCCAACTCAAAGACTTCCTTATTGAATACAGAGCAACTTCTATTGATAAATGAATCTAATAATTTGTTATCACCCTGTGTACATAGAACAGCTTGTTTGATCTAACCAAATGGGACAAAAGAAACATTTTTATAGCAAAACTGAGGAATCAACAAATCCATTAGTAATTTTCAACAAAAAAAAACAAATATCCATTTTGGATCTACAAGAAGTAAAAGACGCAACTCCATGACATTCCTTTGATAAGTTATAATCTTTCTGCATTTTAATAACGACGTCCACTTTAGTTATGTATTGATTTCTGATGTCTTCATTATTTCTCCTTTCATATATCGACATGCTACTAATTTCCCCTAAAATATGCATTTCCACGGCATTAATTTTATTTTCAATAAAGTTTCATTAAGTCTTGTTTCATACCCATATGTCAAAATAGTTATCAACATAACATTACATATTGTTATATCATCATTATAATCTGGAAACTTTAGAATTAGATACCATCAGGATCAGGATCATAGTTTGTTTATTTAAATTTGTTGTTTCAGGTTTACTATGTGACTTACTATGGTCAGATCCGGATAAAGACGTCAAAGGTTGGGGAGAGAATGACCGTGGAGTATCTTTTACATTTGGTGCTGACATTGTTAGTAAATTCCTCAACAGACACGACCTGGATCTTATATGCCGAGCACATCAGGTTTGTATAATTTATCTACATTATCGGCAGTTAAAAAAAATATTCAACTACTGGATTGAAGAACATGGTTTCGGAGTTTTTATTTTGAACTTTTATAAAATGGTGCTTGTATATTAAATATTCATGGGTTTAATTATTTAATTATTACTACTCCTATAAACACATTTTATATCAATTTCCCAAATAACAGAATTCATTAAACACAACAATACGATCTCGACACATCACCTGACAGTTGAATGTCAAAAGTATTAAAATCTTCATTAAAATTATTTATTCAATACTATTTAGGTTGCTCCGAAAGTAATGGCCAATTTTAATATATTATTTCTTTTATTTAATATTATATCAATGTTCTTTGCCAAGTATTATTAGTTTTTGTTTGGCAGTTAGGAATCTTATATTTATTTATTTACTTACTTAGCCATTTAATTTGTATAACTTAAGTCCTTCAGAAATGAGATTGAAAAATTATATGTAACTTGAGCATGAATGTTAAGGACTAAGGCCGCTAACTCTGAGCTGGCCATTGCTTTCTTTTTCTAATAAGGAAATAAAAAGATTAAAAGTTATTAAATGCATCGTTAAAGAGGTAAATGGCCGCGCGGTAACGCACGGGACTTCCGAGCGGAAGGTCGTCGGTTCGAACCCCGCGCTGCGATACTCCCTTCAAACGACACAGTCACTTTTTCCATCTTATGTTCAAGGGTATAAGGATACCTATGACTTCTGTCATATCTATTCTTTAAAAAAAAAAAACTATTATAAATTATTGTACGATTCACTTTTTCCAACTTTTTTTAAATGCAGGTTTTCTATAGTTGTATGAATGCTACATCTTAGAAGCATAAATGTGTATTGCCATAATATAGTTCTTAAAACTCTCACTGCTTGTTTGTTTGCTCTAATTTAGGAACAAATATAAAAATTAAAGATAAATTGAGAAAGGTGTAAAATTTATTTATTCAAGTATATAATACTACACAAGACAAACCGCCTATATAAGCCGTCTCACTAAGCTCATTGCCTGTTTTAAGATAGCTGATAATACACCCACGTAATTCATAAACATGCGTAAACAATCCACCAAGTCTGAGCTGCAACCGTTCATGAAATTTTATAACTCGGCAAAAATATATATTTCCACAATTTTATTGAAACGCTAAAAACTGGGCATATTTACATTTAATCCAGTCTGTGGAAATATCAGTGCGATTTTTTCTGCGCTGCTGCCCAACAAATATTAAGTCAAATACAATGCCATTGATTATTGTTTTAGTGCAATTTTGTATTTAATAGTTTTGTTTTTACAGGTGGTTGAAGACGGCTATGAATTTTTTGCAAAGAGACAGTTGGTTACACTATTTTCCGCACCCAACTATTGTGGAGAATTTGACAATGCTGGTGGCATGATGTCAGTTGACGAGACTCTTATGTGCTCATTCCAGGTTAGTTATTTGTTAGTAAAGCGATTATTTCTGTCCACGTCCAATAATGGATAGACACCATTGATTCATTTGACTGTGTTTCTGGTTGTTGGGTCCTATCCTTGACCAACATCTCTCCATCCAAAGTTTTATTTGTTGTTAACCATGTTCGGCTTGTTGAACTCATATCGCTACCCTAATTTGTAAATTTGCTAACTCCACTTTTGTCGAAAAATGACATCAATTGCATTTTGTTCTCGACATTCAAATACACATGCTATAAAAATTTGACATCTCCAAAATTATTAAAAGTGCCTTGAAAAACGCCTCAAGAAAAATTGATAACTCCTATGCTACCAATTTTAACACTGCAAAATGTGTAACTCCACCATTTTGTATGTGACTCCGTTAGAATCAAGTGACATTGTAGTAGCTGTCAAAATATTGAATTTAAAAGGTGAGTTCGGTTAGGATATTTTGAAAAAAAAATGCATTATTTACTATGAATATAAGTATGAACACTATTTTGTTAAGATAATTACAAGTTTTTTCCCCTTATTTATGACTCAATATACATCTAAGGGTGTTAGAAATTTTTCAACAAGTGTAAAATCAACTTTGCATTTTATATATTACTGGATGGACTTAAACAAAATTGTGTTTATTTAAATTAATATGAATATTTGAAGCATTAAAGTGCTTTTATAAGTATTGTCTATTTTTATAGATGAATAGCAGAATAATATTTATGGTTGGATTAGTGACGTAGGAGTAGCCAAGAAAATCGTTA
Source organism: Odontocerum albicorne (assembly GCA_949825065.1). Taxonomy (NCBI): domain Eukaryota; kingdom Metazoa; phylum Arthropoda; class Insecta; order Trichoptera; family Odontoceridae; genus Odontocerum; species Odontocerum albicorne. The sequence goes on along the minus strand of OX463852.1, from coordinate 17,249,596 downwards.
AAGTGATGAAGAAAATCGTATGAGTGATGGTTTTCAAGAAAGTCCAAATGTATTCATGGAATTGCCAATTTTAGTCATTGATAGTGATAATGCAGAAATCACAGAATATTATATAAATACGGATACTACTCAGTTAGAACATTTATCAAAAGTAATTATAGAAACACAACCTGACATGGTTCACAATAATATTATAATTATGGAAAGTGCTGATAATATGGATATTGTACAAAATTCGACTGAACTGATACTCGTAACACAATCCGAGATAGTATTTAACCATTGATGACATTATAAGTGATGATGAAAGTCAAGGAATCAAAATTTCATTAGTGCCGTATTCAGATTCAAATAATTCTAATGGACCACTTCAACCTACTAAAAAAGTAAGTAATAAAAGGTTTGAAGTAGATAGTTATTTTCGATTCTCTAGTAAGAACAAGGCAAACAGAGAGAAAGGAAAAGATATTTAGGCATAAAAAGGAAAACAATGGATCATGGAATAATTAAATACCAAAGAATGATAAAAAACTTTAAAAAAGGTGTAAATGTAAAGTTTCTGAAAAGGTGTCTTGAAGTGTTATTCCATATCGGATAAGGACAGAATAAACATTTTTAACCAATTTTGGAACTTAAATTGGAAAGAAAAACGAATTTATGTAGATGGGCTAGTGAAAGTTTTACCAGTAAAAATACCGAGGGGTAGAATAGATCTAGAAAAATCCATTAGAGTGTCGTCTACAACATATTTTCTAAGAAAGAATGATTCTGACATACGGGTATGCAAAACGATATTTTTGCAAACATTAGATTTAAATAGGATGACAGTATTAAACTGGAAGAAGAAAAGCGGTAGTTTAGAATTTGAAAATGCGATTATTGTTTAAAAAAGCAACAGGAATTGATTTGTGGAAGCTAATGAGAATCATACTAACTTTTTTAATGAGTTCCAAAAATGGAAATCCATTTCTGCCGAAAAAGAACTTTCAAAAATTACTTGTTGCCCAAATGGAGGTCAAAATCAGATTTTATCAGGTGTACAAATAAGCCGCCGCCGTTTGACAAAAGTTGGCGCCACCAGTAAGTTATGGTTAAAATTGTCAGATGTAAAACGTCACTGTTGTAAGGTTGGACATCTGTCAACAACATGACCTTGAAATATTAGTGAATTTTTATCACTAATATATTCTTTTGTGTGCGAAAATGTCAAGTTTTGAGCCGAATAAGTGTCATTTGCGGGAACTTTTGATTTACTTTTTCAATTTGAAGAAATCTGCAGCTGAGGCGCATCGATTGCTTGTAGAAGCATATGGTGAGGCTGCCTTAAGTGAGAGAAGTTGTCGTGAGTGGTTTTTAAAAGTTTAAGAACGGTGAATTTGACATCGAAGACAAAGAACGTAGTGGAAGGCCGAAAGTGTACGAAGACGCGGAATTGGAAGTATTATTGGATCAAGATTCGTGCCAAACGCAAGAAGAACTTGCACTTACATTAGGAGTGACTCAACAAGCAATTTCACATCGGTTGAAATCATTGGGAATGATTCAAAAACAAGGCAATTGGGTTCCATATGAACTGACACCGAGAAATGTTGAATGCCGATTTTCCACATGTGAAATGCTGCTTGTCAGGCATAAACGAAAGGGTTTTCTGCACCGTATAGTCACTGGTGATGAAAAATAGATCCACTATGATAATCCAAAAAGGAAGAAATCATGGGGACCCCCTGGCCATGCTTCAACATCTATGGCTAAACCAAATATTCATGGAAAAAAACTCTTGTGTATTTGGTGGGATCAGCTTGGTGTCGTGTATTTTTTCTTAAAAAAAATCTACATAGTAGATACTATTGAAAATTAAAATATCAATATAACATTAAAAAATTTTATTTTGATAAAAATGGACATGTCCCTGGGCTACAGAAATATGAAATGTATCCAAATACGAGTAAGATATTGAAGTGGGGCAATTTTACTATTGAATAAGTCTTTTACTTTAAAAATAGGTTATTATTTCTTTTAAATATTTTCATAGATCTTGAAGCCATCAGAGAAGAAAGCGAAATACCAATACAACGGCTTAAACAGCGGCAGACCTTCCACGCCGCAGCGGTCGCCGCCGAAGAAGAAATAACTCTTCCAAGGCGCAGGTCAGCGGTGTTGCTGCATCCACTGATCTCCGCTGCTGCGTTCCACCCGCTCCCATCCGTCATTTTCTCATGAGGATAGCATTAGTACACTCCACCTGTTCAGTTGGCTATCCTGAGCGAGATAAAGTAAACCACACATTTACTGTATAGATAAGAAAAATGCCATTGTGAGATTGTTCATGGTCTGAGAATGTTTTGATTACTTCGTTTGTTGAACAACTAGAAGTCCCAATTATTCATAATAGGATTCACCCATAAATTTGTCATCAAATTTCCTGCCCAGAGACAATTTGTTGTCTTTCATATAATTGTCTAACATGGTTTAGTAGTCAGTTAGACCCTTAAATCATATGATTAAATTTGAACAACTTTTAAATTAAAAAGGGGTGGAAAATGAAAGTTCAACAATATTTTTTAATCCCCTCATTAAAATTTGGACAGTTAAAAAATACAATTCAAAATATTTAAAATTTACATTACACCTAACTTGCAGAACAATAAGGACATTTGAGAGATATATTCTACTCTTACTTTACATTTTTTGTGTGTTTTGTTCCAGTGAAGTTTTTAATTTGTAACTTTTAAAATAATCCATATAACGTGTGAATTTAAATTATAAAGTATAATATTAACATTATATGAAAATAAATAATATCTCACTCAGGATAGTCCGCTCCGCTAAGAATAATATCTGTGTGCAAAAGGAAAAGTTTAATTTAAATTAAAGCAGAACCAAATTAATTTATTTTATTTATCAATAATTTCTATCTAATTGACTTCTTTCTAACTTTAGTATTAAATAATGATAACTGACATTTTGTTTAAGCTGGGAAACGCTGTTGGTAATATTTACAAAGTTCTTGTATTATATAATTATGTTTTAACGTTGAAATATATTAAGATATGTTGCCATTTGTTGAAGGTTAATTAAGTCAAATTATAAATTAAAAAGTATGATGTTGATTAAATGTCACATTATGATATATATATTTTTAAATGACAGTTTTCATTATTTAGATATGAAAGTAATCTGTAAATAGACTACCTAAAGAAAAATACTTGATTTTTCTTCTTGGTTGTTCCTTCAATATTGAGGATTGTGATCACTGAAATGCCTACTGTAGCACCTGAAATAAACACCCTGCTGATTTTTTCACCTGGTCATTCCATTGTCACTCATACTTACCACCAGAATTGACCACTGAAGATTGTTATCCTTTCCCCGCGCTATGTCTAAAGTATCGTAAGATTTTTCTTGTACACAACCCCGAGCTTTCAATAGTCAATAATCGAGCCCTTCAATAATCGATCCATTGGTTCTTCTGGCAGTCCATAGAAATTGCAAAAGCCACTTCTAACATCACATTTCAAAGGCATTTCTTTTTGTATTATGTGCCTTGAGTGTTCAGGTCTCCACACTATAAAAAAAATGGAAAAAAAACAAGGGTTTGGACTTCCAGATCACTAAACCGTCTAGATTTTACACATTATCTACTCGCAGGAAGCCTTGTTAGTGATCAAGTAAATAAACTTATGCACATGTTCCATTCCAGTCTAGCAGCTCATTATTTCTTGTTGAATATTCAGTGAATGCGAGTTTTGTTTTGCTTCTATTAATACGCAAGCCGAACATTTCACTCTTCGATTCTATACTATGGTATTCTTCTACAAGTTTCCTTTCACTGGATGCCACAATAGGGGTGTTAGCAAACTGCAAATTGATAGTTTTCCTTACTTCAATTGTAATTGTCAGTCTACTCATCTAAGGCTTTCCGCATGATATATTCCCTATATAAATTGTATAATTTTAGAAATAGAAGCATCTCTATTGCACTACTTTTTCAGTTTGAAATGGTTCTGAAATGGCATCTTCGATCGTGATGTGCATTTATTTGCCCCTTGATCAGAATTTGCTTTGTTTCGGAGCCAAACTCGAATAGATTTTTGTTGTAGTGAAATATTTTGTTAGACCTACAAGTCAATATAAGTATTTTTTTATTAAATATATTTTTTAAGCTGAATTCATTAAAGGTGTAGATTTAAATAATTAATGTTTATCATTAAACACTGATATGTAGATTTTGACATACCATTTTTGTATTTATATTTATTGCATTATTTTTTAAATAAAACTTCCTTGAGCACACAGATGTATACCCTATTAGTACGCATACAAAATTATGCTCTATTAAGCAATATGGCAGACAATGCTTTATTTTTAATGAATACAAAAATTTATATTTAAGTATATTAAATGTTTTATGTAGGAAGACAAAAGTATTTTAAATTATTCAAATGTATTATTAAATATGATTTCTTTGAAATTACTTCAAAAAATATATAAATTCATCTATATTTCTGTCCGTATTTTAAGACTCTGTAAGAAATGTTAAGTTTTTATTCTGCAAATTGGCCAAATTGTTGAGATATGTAACGCATGATTTGAAAATCTAATATTTTAACAATATAGTTATGTGCTTTTTTAGTGGTATTTTAGTTGGCTAAATATGTCATGTGATTTTCTTTAAATATGTCCTTGAAACTATATAAAGTTATCCATAAAATATTAAGTTCTATCCGTTAGTTTGTTTACACAACAAATGAATGGGAATTTTGCTCTTAGTGAGATGGTGTTATTAAATACTATGTGTTTTGCAATGCAAAAGAAAGAAATATAATAGTCTATCAATTTCATACTTTTGTTTTATAAAGTAGACATTAAATTGAATAATTGTACTAGTAAAAATTTTTTTCAATAAAATTTTTATTTCAGATTTTTTACAATCAGCACTTATATAAAAAAAATTGTGAATAAGTTACGAAGGTAGATAGGAGTATTAATGTATTAATGGCGTATTCAATGATTGTATTAAATGCTCTTGGTTTGTTAAGAATTTGTTGAATTTAAAAAAAATGTTCGTCACTATTATACCTATAGTTATGGAAAACTTATTTAATTTTATTCAATGAATCATTGATTCATTTTCAATTTGCAAATGATATAAAATTATGAAATAATTATGTCATTCGTAAAATAAAATATTAAAATCTATGATATTGTAGGAATTTTCCAGATTTATTCAGTTTATAATATCAATGATTTAATATTAATTTATACTATAAATACTTAAATTTTAATTACATTAAAATTTTATTTCATTAACATTTTATTTCATTAAATGCATGATTTATATTTTTTAAGCAGAATTTTGTTCTTTCTCACTTTAGTATTAAATTGCGTTTTAAAAGTGTTTATCAAAAAATATTTTAAGATATCACACCATGCATTTACAACAAATTTTAGAAATAAGTAATTACAAGTAATAAATGTACTATTGGATTAACATTATACTATGAAAAATATCAATTATTATTCTTTGTAAAATATCGTGACATTATACTTTTTACAAAAGACTTTTGTCTCTTTCTTGTAACTTTGCAATTTACAGCGATTTTGATTTTAATTACACTTGATTTCTATTTTATTTTCCGTGTCGTGATGCTTGCTTTGGGATAGATGTCAGAAACATGTCTCCATGAGATAAAATGTAACGAGTTGAAAATAGTTAATATAAGATTATCAAGAGCCAGTCTTAACACTTATTAAACATAAATCAAACTTAATTAATTCACAAAAACTATTTAAATATTTTATCATATACTATAGTATTCATTAGTGATGGTCAATTAAGAATTGAAAATAAATATTTATCAAGACAAAAGAAATTCCTTGTAAAAACAATTGGTAGTCGTTCACTAAAGTTGAGCGGAATAGTAGTCGTTCACCAATGTTGAATGAATTTGTTGTCGTTCACCAAAGTTGAATGATTGGCAATCGTTCACCAATGTTAAGCGAATTACTAGCTGTAAGTAGTCTGATATTGTACTATTTTTATACTTTCGTCACACATAGCATTTAATAAGTAATTAATATAATCCTACAAAATTATTTGATCATATGTCTGGCAGGTCCAGATTGATTTTTTAGTATTAAGTAAAAAAGATATATATATATGTATATATATATATATATATATATATATATATATATATATATATATATATATATATATATATATATATATATATATATATATATATATATATATATATGTATATGTATATGTATATGTATATGTATATGTATATGTATATGTATATGTATATGTATATGTATATGTATATGTATATGTATATGTATATGTATATGTATATGTATATGTATATGTATATGTATATGTATATGTATATGTATATGTATATGTATATGTATATGTATATGTATATGTATATGTATATGTATATGTATATGTATATGTATATGTATATGTATATGTATATGTATATGTATATGTATATGTATATGTATATGTATATGTATATGTATATGTATATGTATATGTATATGTATATGTATATGTATATGTATATGTATATGTATATGTATATGTATATGTATATGTATATGTATATGTATATGTATATGTATATGTATATGTATATGTATATATATATATATATATATATATATATATATATATATATATATATATATATATATATATATATATATATATATATATATATATATATATATATATATATATATATATATAAACAACTAAACACGTAGTTCAATAATATTATGGTAATAAAATTTGAACTATTTTATTGGAAAACTTAGCAAAATCTACGTTGGGAAAAATGCTTAGTTCGAAGTAAGTTTATATTTTAGATGTAAGATTATTAAAATGACAGAAAGGGAAGGTAGCTCACATAAGACGGAACATTATAAAAAATAGCATTTATCGAAGTAAAAGAAAACTGGTGAATCTAATGTGATGCTCATGAGATTTTGGTGAAAAACTGCCCATTTTTAAATATATTCACCCTTAAAAGTAAGATCAGCACTGAAAATACCCATTCATTGTTGTTTGTAAAAATAAACATTTTTATTTAAATTATTTCATACTTATAACCAAATGCCACAAGTCACATTAAAAGTAAAAGATGTGAAATTTCAGGCATTTCCTTGAAATAATAATGCCTTATTAGTAAGAATAAGTAATTCAATGCAAACTATATAAACATTACTTAATAAGATATTAAAAAAATCTACCAGAAGTTAAATACAATAAATTAATAATTATGATTGTTTCTTAAATATTCTAATGAAAAATGTATAAATTCCTCAATTTAATAAAAAAGACATTTTAAATACGGGCCTGATTCAGTCCTAATAATCATTTGAAATCTATGTTACAAATTCAATATAAGTCATTGCATCATAATACAAAATTAAATTTTACTTTGAAACGTGAAAAAATGAATATAAACTGTTATTAATAATTTGTCTTAAGCCGTCAATATAAAAAAAATATTGCTTTCTTATTTAAAATATTATTTGAATTTGAAGCTTTTGTGTGACGGTGGCATCTAAAATTCCCATTGTATTAAATTTTATAAAATTAGTACACACATATATTTTTTTCATAATTAAATTTACCAAAACATATTTTTCCTCAAAAAGATTATATTAAATACCAATGATTTTCACATGATATACAGTATTTTTGTATTATATGCTAGTTGTCATTTCTTTTACATGTTTTTTTTTCTCTTTAATCTTGACTTATATTTTATATATACATTTATTTTTTATTTTAAGGATTGTGAAGTAACTTGACTGATGCATGCAAATTATTTATTTGACTAGATGAGACATTTATATTTTTACTTAGTGTTTATATTCTGCCTTTTGAACTATCTATTACAAGTATAATAAATACATGGTGTTGTGAAACTCGTAATTTAAGAAAAAAATATTACAATACCAAACATAAACAATGGAACTAGCAGGATGAAAATTCTTTAATTTGTTCAGTGTGAAATAAACTATTTTACTTCCGTTTCCTCATAGTCTAGGACATAAATATGCATTGTACTGATGGCAAGGATACCTAGATATTCAGATAAATAGTTCTGATGGCTGTATTGTTGGAAATTTCTATTCTGTTTTTTTGCCTCATCAACTGTTGTGATTCATCACATTGTTTGGTCTTAGTTGATTTATAGTGTTAATAAACCACTATCAAATTAGTCTGCTAAACCACTGCTGCATTCCATTTTGCTACTTTTGATTTAATTGCTGGTGCTTTCGCATCTGGTTTATTTGTGTATGCTGGATAGTTCAAACCCTTGAAGAGAGTTTGCTCTCTAAACAGCATTATATAAATTTTCCTTTTATTATTATTATTCGACATATTACTTTACTCTTAGCCCCTGATTCAGGAGCTGAATTATTTTTAGGGCCCTCTTCCACACTAGCCTATCCTTCATCTCAGTCCTTACATTGGCCCAATCCACATTAAGTTTTCACTGACTGACACAGGTTCTTCCCCTGTTGACTCCATCTTCGTATATATATATACTACCTTGATCAAAAAGTTTTAGGACTATTCATAAAATCGAAAATACAAGTTTATTCATCAAAATCGATAGGGTCCCCTTCAAAGTACTCCCCATCGACTGCAACTCACTTACGCCAGCGCTTGATCCAATCCTCGAAACACCGCTGGTACTCAATTTTCGGTATGTCCACCAGAGCCGTTTTCGATGTTTTCATGACATCCTCTCGGGTGCTGTAACGCGTTCCGCGAAGCGGTTTTTTAAGTCGGTTGAACAGGAAAAAGTTGCAGGGAGCCAGATCAGGTGAATTCGAAGGCTGCGGGATAGTATTCGTGTTGTTTTTGGTCAAAAACTCATGGAAATCATGTCTTTCGCGATTTCAACGGGGTCCTTTTTTTGCATGAAATTGAGGTGTTTCGGCACCAGTTTTGCAGTGACACGTCTGAGGCCCAAATCACTAACCAAAATGTCTTGACCGGATCCATAAGCGATGTTCAAGTCCTCTGCCAGCTCTCTAATGGTCAATTTGCGGTTTTCGGCCAACATTCCTTTGATTTTATCGGTTTTCGACTGCCACTGCGTTTGTAATCCTCGACCGACTCACAACCACTTTTGAAGCGTTCGTGCCACCGAAAAACACTTCTCCACCATTTCCAAGGTCTGCGGACCGTTAAATCTGTTTTTCACACAAAATTTAATGCAAACTCGTTGATGCCAATTTCAAACTTGTAAAAAATCGAAAACGCGCACAAAGGTAGATGTACTCAGTACAGCGTAACTTTTACAAATGTCAAGCTATGATGCTGAAATTTGGAGGGAAGTATCTATAACTAACAAAAAAAAAGAATTCGAATCGAGTGACTGACAGCGCCACACGGTGGCCGGTCCTAAAACTTTTTGATCAAGATAGTATATACTGATCTTCATCTACTTGGGTTAGATTTGAAGATCTCTGGCATGAGAACATTGCTGTTATGAAATACTCAATGAGGCAGCTTATTTTATTACAAACCTCTTCTTAGCCTACATTTTTTAACTTGGCGTAGATATTTAAGTACTTTTAGTTTTTATAATTGTATTTTTTAGACAATCAATGTGACACTCATAATGTTCAAAAATAATAAGCTCAATTGATATTTTAGAAAGTAGTTGGAGTGTAAATTATAATAATGATAAAATAGACCATTTATAAAACGCAATTTTGTTGCTAAAAAGCGCTGATATTATTAAAAGTTGTGAAAAATTACAGTGAGCTTCAATTCCTCTCTTAGCGCTTCTTAGGGCAAGTGAGAATCCCTTCTGTGTTAAGGGACTAGCAATGCAGAAAGCCCTCAACTTATGCAGACTTTCCAAGGTGATTTAGAGCTGTTGTAAGCTGAATTCCATATGTCTTTTCTCAGTAACCTGATCTTGCATAAACAAATCAGCAATGTATTTCAGAGAACTTCCATAAATAAACATATGCAGCGTGTATGACATCAAAATAAACCTCGAAGTATACAACCAGTGGGGACAATGTTTTATGAGAGAAGTGATACGGCAGAACATATGGACTCTGAATATTATTTGAGTGACTGCATTTAAAGGCCCGTTTTATGCAACAAATAGAAGATCACATCTGACTAGTAGTTAGTGAAAGTAACACCTACCCTCTCCTTTCTCCATGTTATCTCTATTGTACCTTATTGGCTGAAGGTTATAATCAATGATGATGTTAATTCTGACTTAAATCAAGTAGCTCCACTTGCTCCAAAAAAAGAGATCTTATTAAAAACATTCAATGTTATCAACAATAAGGATATCTTTTTTATTGGCTAATGATGAGGATCCATTTCAAAAGTATGAGTTTCTCAACACTATGCTTAACATTATCCTTTTGAGAACATTCATGTTACGTGAACATGTATTCAGGGAGGACAAACAATTTGAACAATGTAAATGAGTTTAGGTATAACTTGTGATGTTTAAGTAACATTGAGAGTGAATTGCCACATTGTAAATAATTGGAAGTATTTTTTAGAAGGCCGGCTAAGTCAGAAAAGAATTTGCTGCAAAAGCAATTTTAGATATAATTTAGGACAATCTTGGCTTTCATAGAGAGATTGTTGCGTAACTTGTATTAGAATTGTAAAAAATAATATTTTGAAACTTTTAATATTACTTTGTATTTATTGCTTGTTTATTAACATTTGTAAAATAAACTATTTTTGAAAATAACTTTCTAACTTTTTTTTCACTTTTTAGATACTCATAGATGCATAAAATTATATTATTCCTATTAAAGATTTTAGTAATTCGAAGCTTTTTTATATCTTGAGCAGTAGTTTAATTTTTTATTTGATATCTTAGTATTATTATGTTTCTTTTAATAGTCTCCCAATTATCAATTGTATTTCATTATTATTATTATCACATTTATTACACAGTATTTTACTTGTGTGTTACTTAAAATTTCTTAATATCTGACAATTAAAACAGTCATTTCATTGGTGGATCAAACCAAATTAGTTAAAACTATAGTTGACTTAAAACTATATAATATACTTGTTTCGAATTAGTACATTTTGTATTAATTCCTTTTTTTTCATTGACACCACTGCCCGCTGCACTTTTTTCATATCTCAGTTTGTCTTGTAGGTCACCATAACAAGTGATAGATGGATAGACAACCAAATACATATTCTTCACAATTACTTTTTTCACATCTCAGTTTGTCTTGTAGGTCACCATAACAAGTGATATATGGATAGACAACCAAATACATATTCTTCACAATGACTTTTTTCACATCTCGGTTTGTCTTATAGGTCACCATAACAAGTGATAGATGGATAGACAACAAAATACATATTCTTCACAATTACTTTTTTCACATCTCGGTTTGTCTTGTACTATACATCACCATAACAAGTGATAGATGGATAGACAACAAAATACATATTCTTCACAATTACTTTTTTCATATCTCGGTTTGTCTTGTAGACCACCATAACAAGCGATAGATGGATAGATGACAAAATACATATTCTTCACAATTACTTTTTTACATAAAAAAATTTAACATGTATAGGCAAATTGTTGACTTATAATGATGCGCTATCACTGAAATGCTAAATATTTACCATATTTCACAATAGTGTTTCTTTAAATTATAAATGCTTAACTCCACAAATTGTATGTGTAGCAGAATGGGGAGGACATTTTATAAATTCATCAGTTGAAATGATAGAAATGAAGTCTGCAAAATCTGATGACAATGTGATACTATAAAAATTAAGAAAATTGTAAAGCTTGACTTACAATAAAAAAAAACTGAAAGGGAATTCCGAGTATTAGTTATTTACTGGATATTATTCAACAATCTTCATCATGTCAATTAAGATTATTTCATTAAATACATCGATCAACCAATTGAATTGTATAAAAAATTTGATGCCAAAATATAACCTTTTTTATATTCACAAAAAAAATTACCTTTTTGCTATTATATAAAAAAACATTTGTGTACTGCATTTTTGAAATAATGAAAGATTTTATGATTTGGTGCTAATGGAATTCTTTAAATTGAATTGCATTAATGTAGATTATGTAAGTATTTAAAATTAGTTTTTTTTTATTGTCAGGCTTTTCGTATTGGGAAAATATTGTAAACCACATTTGGCAATTAAATAATTGGGTAATGAAAAAAGTTCATGCGGTTTTTGGTAGAGGGCAATACAATGAAGTGATTTGCAAGTACAATCAATTGGTGCACCCGGACTTAATAAATATTTCTTTTCAGTGAAGTTAATTCCTCTTAAAATGTCCATTAAATCTAGTGTAATTCATGCTTGTTTACTATATGAAAACTCTAAAGTTCAAAAGATGGAGATGAAAAGTGGATCCTGAATTGCAATACCAAGCGATTCTATCATTGATCATCCCCAAATGATCCAATACCATACTCTTCAAAGACACTGATACATTCTCAAAATTCTGTTTTGTGTATGGTGGACTGCAGATGGTCCATTATGAGTTTCTCACTAGAAGCCAAAACATCATGGCTGGAATCTTCTGCACAAATTAACCGTGTACAGGATTTTATGAAAGAGGAATTTACATACTTGCGTCATGTTGGGCAAGGATTGCAGAATGTGGTAATTATTTCAATGAATAAAACTTTTTGTGCGAATTTTTGTTTGATTTTTGACAAAAAAAAACCATGAACTTTTTTGGTTACCTGACATCATCAGACAAAATAAACTGATTTCACAAAACATGAACTTTTGTAACCATTACTGGGATATCCTGTTCTGAGGACAACTTTTTACTATTTGAATGGTTGAATAAAAATAGGCACTAAGTACCAAAAAAAAAACTAAGCATGCAGTTTCATTATATATGACATATAGAACGAAACTGCATACTTAGTTTTTTTTTTTTGGTACTTAGTGCCTATTTTAATTCAACCATTCATTTATCTACATCTTTATGATCACCCTGTACATTTAATCAGGAACACAGGGATGCCACAAAACTCCTCCATTAAGTTGGTATTTAGCCTGGCACTCCATGTTTTCCCTTGTTAGGTCAGGATTGGGAATTTCGCTATTGTAACACTGGTGTATAATGTTAAAAAGGGATCTGATTTTTCGAGTCCTTTACAACAATAAAATAATGCAGCCTTGGACTAATTCAATATATGTATATATATATATATATATATCACTTGTTTTGTCTATGTATTAAAATTATTCACAAATTTCAACACTTTCACAGATGTTTCTGAAGCCATCTTAAAATTATTGAAGAGAGACTTGGAAATTATTTTTTACCGAGTCTTGTGTCTTCTTTACCTTCGGGATCTTTATATGAATGAAAGAATTTTTTTAGATAAAGAATTAAGTTTTTTTTTACATATTAGTAATTGTTGGAAATTTTATCTTTTCCCTTACTTCATTTATAATAATTGAATTCTAGAAATAGATTTTTTGACATATTTTATAAAATATTAATATTTTTATGGAATCACTTTTTTTTTATTCTGATGTAAAATGTTCCAAATACCAATTCCAACGCTTTGCTTTGTAGTTTTGATATTGGCGTATTAAATGTAAAATATTTTTTTAAATCCATCATATGGGGATTAAAATTTTCCTTAAATTTTTTTTTTAACCTGGCGAGTTTATAACCATGTGGCAATCTCTTATTCATAGGTTACCTAAGAAAAAAGTTTTCAGATATTTTTGTCACTAGGCTCCATTTTATCATCTTTATCTGTTAAAAACTGACAACCTCCACGGACTAGTTGATAAAACTCTTGACTTTCAACTCTCAGGTTCGATTCCCAATAGAATCCTAAAAATAAATGGGTTATGGTCTGGTTTTTTTTTTCATAACTGGCCTTTTGACAACTTGCTGACTGGAAAAATTTGCCACATGGCAATAAGCTAGCCATGCTGTACATTATACAACGGAAGTGTGAGACAATAAATATCAATTTTAAAAAACTCGGTGTATAACTTCAAAAGGTCCTACACAAGACTTATTTAGATGTGTCTAATTTAAAAAATATATTCAAACACCAAATTATAGTTCCGAAATATGTTGATCAAATTGTAAATGTAAAAATTACAATAATTACAGTGACAATTTGCTGCAGTCCCCGTGTCGGTTAAGCAGATGGTAGAATATGTGGTACAAGTGCATACAATAATAATTTAAATAGGAATTTGTAGCAATATGATGTCGCCACAACATTCCCTCGGTAGAGTTTTGTCCATAAGGTTTGAATTTAAAAACCCAAGCAATCGACAAATCTAACATTTTATTCGGAGCGCATTGTCACCCTGTACATTTAATCAGGAATACAGGGATGCCACAAAGCATTGTCAGTGGGAACAGATACAATAGAATCTGAAGGCTCTTAAGCTGAATATACATATTTTAAATTGTCTACAGAAATTTCGTTCTAATCTTATGAATTATAAAAAATATTTCATCTTTGGTTAAAACTTGAAAACCCAATTTTAAAGATTAATTTAAACCTTTACAACTTAATAAAACAATTGAGATATAACCTTTTGGAAAAAAATATGATACCAATCCGCAATCCCCAGACGTGCATTTTACCCGTAAGGCTAGAGGGTTGTATTTAAGTTTTGAGATTTTTATAAAAAAGTCAAAAAATATCGATCAATTATGTTTTAAAATAAGGTAATTGAAATCTTAGATGCATCTAGAATACTGGATGAAATTAAACTTGACAAGCAGAATCATTAAGAGGACAGCAGCAGCAGAAAGCTAATAATCTGATGTGGGTCTGAAACAATTTGAAAGAAGCCCAGGGTCAAAGTTCAAGGCAATCGACCAAAAATCCCGCTTCATTGTATAAAACTAAATAGTCAAAAGCTAAAAAGATATTGGTCTACACTCTAAGAATGAAACTAAATAGTCAAAAGCTAAAAAGATATTGGTCTACACTCTAAGAATGAAACTCATTTGAGAAGGTCACAAGTTTAATTATCCTTTTCATTATTATTTAAGATCGAAATCAATGAGTGGAGATTTTATACCAACACATTGACTAAAATATATGATCTGGATTTATAGGACTTTATGAAGATGCTGAAAAACTGGAATTGCAGGAATGGGAGGAAGTACAAAACTGAGTGATGGCAGAGGCAATACTTGAGGCTGAGACCCTATTGGAATTGTAGTACTAAAGAATGAGAAAAGGAAAAAAACTAACCATAGATCTATATTTCAAATTAAAAATAACCCAAAGATGTATATATTTTTTGTTTTGTAATACCAATAATTTATGCAAGCAGCTACTGAGTGCAATAAAAGATTCAGATGGAAAAAGTTTGAATGCAATTGAAATCAGGATGTCTGGACTCTAAGCAAGCATCTCAACTATTTGGTCAGTGTGTCATTAAAGGAAATAAGAAATTTATTTTTTCTCATAATGCTTATTTTTCTGAAACTTAGGTAATCTTGGTTACCCAATTTTTTATTTATCTCAAATTGTTACCCACTGATGAATTGATATTTGAAACAAAAACATTGAGATCAAAGAGAGATAGATGAGTTAAAATTAAGATCCAAAATGTTTGTGTAAATCTCAAAGAACTGATGAAAATATTTGAGGGTTTTTACAACAATATTAGGATAATTTTGATATTGTATTGTATTACACAACCATTATATACAGTACAACTTGTCGTGTGGCAATCTGTTCCAATCGACTATAAAGGTGTTAAACAAGCTCAATTGAGAACTAGGCTGGATTCCGGAAACATCCGGTTTGGAAGATAGGTGTCTTACTCATAAGGGGAGGTTGTTTATCATCAACAATTTGGTCAAAGTTTCAGGTCTTGCAATATTTTGATGGTTTATAAACCATTACTATAGTACTGAAATTCAAAACAAACTAAAACTTTCTGTGAATGCAGATCTGTGGTGAAACTAAATTATTTTATTTGAAAAAAATAAATTTTTGTTCAGCTTACAAGACCAGAAACGCTTCTCATTATACAATTTATTTTTTTAAATAATTGAATATAAGCAACCTATTGTATGTGGCCTAGTTAATAAACCTGTCTTCCAATCCAAGGATTGCGTAAGGAAATATCTAAGGAAAAAAATGGAAATTGGACCATAGAATTTGACACAAAAATTCAATTAATATGTATCAAACAATTATTTGCCTTTTTGTTTAAGTATTTTCAATCATGATTCACAGATGCATTTCTGGAAAATAAAATGCAATTGAATCTCTTTTATAAAGATTACATACCATATGATAGTATTCAGAAATATTTTTGATCATCATTTAATATAAAAAAATATTTATTATACATAATTTATATTATCTTTATATGTAATTTAAATGTAATTTTTAGTATTCAAATATGTTTAATTATGTCTTTTTATTTCAAGGAATGTAAGTTAATATTATATTTTACGGTTAAAAATATAATATTTATATATATGGACAGATTAACGGATGTGTAATATTAATTCACATTCCTGTATGCTTTTATTGTTATTTATTTAGAAGTGATATCTTTAAATGTTTTATTATTATTTTTGTTTTATAAAATTATTTGCAATGAATATTTCAGCTATCTTTCTAACCTTTGAGTTTCTTTTTCAAAATCTGAGAGTAAAAATCAGAGATTCTAAAAATGCAATTGAAACCTTTGTTTTCGATAAAAAATTTAAGTGCCTCGGGAAAAAGCACTTCTTACAAAATTTAAAGTAATTTTGATTGAATCAAAGACAACTTATTACAATGCTGTGCACCAAACTAAATGACATAATTTGAAATAACTGATACAGGTCTTCCGATCTCCCTGATTTGCTCACTTTCTAAGTATGATGTATCAATTTTGTTGATAAGTGGAAGTCATTCATTACCGCATATGAAGGCACAACAACACTCGCAATTGTTTAGTACATGCGATTATTGTTACCAGATGAACTCTTACCAGACTGACCTCTTTTTTTTTTTTTCGGGTACCATTAGGAATCAAACCTGAAACTCCTAACCCCCTAGTGGAAGATCAACATCTTACTAACCATACCACGGAGGTCATTATGAGTTATTAAAAAATGCAAGTTAAAATTCATTGTATAATTTGATCATATTCCACAGGTAATTTTCTATATGAAATATTTGTGTGGCAAACCTTAATTTTCCCCGCCCCTTCAATTATAGAAACTATTGGCATAAAGTTCGATTGTCATCAGACTTGCCATTAAAATAAGATGTTTGAGTAAATATTTCTTTTCACTTCAACCTGTGATGGGTTTACAAATAGATAAATATTTTTGATGAGGTCCTTAATAAAAAGAAACGTTAGCTGATGGGACTTAAACCTGCATAGCCCCCACTTCCTGGGAGGGAGTGTTATCAATTACTGAGGCATTGTATTGTCTCAATGACTTGATGTTTTTCTCCTTTCATAAATATATTAATTTATTTATATCTAATGTTGTTTGACTAACTTATGAAGACATAGACATTTTAAAAACCAATTTGAAGATATTTGACTAAATAATAAAATGCCAATATCATTCAACTGTTGCTTAAGTGAAACAACTACAGAAATACATTTTAAGTGTTAGCTGAACCATAATACTAACTCTCAGCTGTTCAATGGAGTGATGAAAAGAAACCTAGTAATGCCCAGAGCTGTATTTATGTTAAAAGAACTATGTTTTGAATAACTTAAATTCAGTTTGCAGATATTTATAAATAAACTTTGGTTTGACTATGGTAATTGGATTGAATCATTTTAGAAGTATTAGTTTTAAATTCACTAACTCCATGATTGACAGTGTCAAATAACAGCTGCTAGTAGCGAACTTCATCCTATGTAGCTGTAAAGTAATGTTATTACTACTTTTACATACATAGTTGTTTAATTACATTCTGCTTTAAATTGAAAAGCAGCTTAGCAGTGTTGTTTTATCAAAGTAGCTTTAACAACACTAATAATCTATGATTTTAATAGATTGACTATATAAAAAAGGAAACTACTATATAAAAAATAAATACAAAATTTCATTATTTTGTTGAGTATTTAATGCTTAAGTATATAAGGTAATAATTTAATTAAGAATTAAAAAAAAACTGAAAAAGTATCTCTTTGAAATATTAATAAAAATTTCATTTGAATTTTGAGGAAATTAAATACTCGTATAAGAAAGTCTAAAGTATGCTTTTAAGGAATAGTGTATTTTTAAGTTAAGCTAAATAATTTATCGAAACATTATTATGATATATATATATTAAAATTATTAAATAAAAAAAGAGATTTATGAAAAATTTTTAGTACTCTAATATTTTCTATATCTGTTAACTGAATCAAAATTATTTTATTGCTATTAAAATATATATTTAAACGATGTTGAAACAGCTCTGGAAAAAAATGTTACTCGTGGTGTATAATTTGTAAACATTTAATTTTTAATAATTAAATTTAACCTTCTTCGTTGTAGTGTAAAAAAATATTTATTAGAGTAATTAGCAACAAATTGTTTTTAAAGTTGCTCTGCCTTGAATTGTGAGCTAATCTTAAAAAAATAAGTATGTCCCATGTGGCCTTCCTATTTGTTTAAAAATGTAAATAATAAATGTCTTCAAATATACATATATGTATATATATATAAATATTATTTTGTGAAGTCAAATAATTATTTTAACTAAATTTATTGCCTATGGATGGAAATGTTTCTTTTCACCGTGGACCATGTGGGTTCTAAATGCTTTTATGTAATGAAAATATAACAAAGGTGCATAGAATAAACAAAAAACAGCAGGTACTATACATTTTTATTAAAAGTATGTCTCAAACCCATAGTTTTTTGTCTATATCAGGGATGGCCAACAGGTCGATCGTGAAGCAATTTTTGGTCGATCGCGGCCGTCTTTGTAACTTACAATATGGTATGCGATGTTGCCAAATGTCATTACGCGCATGCACTTGTCGACGCAGTCAATTAGGTAACCTTTTTTAATATGTAGATATGTCTGTTCCAAATAAATGTATATATATTATTTAACATGTATGTATGTTTTCTTTTCCTTAATAATTTTTTTAGCAAAGTTAATTCCCCTCATACTTATTAATAAACTTTTAGTTATTAGCTATCTTTTTTTAACATATGTGATAGGTAGATCGCAATAATATTTTTTACGTAAAAAGTCGAACGTAACAACAAACAAGTTGGCCACCCCTGGTCTATATGGTACCATGTCCTTGGTACTCGATTATGGGTTCGGATTCCATTCCATCTGAAGTATTTTTTTAGTGCACTGTGTTGCTTGTTCTATTTTGTGACTTTTATTTTTTCATTATTTAAAAACAAGTGTATGAATTTGAATTTAAACACTTTTTTTCAATACTATAAAGTCTCTTAAACGTTACGTTAACAGTGAAAGTTTGATAGTAAATTTTTGTTATTGTATTATCTGTTTTCCTTATTTTATTATCTACTAGCTGCACCCGGCCACGCGTTGCTGTGGCTAAGTCTGGTTAAATGGAAAAGAAAGAAAAGAGAAAGCACACGTTTCTAATATGTTTAATTTCACAATGCTTGTGGGCATTCAATATTTTTGACGTCTTTCAGCCCCTCTCAGCCTGTCGCGTTCATTCTGTTGAGAACGAAGCAGATCTGAAGCTGCAGAACGTGATCGCCGAGCTCACAACCGTGCATCCTCAAGTCTGGCTGCATGTCGCTCTGCTGCTTCCTCGGCACGTATTTGAGCCATTCTTTGTCTGTTTCGCTCACCAGTGTTGTAATTTTGTTCACGACGCAATTCTACATCGAACGAAGCAGCAGCAGATCGATTCGGTGATGGCATTCCCAATTGATTGAGAACTTTGTTTGCGATTTCTAAGCACAAATCTTCAATCATTATCAACGCTTCGTTGTAGATTTCTGCTGAGAAATCCATGTTCTTATTTGAATTTTCCTCGCGTATTCGACGGAAAATATCTCCAGCTATGTGCGATTTATATTTCTCCCATAACTCTGTTGGACATGAAGGAGAGCAGGCGGTCAATATGATTGCAAACAATGCCTTGTAACGACGTTCAGTAATATTAATTATTTTATCGACTTTAATATAAGGCTCGATTCTAATAAATAGCAAGTTATTTAGGTAAATACATTACAAAAAACTAACAATAATGACAAATTAATACATCTTGTTACAAATTAGCAAAAATGTGGCAGTTCGTTAAAATCAAATGTGACGTTTGTCAAAAGTTTACGTTAGTTGCATGAAACACGTGAAACTTTTAATAATTCAAATGTATAAACATACAAATGTATAAAACATACACATAAAACATACATATCGTCGTTGTTAAGGAAAAAGTCATTATATGCATTTTAGACTTTATGGAGAAAAACTATTTTTTTCTCTATAACATCCAAAATACTGGTTTCATTGAAAATATTTACCTTGTTTGATTTATTGTTTATGTGTAGAAAAAAAACTGTTTAGATACTGGAAAGATGTAGAAAAAGAAGTTTTAACACTTAATGATTTTTTCCTTACAGATGAAATATGTGAGAAAGATCACTTAACACGTTGATCGCCGTGTCAGCCACCGGTGGCCGACACCGAGGTATTCCAATTGGGCCGTGTCGGCCACCGGTGGCTGACACGGCATACCTAACTTCAGAGTGTCATTCTGTCTGTCGGCTACGCGCTCTGTATTAAACTACTATTAAACTTGGCCGACACGGCCCTTTTCTATCTTACTACGATATGGCCTTAGGATATCTTCATGGTTCTAAAAGATATACTCATGAATGTGATAGGTAGGTTATATTAAATTAAAAATGTAAAAACGTTTTTTGGACATTTTACGAAAATCCTATTGGCGATCAATGTGTTAATGATTTCTTACACAGTTAATTTTAATTTTTCTTGAGAGGATTTGAGGGTTCTGCACAGTAAAATTAAGCATAAAATTGAACAACTGTATAAAAGCAAATAGTATTATGTAAAATGATAAGTATCACCACAATCGCTGGATGAATCACTAATAGTCTTTAACATCAGCTGGTAGAGATGCGTACCAGCTGGGACATTCTTCCGGCACCACTCCTGAAGAACACAATTTTAACACATCCTTCTTTTTTGCATTTGCGATTGGCAACATTTTGTCATATAATTTGACAAGAAGAGTGTTACCCGTATCAGCTGCTGTGTTACGTGGTCTTCCTCGGCCGGTTATGATTATTTTTGATATGCACCGTTATGCTCATATTTGTATGAAATTTGTTTTGGATTAACTTTTTCATATTTCGGACATTTTATCTTGAACCAATTGACTTTTTCGCCTTCCTCATCAATGCTGCATTCGATTCATTTCTTCGACGAAAATGGTTGTGGTACATTTGAACGGTTTCCTCATTATTATCACTAATTGTTTTATACTTGATGCAGACAGAACATCCTATTTAGGTTTAAAAAAGGAATAATTATAATTGTTGCAGAAATAGTTTCTGTAAGTTGATTGAGAAACGCGTTTTGAATTATTTTTCTGGGAAAATTTCTTATATAAGTCGTACATTTTCAAAATAGACAAATTTTTGTCAAGATACAGCTTTTTACTTGATTTTCGCACGTAGTGTGATTCCATCACAGGAAAACTTTCAATGTGTTCCTTCAATCGCCGCAAAATTATCTCAGAATGTTTATTTCCCGAACCAGTTTCCACGGTTGTCTTTTCCTGAAAAAGAGCCCTCAGCGGTAGTGAATTCAAAAGCTTTGAATTCACTACCGCTGAGGGCTCTTTTTGCATTAACTTTTGAATTAATATTAAATAATTAAATATTAAATAATAAATATTAAATATCTATATAAATGTTCATTAATTAAAAATCTTCAATTACCGAAAGTTCTTCACGGATTGCTTTGAAATGTTGACAGTTTCATTTTGATTTCGAATATCAAATAATAAATATTAAATATAAAAAAGTATATAAAACAGACGATATAATGGGAGCGCTCTCTGTTGAACGTAACGGCAACCTAGCTATACTAAATATTTTATGCGTCATTTCGTAAAGTGTGCATTGTTGACGTCTAGTTCTAAAGAATAGTTGTTTCACTTCGTTTTTCAGTGCAATTAGCGGTGAAATTGAATTGTGTTGATTGATTTTCATTTGAATTCAAATTATATCGTGAAATTTACCTCTTGGAGTGACACGGCCATGTGCCTCAGCGAGACGGCGTGATGTTGGTATCTATTTTTCTGTATGTTACGATTGCGGATCCCTAGCCAATGCAACTAACGTAAACTTTTGACAATGTATTTTTATGTTTTATATCGTCGTTAAGGAAAAAGTCATTAATTATCATTTTTGTTCAAAATGAAATTTTTCATTATTTGAATCAAAAACACAAATCACGATCATTCTAAAAGTCAAAAACGGCATTATTTAAGCCAATAGCGAAGTTAGACCACTAAAAAAATCATTAACTGTAAAAATTGATTGTTTGTATGGAAAGTCATTATATTACTTGATGAGTTCTTCCTTTCTAATGATACGCATGAAGTTGCAAAACCGAGAAGAGAGATATCAGGTTTCTTCAGATAAATTAGAACCAATTAAGTGGATTTTAAAAATGTTTGTGGATACGTGCAAAAACAATTATTCTCCATCTTCGAATATAACTGTAGATGAATGTTTGGCAAACTTTAGAGGGAATTGTTCATTTCGCGTGTACATGAAGTCTAAACTTGGTAAATATGGCATCAAAATCTGGGTTGCTGCTGACTTTGTGACGGCATATGACACAACAAATTTACAGGTTTATTCTGGTATGATAAATAATCGTAGAGAGAGATAAATTAAGGTAACTGAGTAGTTATGGAAATGGTTCAACCGCAGTATGGCACTAACAGGGGGATAACCACAGATATTTTTATTACCTCCATCAAATTAGCCGATGATCTTTTATTACAATGTTTAACTCTAACTGGCATGCTTCGAAAAAATAAAAGAGAAATCTCACTTGAATTTATACCGTCTAGAGAGAAAACAATCCATAGTAGCTAAATTAAAATACTTGTTTCGTGTGTACCACAAAAAATAAAGCAGTATTATTATTATCCACTCAATTCAATGATGCAGAAATTGATTATTCAGAAAAACAAAAGCCACTAATTATAAATAATTATAATAATACGAAAATTGGAGTAGATACGGGAGACCAAATGACTAGAGTACTCTTGCTCAAGGTCAACGAGAAGATGGCCTTCCCGTCTTTTTATGGAAATTATAGATATGGCTGCATTGAATGCATATCTCTTATGGATAGAGAAATATCCAGAGTGGAAACAAAATAATAAATGTCACCGAAAACATTTCATAAGGGAGTTAAGTTTGGAATTGGCAAAACCCAATATCCTAAAAATGAAAAATAGCAACATCAAATATCACAAGCAACAACAAGATGTTTTCAATACAGTTTTAACATATTGTGGCGAGTCAATACCCGAAACATCAGTAAATAATACCCTAGAGGCACCCCGTGAGGTCCTCAAAAGAGGAAGTTGTGGGTTTTATTAAAAAGATTCGAGAAAAAGAATCAGGCTATTCTGCAATATTTGTCAAACACCTGCGTGTTTAGTACGTAGAATAGAAACAAAAGTTATTTCGTGCCCCAATTGCGATAACTTTCTCCACAGGATTAAACTTTGATTATATGATATGTTTGTCCTATTTTCAAATTTTCTGTAGTGTTTATATTTTCCATATTGCATATATTTTATTAATTTGAATTTCGTGTTTGTTTATATATAATTTTGAATTTCATGTTTGTTTATATAAATTTCTCGCCCTTAAACCTAGATTTTTGAATTTATATATTCATTTTATATTTTGTTTATATGTTATTTATTGTCTTAATTCGAATTATGTTTTTATTGCCAAAAAAATACACGCTACATTTTATTGTATAATTTTATGAAAAAAAATTCAAAGGTTGGAAATCTCTTATCACGCATGCGCAGGAGAGGGGCATTCTGAACGTTGCGCAGACCGAACGACGCAGCGTAAAAATAATATTCTTATAGAAATGTCGCCTCTCTGTTTCAGCTCTTTTTTTATCATTTCTTACACTTATTTTATATTATTCGACATTTTATTACATACTAAAATGATGTTTATAGCTAATAACAAAAAATAACCTAGCAGATTTTGCATAATTTTAATTTGAAACATACATGGTTACTGTACTCTTAGTGTCCAACATCGTTACTGGCGTGATTTTTTTAGCACAGTAAGGGAAGTGTTAACGAACATTTACATTTTTATTTATATAGATTATATAAAAAATATTTTCTTCAGTTAATATAAATGAAACTAGGTCATGAGAAAAGATTGGGTGTCCTGTCCATCAAGCATTAGTATACCATTTTACGATTTTCTCCCTCTTGAATAATTTGCAATAAACTGCTGAAAGACTATGGACTACCAATTAAGAAATTCTTGGGTGCAGATATTTTAACACTGAAGCCATTAGTACAAATAATAATAAATTATTTTAAATATTTCTACCAATATTTTCCAGAAAGTGTGATCCATAAACAATTTAATATTTTAAATTGATTTTTATATTATATTATCGTACAAAACGCAAAATGTCATTAATTTTCTGTCAGAAATTAATAATTACTACTTTTCTTTACTAAACACACCATAGTATATTATATTACCATAAAAAAATGTTGAAAGAATATGAAACCTGATGTATCACAAAATACCATCGACACTTGCTAAAAAGTTCGTTATGTCCAAAAAAATATTTATTCAAACATGAAAAAATTTCTAGAACATTTTATAAACCTCCTTAACCCTTCAGGCTCGTATGCCTAAAACATATTTCCAGTCCCAAGGACGTTTAATTTTTTTTTATGGAAATAGAGGTAAAATTGATATTAATATTTTATATAAGGTTTTATAGCATAATTTAATTCAATTAACACTTTTAGAACCACTGGAATGTTTTTTTTAATCACTTTAGATCATGGGTCGGCAACCTTTTGTTGTAACAGGGCCAAATACTTGACGTGGGGATTAGTGCGGGCCGCACTTGGGCCATATGTCATTACAGTATATTCGTACCTACAATATTTGTGTACAAATATTTTAGTTTTGAAAATAAAACGCTAATTATATATTTTTACGACATTTATTGTAGTTAATAAAATCAATGAGATTTTTATAGCTGTATTTGACTGCAAGTATTTTTATATTAGCTTGCATTTTTGAAGTAGAGACGCGTAGTAACGCGTTGCGTCTAAATGTGAATCTGATAACAGAGAACAGTGTTTGTTTTTTCGGTATCATCTGCGTATCTGTTGGTTTCTGTCACGATAATATCGATCACATCATTGGCGAACATGAACGTGAAACAGGGCACTGTTTTCGTCCATCCTTGTGTGGGATTTTTGGTGCGCGTGCGGTGCACTTCATACGTGCCTGAAGGGTTAAAATGAATTGTCTTAGTGCTTTGCCCGACAATATAGAGAACTCAAGTCAATTGGGATAGTTTAATTTTTGCAGCAAAAATTTAAATAATTTTGTTCACAAGATTTTTTTTCGTTAGTTAGATTGATTAACAATTTAAAAACCATATGAACAACATTTAAAAATAATATAAAACAACTTTGTATACTATAGAAAATATAATTTATCAAAATTTTTAAATTGTACCAAAACAAGTAAGATACGAAATAATCATTTAATTTTTGTTTGATATACTCACATCTTTGACATGAATCATAAGATATGACAACCAAAAAATTTATAAGTTTCAGTTTTTGATACTTTGTATACATAATTTCTTTCTGTATAAGTGTTATCGATTTTTTTAAATTATTACTATGCCCAAATTTATGCTGAGATTTTTTAATTAACCATTTCAAAAAGTATATTCTACATATAGCAAACCCACTAACTAGAGACTTGCTCCTAAAAACTACTTCGAAGATTTTCTGAACTAACCCCATTGAACCTTTATGATCTCGTGTTATTTGGGTGTAATAATATTGGTATCAGATTTGCCATTGTCAATGATCTATTAAATAGTAGACTTGTTATTAATTATTGATATATTGGTTTTAATATTACTTTCAGTCCTCATTCCACCTGAAATTATTTATTGGTGCTTACAAACTTCCTTTTATAAATTCAAGAATATTTTCTTCAGGTGATATTTTATGGCAAAACAGCACTATACAACTCATGAAATAATTTCATGTTGAAAATGAAGGGTTTTGATTACTAAAATACACATTAAAGTTAAAATTGACATTGATATGTTTTTCACATATTTTTGTCCTTTTTAATGATTTTTTAGATACTTCATTCAAAATTTGACAGGAAAAATAACATGTCATTCTTTTTTCAAAGAGATTTATAATGTGGAGAATTATGACGATCAAATTTTGTTATATGCGTGCAGATATCTTTATCATTGCCTTTTCCTGCTGTCATGTTTTTATAGTTTTAAATTATTAGCTTAATTACCCTTGAGCTTAATAAATACTTCAATTCTTCATATCCTTTGTATTGAAGATAATTAAAAAAATATAAACGAAGCATTTTACAAGGTTGAAAAATATTTCATGTACTGCTAACATTTGTCATTTTATTACAATGTTATTGAAAGTCTTATTCAAAACATTTTCTTTTATTTACAATTGAAAACCTGATTTTAGTAATTGTATTTAAAATTTTAACACTCTGTACCAAGTAATTTAAAATGAACATCAAAATTTTGTATTTACTTAATTAAGTCATCTTCTTATAATTTTAATTCTTCCATTGCTATTTTTTCAATTCCTAAGTCCCTACAAAGTTTTCTCATAATGTAACTTAAATTTATTGAGTTTATAAAAATCAGTGTTTCACAAAATTGTAAAAATTACATTCAAATTTATATGACTCAGTGTTGATGCTATACATGTCATTTCGAAATAATGGTGTATGTGCCATTTTGAAACATTTTATTTCCAAAAACAATATACGCGTAGTCAGAGAGAATATGATAAAAAAAAAATTACTTTGATTTTTTATGGCTTGTCTCTGGGTCTACGGCAAACTTGGGTAATTTACACAAGTAGTACCTTTAAGTGTTAAAATCTATGAATTTTTATTTTATTAGTTGATCTTAAAACTGTGATAATCAAGTTGATATTTGGTCTATCTTCATTTTTTTTAATCATTTCATGACCCAAAATTAATTTAAAAGTTAAAATAATTTTACAGATGGATTTACACAGATTTTTTTTATTATTCAAAAAGGGATTGATTTGTTACGAATTGTTATATAACAGTGAAAATTTTGTGGTTTTAGAATTTGTAAACTTTTTCCATTTTTTTAGCACTGAAGGTACAAGAATAATATTTTAGGAAACACTGATATGAATCATAAATGATTGATTGATACTGATAGGAATCAAATATTGTAAAATCTATCTTTGATAAAATAAATGGCCTACACATAATTTTTTTTCAATATTTTAACAAATATGTAGATTTCGCATATCTTAATAATCACACCATTCTTCTATTAGGGAAGGCAGAGAGAGCAGATCTCCACTTCATCCTATCCTGGTATACATCTTTCACCTCTGCTACGTCCATACATTTCGCCATTCATACTATCTTATTACCGAGGCTTTTCACTCTTTCCTGTTTCAGAATTTGATTCATTTGATCGTGCCAAGTTTTTCTAGGTCTTCCAAACTTTGCGTACCTTCTTACTACTCTAATAGTTTATTTTTGTAAATCTTTCATCATTAATTCTTTCCACGTGAATAAACCATTTTAATGTTCCTGTCTTCATCTTAAGTACTACATCTTCTTTAAATTCATATTCTTGTCGTTTGTATGCAGAAATTTATAGTGATGGAATTCACTTTTGATTTAATGTATTTTTCCTTAAAATAAGTGGTGAAAGATTGACATGTTTTGAAAAAAGTAAGGAATATCTTTAAGGTAAGTTTTTTTGGTGATTAAAACACTTATTATTCAATCAAAAAGAAGAGACAACTCAAAAGAAACTGAACTTGGACTGGTTGGGTTACCTAAGAAAATATTTTACCACGGTAGCGTTATTTCCACTTTATAAATAACCAATAAAAGCAAAAATGATTTTGTTAAATAGATTTATTTGAAATGTTCTTGTACTATATCAATTACAAATATTCTATAAATAGTTAAAAATAAATTCTTATTTTTATTTGTTTTAATTTTGTATATAATTTTTTTTTGTTAACTGTAAGATAATAACTGCAAAAAACTCATATTTACAAAAATTTCATTGATAATAAAATTATGTATGATATTGAACATCAAAATTATTCAGTCTCGGAATAAAAATGCCTAATTGAAGGATTAAGGTAAAAGTATAGATAATTTGTATGCTAAAACTGGATTCACACTTGATGGTGGTCAACCCAAAGACAAGTATTTACTGCTGACTTGCAGTTGATGGAAAGTCGATTGCAGAATGCCTAAAGGACAAGGCTATTTTTATTTTAGCATACATATTTTTTGACAATTTGTCGATTTAGATGAATTTTAACTATTGGTTGAACAAAGTGAAGTTGGTGCGATAAATTTTGTTACGTGCTTCCGCCAATAAATTTGCAATCTGTTAGTTTTAATTCATCATTCAACGTAAGCAGAGGAAATAAATATTTGAAAGTTGACAATGCCCATATAGTTATGTTAAGTCTTGTTTGCTTTTTAATTCTAGGGCTATTGCGCATTTAATAAATGACACTGTTAACTTGCTAGGTTTACATATGCTAAGGCAAGTGAAAAAAGGAGTGTTCTTCCCTTGGGGGAGTTCTGATCCCTAAATGGCCATATGAGTAGAGCCCTACTTGACTCATTTAAAGAACTGGTCAGTCCCTGTGTTGCAGCCAGTTTTGGAACTTCATGAAGTTCACCATATTGTGACCATGGTAATGAACAAATTAAACGTATATCATATTTAAAAATTCAAAGCGGAAATGGTAATATATTTAATGGGATATCAATTGCGTAAATAACATGGGATTTTTCACACATAAAATATTACTTCTAAGTGGTAAAAAGTCTTAAATTAAACCTTTAAAGCAGATTTCACTGTATCAGGTGTACAAATAAGTCGCCGCCGTTTGACAAAAGTTGGCGCCACCAGTAAGTTATGGTTAAAATTTTCAGATGTAAAACGTCATTGTCGTAAGGTTGGACATCTGTCAACAACATAACCTTGAAATATTAGTGAATTTTTATCAGTATAATATATTCTTTTGTGTGCGAAAATGTCAAGTTATGAGCCGAATAAACGTCATTTGCGGGAACTTTTGATTTACTTCTTCAATTTGAAGAAATCTGCAGCTGAGGCGCATCGATTGCTTGTAGAAGCATATGGTGAGGCTGCCTTAAGTAAGATAAGTTGTCGTGAGTGGTGACATGAGGTTCCATTCTTTCACAATAAATGCCCAATTTTTGATAAAAAAAAGGCGGAAACTTATTCGTACACCTAATATAATTTATTTGAACAAAATTAGATAGATTATACCCATCATTATAACTGTATATACAAATTATATTATTTAAGATATATTCTTAAAAATAGAATGTTTCGAGCATTTCATAAAATGGCACAATATAAATATACATTCAATAAAAAAATAAGAAACTAATCACAAATATTTACAAAAAATAACTACCAGCATTTTTCACATTAATTGCAAACATATTTTGTTACTCTTTTATGAAAATCAAGTTTAAAATAAGCACATATTTTATAACAATACACAGGACCGGCCTGAGGTAGGTGCATAGGGTGCTAATACACCTAGCCCTGCACTCATTACAGATAAATAAAAAAATTGAGTTAAGCTAATTTATTCGGTCCTAGCTTATTTCAAATAGGCGGGACCAAATAAATTCGCTGAACTCCATTATACATAGATCTTTTATGAGTGAAAATATTTGAGCAATACTTGGCCTGTTTTTCATCCTTACATAGATGTAGGTATAAATAAATAAATAAGGCCCCCGCGCCCAAACTTTGCACTCAGCCTTGTTTTTCCAAGTCGGCACTGATAATGGATACATCTTGCTATCAAATTTGAAATAATTTTCAATTTAAAAGGAACTTTTCAAATATAATACTCCGATGAAAAAGCTTATTATTTCATAAATCCTATTTAGGAAATTTCCTCAATTTAGGAAAAACTGTTTTACAATCCAGATTTAAAAATATGCTAAGAGATGATAAAGCTTCCTTATTATTCATGTATAACAGCTGCAAAGTTTTCTTGACAAAATAAAAATACTGTAAAACAATGTTGTGTGAGAAATTTGATAAAAAGTTTGAATAAGCTATACCAATGTTTGTGCTAAACCAGTGCAGTCAAACCTCGGGTCATGAACACCTCTAGTCACGAACAAATCGGCTTACGAACACAATTTCCGAACAAATTTTGACTCGACTTGCGTACAATGCCTCGGCTCACGAATTAGTTGTAACGGCGCATTACGCAATTACGCATTAGTTGTTCTCAGGTGCGTGCGTTGTGAACATTGTCGTTGCGTTCGTTGTTCTTGATGCAATTTTTTTTGCTTTTTATATATATAATATACAGTATATATAAAACATATTTTGCATTAAATTAACCCTCATTATGGCCCCCAAGAAAATTAATTTCGGTTTGCGAACATTTCGGCTCGCGAACGGAATCAAAGAACAAATTAAGTTCGTAACCCGAGGTACTACTGTATGTAGAAAAAAGTACCAGGTAGAAATTTGCAAGATATAGACCGTTGTATTAAAAAAGTAGGTGACCAGTTAATGTACGAGGCGTATCCAGAAAGTAAGTGTACTGAGGCTCTCACGACCGGATGGATTTTATTTTCGACATGTTGGCTACACTTTCGTGTAGCCTGACCCTTGCCCTCCGCAACGAGACCAGTTCGAGGTCAGTACGTTGAGAAGTGTCGACGCGACAACACGTTTCGTGAAAAATGTCAACCCCATCTCCCGCCAAGTTGAATCGAGTGGAGGCCGGGCAAGAGTTTTTGAGGCGCTGCAAACTCCATGGAGATGAATTTCTCCGCTCCATCGTTACTGGAGATGAAACTTGGGTTGCACACTACACGCCTGAAACCAAAAGGCAGTCTCAACAGTGGCGTCACACCTCTTCACCCTCCGCCAAAAAGTTCAAAACCACAATTTCAGCCAAGAAAATCATGGCATCCGTGTTTTGGGACTGTCAAGGCATAATTTTAATTGAATATATGCCTCAAGGGGAGACCATCAGCTCTGCAAGATACTGTGAGACCCTAAAAAAATTGCGGAGGGCGATTCAGAACAAGAGGAGAGGCATGCTGACAAAGGGAGTCTGCCTGTTGCACGACAATGCCAGATGGAACTGCTCGCCTCGTTTAAATGGGATGTCCTGAACCATCCCGCGCATTCCCCTGACCTAGCACCTTCAGATTACTATCTCTTTACCTCCCTGAAGCTGCACATGGGTGGAAAAAGGTTTTCAACCGACGAGGAGGTAAAGGAGGAGGTGGAGAAGTGGACGGAGGGGTTGGCGGGAAACTACTTCGAGGAAGGCATCAAAAAGTTGATACCCCGCTTCACCACCTGCATTGAGAGGAATGGCGACTATGTCGAAAAATAGCTTACATATGTACTACGGTAACCACGTAATTTTTTTGTTTAAATAAAAAAAATTGTAACCTACAAAAATTCAGTACACTTAGTTTCTGGATATGCCTCGTAGAATGGACAACTCAAGTTATTCTAGTGGGTATATTTTGTGTCGCAATATTAGAAATTAGGCTCAAATAGATCAATTGTTATGCAAATTCAACATCAAATTAATGTGAAATACAATTAAATTAACTGATGCCATGTCGATATTGTGAGAAATTCTCATATAGTTTGCTTTTTTTGGTGAGCACATTTTTAAGTCTGCAAAATGCATATGAAACAAATCAATAGATTAAAAGTAAGGTTAATATGAGTCATAATTCTTATATTTTTTTATACAAATAAAAATATTTCTATACGGTGTAAAAAAAAATGGAAAATACAAAATCAATAAGTTAACATGTGAAAATGTATGATGATTATAAAAACAAGTATATCTTAAAGATTTTTATACAACATTATTATAAGTCTTATTTCAGGGGTTAGCATAAAATAGAAGACTTGTTTAAAAAAAAACATAATTTTTTTTTTCTCAATCCAAAAAAAATAATCCATGTCTACTCTTTTGATATAATAGCAAAATGACATTACTCAATTTAAATGCAGAATTTGTACTTACACTCTTGTGGATCTAACCATTTTAGTGCTGAGAAGTGTCATTGTATTTATAACTGTCGCTAGCCGTAAGTTGATTTCTAGCACCTTACAAGAGTTTATTTATACGGCGCTTATGAATTAAACTTCTTAATCCGTTGTAGGCATTAAGAAGTTCACATTTTAGCTAGCATTTTATGGTTATAACAAAGAAAAATGAATAGCAATAAAACGGTTAAGCCCTAATTTTGATTATTCACTTAAAAACATATGAAGTGTTGTATTGAGCTGTAATTCTTTGTATGGTGTATTTAAAAATTCTGGTAATGTAGCTTCTGACTTGTGATGCGAATCAATTTCTTTCGTTATTCCTTCTCTAACGTTTTCTAATGTCTTTTGGTGTTCTGTGACCTTATTTCCTAAGCTTTCAATTTGTTTCCATTCTTCAGCAAGTTTATCTTTTAGAAAGGAAACATTTGCCTCTTTTTCCTTTTGTATTTTTTTTAATTGATTTATTTCAGCTAGCAACATCTTTTTCTCTAATGCTCGTTTTTGTGGTCCTATATCTCCAGTTTTAGGTCTCCTACAAATCATATGTAACAACTAATTATTATTTAAATTATACAAGTCATACAGAGGTAACTTTGTAATCCATACCTAATTAGAATATTAATCAAATAGTATTTTGATATAATTTAAAATAATAAAATACTTTAGTATATTTTGAATATGTCCAGGGATGAATTAAATCATGAAAGATGAATTAAATTGATTAACTCTTTCTCATCCATATTTAAATAAAGCACATACCCAAAATTTCCTAATTATTGGACAAATGTTTTTTGCGCAGTTGATAAAATGCATTATTGTTTTTAAATAGTTATTGAATTTTAATCATATCTGGTTGAATGGAAAATATTAACACAGCATTAAATCCGCCAGGTAACAATGAAGATGTAACACAATACAATAATATTGTAGATTTTTTTAATTTGATGATTTTTGTGAAAAAAAAACTAAAACCAACTTGAATATTTAACAAAATCTCCTACTCCAATCAAAAAGATGATGAGGCCTTAAGTGAAAACCTTTTTTTTTTTAAACACTGGGTTCCAGCGGGAATCAAACCCACAACCTTCGGATCAGAAGACAGGCTTTTGTCAACTAGGCCATGGAGGTTGTCACGGAGGTGTTTTTTTTGGGTCTACCAATTATTTTAAAAGATAGTTCTGAAATTACTAGTTGAATGAATTTTGACACCTAAGATAAGTGATAAGAAATACTTACCATGCTTTTATAGTAGTTTTTGTGTTTTTCTTCATATTTTGAAGTTCTAATAATTTGCTGAAGAGATTTTCATTTTCCCACATTTCCTCCCATTCATCTTTTAACTGAGAAAATATTTCCTTTTTAATTATATTTCTCATTTTTGTCCAGTTTATTCTGCCATCTTTTTTCCCATAATCTTTCAATAATTCTTCATCTCTGAAAATTGTAATTAGGACAAACATTAATATTCTGAGAGAATTTACTTTTTACCTTCAATATTCAATGCACCAAACACTAATTTTCTATCGAATATAAAAAAATGTTTTGTTTCCTTATTTATGGACTCTTTTATTTTAGACTTATATCATATGAATTTCTATTTTTCTACAGCTTAGTTGTTTTACATAAACTATGCTTTATGTACTTCTTTAGTGCCCTATAATCAGAGCGAGAACCTCTTTTTTTTCTTTCACTTGTGCATATACCATCATGTAACACCTAGTCTGTTTGACAAGAGTGTGTACGGCTACATTTTTTCTTGGAAACTGTTAGAGGGTAGATTCAAACGCGAGCAGGTAGCAGGACCCTTCCTCCAAGATGCTTTGTACAGAAAAACTCAGATGTCATTCGACAAGAACATATTTCACCATGAGTGATGCGTACGCATCGCGTTATGAAGTCGTGTTTTTGTGTACACATCCGAAAGGACCGAAAATGTCGTATGGAACCGCTACTAAATACATGAGAAAGTCGAAGACATTTGTAAGTAAGTGGATTAAATGCTATTCCGATGTAAAAAACGTCGATGACCTACCAGATTGTGACACCGCACAGAAAAAGACGAAAAAAGAGGACAGAGCGATTTTACGGGTGTTCGAGAAGAATCCTCGTCTATCATTGCGTAGCGGACAGGCGGTTTTGCGAAAAAGGGTCTAATTGTGTCACGTAGACATTTACTAGCTCATGGAGTGAAATTTCGAAGCACGGTGAAGAAACTACTACTGTCCGAAAAACAAGTCGAAAAAGACTTCTTGGGCAAAAGAAAATTTGGACCGCGATTGGGACAGTGTAATTTTTTTGGCCGAAGCTTTTTTTGGGCACGTTCTTCCATTAATCATATCTGGTGTACCTGCATCAATAGACTCATCCAGCGGACTGTTAAACACCTAGTAAAAGTGGTTGTTTCTCAAAGCAGGGATTTGGCATTTTGCACATCACAAATAATTTGAACGCTGCCAAAATAGTAAAAATATATGAGGGCTTTATTACCATCTGCCCAAAGGTGGTTTATAGGAAAAAATGAAAATTGGCTACAGCAAGAGGAAAATGGCCCAAAAAATCGGAGTCGTCATTGTACTGCGTGGAAACAGGAAAATGACGTTGACGTAATGGATTAGTCGTCGCAGTCACCAGATGCAAAACCCATAGAAAATGTTTGGGCACTTGTGAAGTTCAAGGTCATGGGAAAAAGATCTGGAGTGTCAAGCAGTTATTTCGACAGATTCGATTTACATGGAAATCTTTGCCCCTAGATTATGATATAAAATTAGTATAAAGTATGTCTCGGAGATGCCGGGCAATTATTACTAGTGGAGGCGACTGGACAGCTTATTAATAATAAAGCATCACGGTTTATATCATGTAGTATGTGTGTATTTTTTTTAATGCCTTATCCCAAATAGTTTTTCGGGTTTCTCCATACACGTTCTTGTCAAACAGTGTAAACTAGTTAATCTCACTCTTTAACAATAAGTTATAACCTTTTAAAATCAGAATACTCAAGGTTATATACCTTTTACTACAAAAGGAAATCTCTCAAATGTAATTCGACTATCATAAATGAAAAATAAAAGCTATGGTACCTCACTTTAAGGGTAAAATATATTGTTTCTCGAAATAATTTGTCAAAAATGACTCACTTATGAGGTTTTCTTACAAAATATGTTTTTCTAAATGTATGCAGATGTGGAGAAGCATCTTTGCTGTAAAGCTACGTAAACTAAAATGAACCAAATTTTTTTAATAAAATAAAACCATCTTTTAAATTTTGTGTTCATTAGTTTTATTTTAGTTCCTAACCTCCGTCTTTTTCGTCAGGTGAAGTCGAACTGACGAGGAATACGGAGGTCTTTGAAACCGGTAGTGAACTCAAATAAAACAGTGCTGAATACAAAAAAGTGTTGTATTTATATTATTAAAAATGTATTGGGTGTTAACATAAGTTGTGTCCGTTTTTTTTTCAATTTAAAAATGAACACCAAAAGTAAAACAAAATGGTAAATGTTATATATCATTCGAAAGAAAATTTTCTGTTCTACAAGATATTGTGTTTGCTTTTACGTTACATATATTATTTATTTGATTACAAGCCTTCAAAATGAAATGTCAAGTACACGAAAGTAAGCATTTTCGACACCTCCTTCTGTTCACGTTCAATCAAGGGAACAAAGCTGCCAAAGCTGTTCGCGATATTTGCGAAGTGTACGGTGAAGATGCTATGAATGAAAGGACAGCTCGTCGATGGTTTTTGCGTTTCAAATACGGTAATTTCGACCTGTAAGACATGGAGCGTTCCGGACGATCAGTGGACTTCGATGAAGACCGCTTAAACCATATTATTGGATGATGTGGAGAAGCATCTTAAACCATATTATTGGATGATGTGGAGAAGCATCCACCTAATATAAACATGACACTACAAAGTGAAACAAACGTCTTTTTTAAGAGTCAAGAAATAAAATGAACTTATTTGCACTAGAACATATTCACTGCTAATAAAATTTGACATCAATACATACCCTGCTGAGAAATTTAGCTAAAATACAAACATATTATCAATAAAACATGCTTGGTGTGTCGTATGGATATGCGAGGCGTGTCCTCTGCACCGATCGTGTTAGACAAAAATGTGCTAATGAAAATCAATATGCCCTAATGGGCATATTGATTTTCATTGCTTGTAAATTGCCATTGTCTTTGAGACTTGAAGCAGATTTTAAAAATATGTTATTTCAATGATAATGATCAAATGAAATTGAGACTTAGAAAGTTGACTAGCCTGAATTTGAAACCAAAAACACGAGCCAATTACAAATTGTAATTTGATCTTTGAGAGCGG
Organism: Odontocerum albicorne; assembly: GCA_949825065.1. NCBI lineage: Eukaryota > Metazoa > Arthropoda > Insecta > Trichoptera > Odontoceridae > Odontocerum > Odontocerum albicorne. The sequence continues at coordinate 17,212,812 of OX463852.1, read as the reverse complement.
AAAACAAATTGCTATTGCTCGATTATTCAGATTTTCAATAATAAACTTGAGATTCAAAATTTACCTCTTCGTTTCTCCTTATAAACATTTCGTTTTTCAATTTCACTTTTTTTATAAATCTTACAAACTATCGAAAACTACTTTGTAACTAGTTCAATAAATAAGTTACATTTAGTTTCTTCCAACTAGAACAGTATTATAAATTAGGGAGTCGTTTATCTGGTTAGTACCTATAACATGGTTTGTTTACGATCAATCATAAGGAATGGAACGAAAAAGAAATAATTAATGAATCACTCCACGGTTTCCTAACAATAAATAAGACAAAAGTTATAATTACTGTAGTATATTGGCGATATCTTCAAAATATTTGAGCGTCACTTTTTTAAAATCTTCAATTTCCTGAGTATTTGTGTTATCTACACAAGTCGGTTCATTTTTAATTTGTTCATCCATTATTTACGTAATGGTAGTCACTTAAACAATATTCGTGTGTAAAGTACAATATTACAATCGACATCAAAACAAAATTGAACTATCAGTTCTCAGGTAAATATTCAACTGTCATTTTCAAACATCTCAAACTTTCTTGATTGTGCACGTAAGAAGCCTTTAAAATTTACAAGTTCATAACATATACCGTTGTGGTACAGCTTCCACCGTGAAAATATTCGTACTTTTTTACTTAGTTGACACATATATTTCAGAGCCCCTTTATTATTTCTAGTACTGTCTATTGTCTATGCTTTTGTATCATAAACCAAAAAGTTTAGTCAGAATGTTGCAACTAGTAAAAATATTACTATAAATGTTCGAATTCAAGGGGAGAGTCTACTAGCCTTTTGATACATAGACAACATTCAGGACTTTTTGTTCATCTTGACTTGATGGATTACCAGCGTCTCCACCAATGATCACGCCGTGTTAAAGTCAAAAACGATAAGAGCCTGTGCCGGAAAATGGATCTGGCTCCAATTGGAAATCCTCAAGTCTGCCGCACCACTGTGGCTAAAGTCCATTTACTCCAATGCATTAATAGTCGAAGCTTTAGATAGCTTTTACTTTTCTCAGCCAACTCAAGTTATCAATTATCTATATTTTTAACCCTTATACTTAATATACAGAATAATCCAAAAAAACGTCGGTATTATATAGAAAATTATATGTCAAACTAATAAAAAAAACTCTGTGAGCTCAAACGCTTTATATTAATTAGCAGAAGTCAAGTCTGATTCATAACGAACCACGGCCTTTGTATGAGATCACGGCTCCATATATGCTATTTTCAAACTGTAGTTGATTGTGATCAAATAAAAACATATAATCTAAAACGACAAATTTTCATAAATAATTTTCATTCTAATTTTGTTCCTTTCTATCAACCGAAGTATTTTTATATTTAAGATCTTTTAATAAGTGATTTTTAAACTAACCAATTTTGTGATTGGATCATCACGATAAATTGCAATTACAGAAATTATATGCGAGTACAGATTACCTTAAGATGCGGGTATGATATTTTTGTACTTGACCGAAACACATAGTTTCATACTTAATGATTTGAGTTAGCTTTGATAATTTAACATTTTTTCTATTACTGAATCATATTTATGTGAAACTAATAATCAATTTTTATGTTTTTTTTTCGAAATGCATTTATTTATTTCAGCTGCTTGGCTACATATTATTATAAAACCGGCCGAATAAAAAAATATGTTCTTAGTGCATCAGTTAATATGTTATTTCGTAATTGAAAGGTGTTTTTGAAGAAATACAAACATATTTATACTTTCTAACTTTTTGTGGTATTTCCGGACCTTAAGAAATTTTGAATGCATTTGACGTATTATTTGAAATTTTGTGACGTTTTGAGGAATTTTCTATAAGCATCTATAGTAAAATATCTCAACACTTTTGAACTATTCGTCATAATTTTGATACGCTCAAGTATTAAATGTTTTGATTTATTATATAATATTTAGAATATATTTCGTTAACAGTTTATTACAGGGATACAATAGTTGTTCTTGCCAGTGGCGTAATTATTTTGATTTAAATTGCATTTTTTTCAGTATTATTGCAACACATGTCAAATTCATTTGAAATAACGAGCAGAGATGATATATATGATAATAAGGTCAACACGGTGATCAGTTTTATGTCGCGAGAATCTTAAAAATATTTCGAATTACTAGTATTTTCGAATCAATGGTGTTAATCAACTATGAAATTGACAATTTGATTCTTAATGTTTGAAAAATATTCGAATTAACGGGGCTTACTGTGGCAAACAATTTTCCAGATTAAGTACTTTGTGTAATTTAACTCTTTTAACAGCTAGATTGCATATATAATTCCACCAGGGTAAAAGTTTTCTTAAAGTAATAATTTATTTCTTTGGATATCAGAATAATTTCACTTTTAAGTAATTTAAACTTAGAACTAAATTGACCACAAGCTATTGATTTGTCATTGTGGGTGGTAACATTTCCAAATACTTTTATTTTTCCAAATCAGTTTTTTATGCTATATTAGATATGTCATCAAAACTGGAAGAAAAGTTCATAGAGATTAATCTAGGAAAGTGATAAATTCCCATTGGATCATCCATCACTCTAGATCAATGATACTCAACCTTTTTTTTCTTCGGGCCACATACATATATTTGTAAAGCTACGCGGGCCGCAACACTATACTGGTATGACAAAAAATATCATGAAACCCACCACCCCCGTTTTTTTGGAAAACCATTTGAGATTTATAAAAATATAACCAAAACAGAATAATAATAGTACATATCACTTATCAGCATACGGTTCGTTAAAAATTACAATAGTGAAAAAAATAAAACTCAAAAGTAACATGTATCCAAGCGTTTATTTTGAAATTAGTGTGATTTTTGACATTGGAATAAATTTTCAACAATTTTAGACAAATCGGGTTTATAATTGCTGCATGCTACCCTCAATACGTTATCAAGGTGAGAATCAGTAAGTCGATTCCTGTATACGTTTTTTGCATATTTCAAAAATGTATGTGTTGCCACAAGCAAAATTATTTGCGCGCATATTTGTCTGTCAAATGTTTGTTTTTTGGGAATAAATCTAGCGTGTGCAGTAGCAACACTCTTATACCAGATCTGATGTTGACACGACGACGACCATCCTCTTCGGGTTTCCATGTCTGTACGTCAAAGTCGAAATTAATCTCAAGATATACGAAATATAGAATGCCAGATTTTGTAAATCATGTTCTTGATAATAAATGTGTTGAGGGCCGCACAAAAAAGCTTGGCGGGCCGCAGGTTGAGTATAACCGCTCTAGATTCACAAAATGGAACTGATGACACTGTAGGAATACCTACCCAAATAAATAAATAAATAAATAATTGTCAAAATGAATAAGTGAATTGTTAAACACAATTGAATTAAATTAATTATTGTTAATAATAAACATACAGGGTCAATGACCGACGAAGAATTCAAGGATTGTTACACGCTACGAACAACAACAATATTTACTATTTTATAGTATCTGCGACTCGCCTAGTCATCTCCAAATATAAATAATTAACCTACCGCCAGTCCATGCGCCAGAGCGAGATAGAATATGTATCGCGAACTGGTTCATTCATTGGTATAAATTGTCCGCACTCTGAGAAATAAACATACTTTTATTGTCATCCATTCAACTGTCACGACGTATTATTTATTTACCTGCTGTCCACTTATCGATTTATATCCGCATTCCTGAGTCTATATTTATTGAAAACAAATCAAGATCATCATGACAAATAAAGACAAGCAATCCGCTATATTGATGACTCTGCACGAGAAGTAACGCAGAATCAGCTAAAACGAAGATAACGATGTCGATATCAAAATCATCAGCACGTTCTAATAGAACACACGCTACAAAGATAACGACCATCGTTACAACACTATAATAAAGTAATGTTTATTGCTCGTTGATTTAAACTTCGATAACTTATTGTGGTCGGTTGCCCAGAATTCAAGATACAAAAGATAAATTCCACAATAAGTTGATAGATAGTTTTTACCTCTTTGTTAATCTTGTAGGCAACTGCAATATGCAGTATGATGTACATTTCTGTCTTCTGATATCAATAATGGTTCTTGTAAGGAATCAATAATTTTTCAAGTTATTTAACTCAATCTTTTCAGTTCTAAGAGGGCAGTACAAGCATTGTTATAGTTATATTATTTGTTTGTAGAGATCACAATGTTAGGAATTTAACTTTGAGAACGAGTTTTAACGAATTGATATTTGAAATTTTTTCTAATTAAAATAGCTAGACTTTCCTCAAAAAATAATATTCTCTCACTCAAATAAAATCATAATATTTTTTCTATGTTTCATTCATCAAACACATCAATATTTTGATTTAAAGTAAATGAATTAAAAGAGGCAATTAATTTTTTTAACTTTGCGCATTAAATAGAACAATACATATTATATTTTCTCATGACAATGTTATTTAGTGGAATTTATTAAAAGCAATTATTTCGATCTACTTAATAATTCTCGAAATAACTGCTTATTGAATAAATTGGTGTGGACAAATTTTATGACATCATACACTCGACTGAAGAAGCAGGAATAAACTATTTTGAATTAATAATGTTCATAAATTCATAGTTTTTTGGAAAATTATTTATATAGTTATTTTTTAGAAGATTGTTTGAGGTGCATGGCCGTGCGCTAACATACTGGATTTCCATACGGAAGGTCGTCAGTTCGAACCTTGCACTGTGCTACTCCCCTCGGATGACAGGCATTTTTTCCGCCAAGTATTCGGGAGTATAAGGATACTTATGAGTTCGGTCATATTTAAAAAAAAAATTAAACTGGTTTAAAATGACCACAATTGTGTGGCATATACCCATATAATATGTTATTATACATGTAAGTAATATAATATTATAGATTTAAAATTACCACAATTGCGTGGCATATACCCATATAATATGTTATTATACATGTAAGTAATATAATATTATAGATGTAAAATGACTACAATTGTGTGGCATATACCCATATAATATGTTATTATACATGTAAGTAATATAATATTATAGATGTAATTTCTCTAAAACATTACTAAGAAGCAAGGCGTAAAAAAATAACAAACAGGTTTTTAATTTTTTTTTATTAGTTCTTACATTTATTAAAATTTCTCATAACAATAGGTAATAAATACAGTTTTTAATAAATAATTAAAGAGTGTGTGCTGATATTTTGATAAATAGAAATAAATTAATGGATGTTGAGATCGAACGTTTGATACTGTTTTATTTTTACAGTCAAATATAAAACAATGGCCAATTACAGCGTGTTGAAATGATGTGAAGTGAGAGTGAGCGTCTTGTGGTGTCATACTGATGGCAAGTCACTTAGTGGACATAAGCTGAAACAGACAAGAACATTTTAATTAGATACAAAATATATACAGTTTAAATACATACATACAGTCTATTGAACTCAAAATTATGCAAATAAAATAAATTGATAACAAGAAGTAGTTATTAGATAGTTGTATTAACTGATTCAAAAATGTTTTTTTTACGTATATTTTAAAAATCATGTACAGGTGTACATCAGGTATACGCTTATACTGCGGGTTACATTTCACACCACCCCTGTAAAGTAAATATCGCCATAAAGCTTATCAAAGCCTTTTATACACTTGTCAGGGCATATAAAAGCTTAGAAACATGTTAAAACAATAATTTATTAGATGCGTAATATTATCAGGTTTAAAAAACTGATGCATAAGTAAAAATAATATATATTTTACAGTTTATTGCTATCCTTACAATATGTTTGCTTATGCACTTTTTAATATAAGATTTCAAATAAGTTTCCTTCCTTTACTGAAGATCCTTTCATGAAGAGTTTCTCTGTAGCATGCTATACCATTCTTTAGTGTTGTACCCACTGTAGAATTTCTTTGGTCAAGTTGCTCAAAAGATACACATAAACAAGTTAAGAGCGTGATATGACATGACACTAGACAAATGTGCAGCATTATCATGATCAGGAAATGTGCACATCATTAGTACGTAAAAGCAATGCAAATGCCGAAAATAATAAATATAGATTCATTTATGTAATTTTCAAATCGCCGTATTAGCGAAGCACTATAAAACAGAGCTTCTTAAAATGAGCTATGTCAATATCATAAATTAAGGAATATCTACAAAATTACTATGATATAAATTTTGTTGTTTTTAATATACAGATAGTACATTAAATTATCTTATGAAATTGAAATATAAAGTAATGTTAATAATACTTTGATAAAAACAAACATTTGATAAGGAATGTAAAATACATAGCATGGAATGTGCATTTAATTAAAAATCTAGAAGAGCAATTGAAGAATTACTATAGGAAAACTAACTATAGTATAGTGTTATGTAAATATATTTGATTCTGGTTGTTGATAGGTAATGAACTAAAATAATAAATATAATAATAAAAATAGCATATATAGGGACGGAAACACATTTTAGATGAAGTGTTTAAAAATACAATGAAATGAGACTTAACATTTGAATATTTTGTTTTATGAGTAAATTACTTAAACTATATAAAATCATCTCATTTTTTCTTAATTTGAAAAAATGATGCATCCTATGGATAAGAAATTGGATTATAACTAGAAATTATCCATGCTTTTATCACATGTTCTGGAATATAGAGCAAGCAGATTCTATATAAAGTATTTTTATAACATATAATGAAATAATATACAATGAAAAAAATGACAGTCATGAGGGACAAAATTAAGAACAGGGTGGCAATGAGGGATAAAAAAGAAAACATCCCATTTGCTCACTTTTATAGAGTTCTGAGGTATGGCAGTATTCTTGTGAAATCATCTAATCTGAGGTCTCGCATCATTAAATCTAATAAATAATTTATTTATTTAAATAAAACTTTCAAAATAAGATCTAATTTATTTTCTATGTAAATTCAAATACTTATCTGATTATTATAAGCAATTTGAAAACTAAAACCTTAGTATTGTATGTCATTATTTTTTACAGAATGTATTGGATAAAACTGCAGTCATGTTACACGATTCTTTCATTCGTAAGGCATTCTTCCGCATAGTTTAATTGGTGATGTAGACATTGTAAAGTGGGAGGCCAATATACAACATATATTCAGCCTCATCAATAGAGTCTTCTTCTTAAATAATGGGCATGAACTCCTATATATGAAGTAGTATACGCCAGTGTGAAGTGATGATTAATAGAGTCCTCAGGTATAAAAATCACTGAAGTAGGTACCCAACTGGTAGTTTTTCTCTAATGCTACCACACACAGAAACTTAACAATAACCTTGTTAAAATAAATCAGAGTGAGAGACCCTTTAATTGGCTCTTTAAGTTTCGTCGAACCTGAGACTCCTAGGTGAAAGCCAAGTGTCATACTAAATAGGCTACAGAGGTTATCGTGTCACATCAGTCAGTTGTAGATTGTTTTCCTATCATCGAGTATTATTATATAAGACAATATTATTTAAATCATCAACTGGAATTGTACATTTTGTCTAAAAAACATGCATTTTAATAAGTTAATATGGTCCATATTGTAAAACAGACTTAGCACTCACCTTTATACTATGTACAAAACACATTTTAAGACAAAGCCAAGTCTGAGATTGAATCTCCCATACAACAATATGATTTATGTCAGTTGTTTGAGTTAAATCAGAATAGCGATATGTTAAAATGTAACGTTAACTATGATTAAGATTGGAGCTCTGTTCTTATATAATACAGGGTCCATCTCAGCTTTGCAAACTATATTAAAGTCGACACGGCAAAAGTAGCGCACTTTGTCCTAGGAGTAGCTGTTAAGTATAGCTATTACTAATTTTTACTTCGAATACTTGAGTAGCATGCTACTTTAGATTGAAAAGTAGCTTTAATACACTGATTATAGTTAAAAATATCACAAATTTAAATGAGATAAATTGAATCATTGCGAAGAAGGTAAAATCTGAGACTTAAGAATGTTATACATATTGGACTAATTGCTTAGTTTTAGTGTAAGATTATTTTTCATAGATTTTAATTTTGATTAAAAAGTAAGATATATTAAGAAAAAAGTCTTACCGAGTGGCCTGATGGGGTGCTTGTCCCACAGGTAGGTGCGCTTGACTGGAGAGAGGTATGAGTCCCGAATGAAGAAGGGGCTCTTTCCCCAGCTGGTGAATGGCCTGAATGGCTTCAGCTCAGGGAAGTCCCACCAGAAGGGATCCCTGGTGATAGCTGACATAGGCATGGATGGGCTCGGGTTCAGCAGGCTACTCCAAGGCCTGTTCCTCAGTCCGCCACGGGTGTAGATTGGAGCTCCTGATGTAATTGGTTTGTTAGTATACACTCACATTTCTACTAAGTGATTCATTTGAGAAACAACACGTACATTATAATAAGGACACCGAAATTTATTTGTTTTGCATACCAAAATTTTTTTTTGTATTTCAAAAAAATATTGAAAAAGAGTAGAAATAAAAATATTTAAAATACATATTTTATATGAAAAGGTCATAATTCCCAATTTACATTTTCTTTACAGTTACATACTGTGAAACTTAAAAATGTGGTAGCAAAGGATAATTAAATAAATATGGTTTTTAAATAAAAAATGCTATTGGATAATTTTTTATCTAAATATTTTTATGTCTCCTTAACAAATATTTTAATATTGAAAATTGGTTTTATTACTTAATCAAAAATATATTTTACCAATTTTGTGAATCAATCAGGAAAATGTAGAAAAGTAAATTAAGAATAATTTTCTTTATAAATATAAATATTAATGTTTTTCAAACTTATTCCCTAAATACGCAAAATGTTTTGTTTGAATTTGAAGGTGATATGGTTTCAACTCTATTTAGTCCATATTACAAAAGAATAATTTTGATTCAACAACCGAATGCAAATTTTGCATTTTATTCAAGTGGAATTGTAGCAAAACTGGTTATGTATATTTGTTATAAATTTGTGACTGTTGTCTAAAATAAAATGGACAACATTGCATTTTATAAAGAAATATAACTACTAATATTTCAATAATAAATTTTTATCTAAATCGTAAAATTATTCTTTCACAATTAGCAAAAAGCCACTTAAAACTTGAAACTATTAATGATTGCCGTGTGTATAAATATTTTATGATTTTTTAGTATTGGCATTAATTGCATTCCCACTATTAATAATAATGACGAATGATTATTACTAATGCTTTAGAAAAATCAATAAACCTTTAAGCGTGTTGTTTCTCAAAATAAATGTTATTTTAACAACTCTACATATCAATGGTGCAATATAGTACTATTGTTTTGGAATCCGATGTGCATGATACAAAATTAAAATATATCGAATTAAAAAAGTTACACTTGTTGGATTCCTTTGCACCTGATTGTTAATGAAGTTTAAACTATATTCTTGATATTCTAAAGTATTCCAACCACTAAATGTTAGTAAAATTATTTTAACTACGCTAAAAAATTTTGAAGTAGCGTAACTAGACATAGAAAAATAAAAAAAAAATAAAATTTCTGTTTCTAACTTGTCAAAAAAAATTTATCCCGACTTATTTTTGGTCAATAGATGTTTTTTATCAATTTATTAATTAACACTACTGGTAGTGCACTTTGTCCTTAAATTAGCTGTAAAATATAAAATTACTTCATTTTACTTTGCTACAGTTGTAGCATGCTTCATTAGATTGTAAAATATATATTACAGTGTTACTTGTAACAACACTGAATAATGTTTTTTTTTGGTTTCTTCCTATCGAAGAGATTTTTTTTCCATAATAGGCTATTAAATGAAATGAATATTTTCAAAGATTTGTATTTTTTTGTCTACATAAATTCAAATATCTACAGAAAAGTATTTTGGGAATAGACTGATCTATCGTAATAATATGAAACATAGAAATCTTGTTTCAAATTGAAGCTATATTCATGTATTTACTATCTTAAATATCAACAGTAAATTTATGAAATTCAAAGATAATTAATTAAATAATAATAAAAACACTATGCTTAAATGATACAAAAGTAAAACCTATTTATAATAATCTCTAATTTTCGATCTGTTTTGAATATTTCGTTAGTCTAGTTACACCGCTTATATAAGCTACATATTTTATAAAAAATAAAAAATGATTTAATTTTCAAAGTGCATGTACATTGAAAATGAATTAATTTGTGATATTTGTACACATTTGAATATAATGGGTTATTATGTATTATATTGTTAACAATGAAGTATTGAAAAAAACTGTCCTGGTTATAAAAGAGATACAATATTTTTTTTATTACGTCACATTTGGATCAGAAATTTGTTAAAAAAATTAAAAATATATCTCTTCAGTATGCATTTATGAAGGAAATGTTTATACTTCAAACTATATTTCAATACTTTGCTAACAACATTATAGATGGTATGTTTAAATGTTATTAATAATATTAGCGTTTATAAAATCAAAATGTTATGTTATTCTACACATTCCAAGGTAATGTAATGTGTTCAGGTGAGTTTATGTTCAAAGTATACTATGTCCAAATGAGTTCATGTTCAAAGCATACTATGTCCAAATGAGTCAATATACTATTTTGTTAGATAACAAAATCTAAATACAATAAATATAAGTGATTAAGAAGTCAACACTGTGAAGAAACAATATTAAAATTTAATTTGTTCCAATATTGATACTACCTATTTTGTATGCTTTTGGTCATGGCCATCGATATTGAAAAAAATGTTCATGATTGATTTCAAAAAGCCTAAACTATTTTTAAGGAATAAATTTTTTATATCTGGTCAAAATTAGATAGATTTAAAAAAATTAGTAACTAATTGATTTTGTTTTATCAAGAATCATAACATTTTGTTAGTGCTAATAGAAAATAATTAATTAGATGTACATATATTACAGAATTTTACAATATCAGAGATAACAATAAATTTAAGTATTTGTAGTTTTAATACTCTCAGTGATTGAGTATTTTGAAAATATTGTAGATGTAGAGGTAATATTTTGTATATATATTTCAGTAAATTTTTGAACATATTTCTAGGGTTTAAATTTTCATCGAACTAACATTACATCACACTTAAAAAAATAGTTTTGAATGCGTTACAAGGTAGTTATAGAAACTCTATCACTATATCAAGAGGGAGGTTTTTTTTTAAGTTATAGTAAATAACTATGATCTGAAAAGCTGAAGCACTCGAAGGGAATGTAAGAAAACTTTTAAGGGATTGAAAATTCCAAAACTATGAGACGTAATATAGTTCTGTAATCAGTAAGGTAACAATAGTTTGCATACAGAAAACACACAATTTGATTTTGGTAATTATATCGATGGCCATGCCTTACCCACTCCATCAAAAGCAACTTCTGTCTCTCTCGGGGCAAATTCTCCTGGTTTTGTTGGAGTTGGAGAAGGTGAACGTGAGCGAGCTGCTCTGTCCATCCATCTATCCGCTGCAGCAAATAGGTCATCCACGGGGCTTTTTCCTCTTATTCCTCTATCAAGTGCTACCCAATCATTACAGCCAGGTTAATAATTTATTGTTTCATTATGCTGAAGCTATATATACTATACTATACCTACTCCTAGTTTCTGAATTAGTCAAGGTTTTTTGTTCATGGCAAAACTCCCTTTCCTCTTTACAATGATGTTATTTTCAATTTCAAGTCATTTTATGTACAAGTTATACCACCACTATACTGAATTTGATTAATACTTTATATTTTCGCATAATTTGACTGATAAATGATTTTTTTATATAGTAATTCCATTATTAGGTCGAATCTCATCTTAACATTTTTTTTTCATAAAATGTATTGTACATTACAATTTGAAAATAAATGTTATCTTTAATTTGAATGTTCTTCAAAAAATTTACACTGTGTGATAATGATTTTGAAAACTTTGCCTTAAAACATAGTTTTAACAGGATAAAATGTGTTATTGATACAATTTAAAACTCAAAATACATTTCATAAATTGTTTCATTTTGAAAATGAATATTAAACTTTTCGATACAAGACAAAAATGATGTGAAAAATTTAATTGAAAATAGTCCTGATTCTCAATTGTTTTCATTTTTGCTTTTAGAATTTAATTGTTTTAGTGAAATTGTGCAGAAATGATATAAGAGAATATTTGAGGGTTTTTTGAAAATAAATTTATGTGTAATGAATTTTTTATATGTTTTCTATATCTAAAATATATATTATTCAAAAGTAATTTTTATAAAATAATACGATTGTAGTGTTTGTAAAGCTTTTTGTTTTTGCATAATCTCATTTGATCAGATGTATGTATGTATCATATGTTAATGTACAAAAAATATCAGATATTTCCATGAAAAAAATATATACCTAAGTCACAAAATATATACATTATATTCTTGGATTTGGAAAAAGTATCCATAAAAATAAAATATATATATTAATATAAGGAGATAAACTTAAATGTACACATTTATACATAACATGCTCACATTACATACTCGTATTGATTAATCAAGTCATCAACAAGCTTTGCTTTCAAGTTTAGAAATTGATTCCGTTAATTAATAATTTATTTTGTTCCATTAATAAACCATTTACTTTGCTTTCTAAAAATTGATTCTAGTAATTTAAATTTTATGTAAAGAAAATTTATAAATAAACTATTTAATTTTGTCCAGTATAGTGATGATATTTATAATCTAAAAAACTTTCAAATCATACAGATATTCATCCATGAAATAAAGCTTTTAAATTTGACGTGTTATTATGTAAGCAAAGGAAGTTAAGCAATTTCAATATTATTTGTATCCATATTGATGACGAGTCTGCAAAAATCCTTTAAATTTAGCTCCGCATCCTAAAATTTTTGGATGAGAAAGCTTCGTATAAAAACCATCCACGTGTCATAAATTTTACAATAAATAGGATTTTACTGCAGCAGATTATAATTTTTATACACTGATAATTGCTATCCATAAATTATCTAAAATAATCATATATCAATGAAAAATACCGAATTTAAGTTTTCGTTAATTTTATCTGGTTTGATAGTAATAATGTTTGTGATTTCAATCTTTTAAATATAAAATAGATCCAAGAAGTATGCATATAAACAGTATGATATAAAATAAAACTTTTTAATGATATGCATAAAAAAAAGTATAAATTTAGATTCTATCAGTCTGAAATGCTGTATCGAAAATTGTATCCATTCATACATAGACAGTTTCAAAAGAAAATTTCACAATTCCTATGGATGTCTACTTGAAATTTACTTTTTATTCTTTAGGGTGATGAAATTTTAAAACATATTGTCAATAACCTTTTTAATTTCTTTTGAGGATAATGAATGAAGTTGAAATGTTATATTTTGTGTTCAAACTATATTTTTTTGTTTTATTAATTTAAACTCAAGGTTTGCATAAATTTGAGTAGAAATGGAATAAACAAGCAACACTGAATTCCGTTTTCTTATTCATGTTCATTAAATAATTTTAAAATATATGAAAAAGCGCAGGAATAAATGTGACTTAAATATCTATAGAAGTATCAATACACAAAAGGAATAATTATTTTACAATATTTTCTTGAATTATAGCATACATGATCTAAGCTTTAGAAAGCCACAATAGTTAAATCATTCCAGGTTACAAAAATAAAACGTGTCATTTCAAGACAGTGGATATTTAAGGAAATTGGAGAAAGAAAGCACATAAATAATATATAGATCTGTAAAGACATTATTTTACATATTTTATGGATAATTCAAAAAGCCTAATATATGAATGCAGGCACATTCAGGAACGGGATAATATTTACAACTTAAAATTAAAAAGGAAAATATTTGTTCACATAATGCTGGCAGATATTTACAGCTTGTTAGATGTACCTGAAAAAGAGTTTTTCTTTATATTGTTAATAAATAGAGTGAAAAACAATAAATTTCCAGAAAAAAATATATTTATTCAAAATTTGGGCGATGACTGTACAAAGATATTAAAGGCTTATATATTTTAGCAGTATAATTCAATACTTATAGGATCGTTTAATGTACAATTTAATTATATTTTTTTACATTCTCATACATAAGCTTTTATAAATATCATTAATATGACATTAACTTAATGATTATATTGTACATTTGAATATGCTATGTGAACTTAACAATAAACTGGGATGACATCACAACAAGGAAATGACGTCACAAAAGGAGACAAGGTTTAGTTGGAATTTTTTAGAAGAGGGACTTACCACCGAAATGTGGCTTTGATTCTGGTTCGTATTCAACACCCTTAAGATCCCCTGATGGGGTGTAGGGGTAGGCCCTGTCCCTTAAGTAGAGACCGTAACGTGATGGATACAGTCTGTCGATTTCAGCCATGCGGTCCAGGTGGTTTTGCCAGGCCTTCTGGGCATCATATGGGTCGTAACGCCTTGGGGAGACGTGGTAAACTGTTATGGGAATACAAAATAATTAATAGTTGTCATAAAAAATTTCAAATTTTTAAGCTCGAAAAAAGAAACAAGTCTGTTTTGATTGGAGTGTAGCATTTTATAACTCTTTGATTTAGGTCACAAATTTTATTGAAATTGTTAAGGATACACTCAACTCTGATTTGAGCTCTTACTATGTTTAGAGTTTTTCTATACATAGTAAGAGCTTAAATCAGAACTCTAAATCATTTTCTTTTCCTGTAATTGTTAGTGAAAAAAAATCAGAATGCAAATATTTGCTTATTGATAAGTTGATACTTCCTATTTAACATTTTTTAATGAAATGAGTTCACTATACCAATTGTTTCTCTTTCAGAAAAAAAAGTTGTGGTGAACTTGACAAATTTTATAAAAAAAATACAGATTCCATATAAGTCATATTTTGCCCACCGTTATTAAAGTTATTCCGCACAGTAAAATTTAGATACCTCAAAATATCGAGTAGAATTAATTACTCTAGAATCAGAAAAATATTCAATAATCAAATTTATATTTTTACAATTAGCAGAATAAATTTATAGCCCCTCGATTATTTTAGAATATTTCAACAAGTGTTAGTTTTAGTAAAATATGCCAACCCCTTTCTAGCAAATTTTGACATCCAACATTAATCATTTTAAGAAATAGGTAATAAACTGATTCCAGTAAGTATATTTCTAAAATTTAATATAGTCGAGTATTATTTGTTATGAAATCACTTTATGTCCCAACATATTTTTGGAGTTCAAATTTACATATTTTTTTATAAATGTTTTGTGGAATCAATTTTGTTTGGCATACTTATGAAATTGACTAAATGCTAATTACAATGTTTTTCTTGTAAGAACTCCAGAACTTCATCATTGGATTGCATTCATATTATGGCATAAGTCAAAATGCTGAAATTGGATTACAAGCCTCTGCATTCTGTCGAGAGTATTTTTGAAGAAGGTACGAATAGGTCATTCGTAGAAAAATAAAGAATCAAAGCTAGATAATTTCGCTGACCATTTTAAATTGAAATAAATTTTGATATTTATTGCGAAATAAAACTTCGAAATATTCATATAATGATTTTCAGCAGTAAGTAAAGGATTATAAAAATTAAAAATTATTATATTTTATTGTATATGAATTAAATGAAATCTTCATTAAGTTTTTCAGACATTTTATGGTTTTAAATACACTAAATATAAAATGATTGTTTATGATTTTTGTGTTAATTGCGCAAATATGTGCAACAACATTAAAATATTTTTAATGGTCATATTAAAATGGACATGTTACGAATATGAAACATTCACATACCTATTTGAAGGAAAAGAAAATATTAGAACAGATACTTGGGATAAATTTTAAGTACCAAGAGAACAATAATTGTTACAACAAAATTATTACTTTTCTCAGCATCACAAAATTTATTGAAAATAAAAATGGAAAAAATGATTTTTCGAAACATTTGTTGTACAGAAAGCAAAAGTTTACAATGGTAACTAAAAAATAAAGTCACAATAGTTTTTTTTATATTTTCATAGTCTTTCATAACCTTTTGATCAGTTAGAAGAAATTGTCATATTGTATTGTTCACAATGCAAATATAAAACAATACAATAATGTTTCGAAAAACATTGGTGTTAGAAAAAAAAATACGTACCCTTCCAACAATCTGTAGTTTACAATCTTACTTATTTATAATGAGTATTTAAGGACCGAATATATTTTCTTGATACAATCATTACTCGCTCTATCTGTGATGTGTTGAATTTATCTCTGATTCCAATTTTTTAATCCTTTTATTGGTTATTAAGAGTATAATTAAAAATTTTGAATAGATTTTTAATACAGACAGCCGGTTCAACACTCTTGCAAATTGAAATGTTTCTTTTGTTAATACACATATTTCTGATTCCATGTTATGGTTTAAACCATTTCTGCATTATTTGGTATTATGTTGTCTGGCATTGTACCAAATATGTTATACTTTTATAGTTTAAAAAGGGTAGAGAAAACATTTCTTTCTCAACGTTTATTACAAAATTTAGATTTTTACGTTGCTGTGATCATTACCATGAAAATTATATTGTTTATAAAAATTATACCAGAGAAGTATTCGTATTAAAAATGTGAACATTTGTATTGAAAATATCAATGAAACAAAATTTTGACTAGTATTTGCTCATTACAGCTGTTAATATCTTATCTATATGCTAGTTTTAACCAAGGTTGACTATATATCCTTTATAAGTATCACTTGAAGGGAAGTATATAAATATTACTTGAAATTTTACACCACTCTAAGTAAAATGTAAATTCTTTCTATTAAGAGTACAAGAGCGTAATGATAAAGTTAATCTTCCAAAAAATGGTCCAGGGTTTGAACCAAAGACCTCTGAATTTGAACTCAAGTGAGGTAATTCAAAATCTTTTTTTTAAGGATATGTTGTACACCATATTTGTTAAGAACAAAAAAGTCGTTCGAATTAAAATTTCCAACAAAATTAATAAAAAAAACATATTTTATAAGGAAAGAAAACCTATTTATTGGAAGGGTAGTGTTATAGAGATACGAATATATACTTTGGTAGGGGTAAAACGAAAATAAAATTTAGTGAATTCACTGAGAAAATTGTTTTTGACTTTACGTAAACATTATTTTTTAAAGGGAAAAAATCAAAGTACATAAAAAAAACTTAAACCAAACATTTCTTATGAAAACAACAAATATAAGACAAACAAACACCCATAAATATGTGATATAAAACAATAAATAAAAAAAGATGATCGTAGACTTATATAATAACATTTAAAACACAAATGAGATACATAAAAAACAAAGCTGTTCGAAAAAAGAACAAAATATAAAATAATTGTTGATGTGCGTTTTCATAATTCTGTCAAAAAGTAAATGGGTGGTCATGGTTTCATATTTGCCAAAAAGATTCAAATAGTTTACCAATGTTGGGAGTGATCTGTTTTGCAGTTGCGTTGATGAAAGTATGATGGTGTCACAGAATCCCATGAGACAAGCCGTCTCCCATGCTGGGCTGGGCTGGGGGACAAAGTTGTCCCACTCTTGGATGCTCTGCCTGGCATGCTTTGTTAGTAGAAGCTTCAGAATGACAGGACAATAAGCACTTTCACCAAATATTAACTAGCATTCTTACCTCCTTCTCCGCATCTCTTCATTAACCTTTTCCATTTGAGCATTATATTATTCCTTGAGAGTTTAGAGAGATTAGGGTAGATGGAATGATAGTGAAACAATGGCTGTGAATGGATCGGGATAGGCAAGCTCTCTCTTTCTATGAGGAATGGTTAGGACAATCATAAGAACAAGAATCATTCCCTGACAAACGCTAGAAGGGCAGAATAGACTGAATGCAGGTAATATGCAGTTAGAGCAAGTTAGCAATGCGGCTTAGCCGCGCAGAGCTTCGAGCCTCTGGCAGGGACTGATGTTCGATTCATTCACGTCCCATGAGTTTATTTACCAAAAATGTTTCATATATATAATGACAATGTTCTTACGCACACATCTCCCTCAACAGTGGTACATTCAAATGTAAATTACATTAATATTATTTACAAACGTTTGCCGAGACAGTACAATCAAGTGATTAAAATTATTATGCACTCTTTACAATACATAGATCACCTTTCTTGAGAAAAGTCAATCAAAGCTAGCCTGAAGAGTATGTACAAAATATTGCCTCGCGCTCTTCGCCGATGATCCGGAATGAGTTTTATAATCACTATCGATCATACTCAGAGGGGACAGTACGTAACATAGGAAGTCCATGACTGACACAATGTAAGCGCATGAGTATTATACAGTCCCAAAGAAGTGTGGCATTTATTTCTGGATTACATTTTTAATGGCAACTTAGAGTAAGCAGTGAGTCTGCGGTGATGTGATCTTGTGTTAGCTTACAGCACGGCCCCTCACAAAACTCGGGATGTTATTACGCTGAAACATTCCAAACATTACATCAGTTCTGTTGAGTGGTCTCGAACCACAACTGTTATTCTTGGGCGTGTTGCGTTGCTCCACGCGCGTGTGTTCACCGGGTCGTCGCAGCAAGGCGGAGCTGGCTGTGTAGCGGAACAACACTTGCGTAGCGGCGAACTCTAGGCTCACTCTGCGCCCACCGCGCGCTCTGCCAATCTGATAATACCGATATTCTGTCGCAGAGACACCGTGCGGCACTCAGAACCACATCAGCCCGAGGACATATTATGCAGATTGGCAGGGGCGTGCGATGTTAAATGCAAAAGATATTTACAATGATATTTGATGATGTTAGTGTCAATTCAACTCGATGTATTTAAGTATCATTTAATAATTATAATACTCCATACTAAACCGTGATGCGATTTTAAATTTATATGTACTTTATTTTTATTGACGTGAATTAATTATTAACTTTTCTTATATAAGCTTATTTGCTTTATTTGATTTAAAATGTAAAAATGCATTCCATCTCTTAATATTTCTATTTTCTATATAAATACATTTCATTTCTTATGTAATACAAGCTTATAATTGTTTTTAATAGCATACTTATTGCACTAAGAGTATAAAGTTTTAAAAACAGCAAGAAGTATTGTTATTTATTGTAATAATAGCGTAATATATTACAACTTTATTCATTATTATTTGAACTAATTCTAAGTTCTTGTTAGTTTTTATTATACGAGTAAATAATACATCCTTAGAAAAAGATGTATTACAATGGGTGACAATTTCTATCAATTCAAACTTGGTGACTATAAGAAGAAAAATATAAGTTAAACTTAATCTTATAATATAAAATCAATTTTATAAAATAAAAATGTTTGAGTAATATAAAATTACACTGTGCCTAAATTATATTAGTGCTTGTATTTGTAAAAAAATGGTCCAAAATGGACTGAAATAAATTAAACTTGAATTATGTATTATTTATGGTATATTTGTTTAGAAAAAATAATTTAATGAAATATTTAAATGTAAATATTATTATGTTAACAGTAATTTGTCGACTGAAATATATAAAAAAAAAAGAAAATCAAACTAATACACAATTCATCGAGGTTCTTGACAGTTTATCAAGAAAATGATGGGTTTGCTGAAAATATCTATGCAAGTATTTAATAATCTTTGGCATTATGATCGCATCACGGTCATTGGTTGGAGTGGTGCCATTTTGGTGGTTGATACGATGGTTTATCAGTGCCTCGGTGGGCGGTACGTACTTGGTCTGTACCGGTCAAGGGATGACGGGTAATTGTGGGCATAGATGGGCCTTGGTGAGTATCCGTAGGTCTCCCTATGGATTGGCAGGTAGCGGTAGCCAGGGACGGTGATGCGGTCCGCAGCATGGATCGGATCATCGTAGATGGACTTGCTGTAGGGCCAGGTTGTAGACAACTCCGGGAAGAGACTACGTCTGCTGTAGACATGGTCGTCTGCGCGAATATCATCGGATCCTGATCACGAAAGAAAAAAAACCTTAGAATAAATTTATAGCCCCTCGATTATTTTAGAATAGTTTTAACCCTAAATTCAAAATTGTTGAATCTAAATTAAGTTTAACCATTTGAAAAATATCATGACCTGTATTAGAATACTTTCAAGTTACTTGAAGTTACTTATATAAATTGCGATAAATTGAGTTTATATCAAATTTATTTAGCCCTTAAAATAAAAACAATTGATATTTGAAGCGAATAATACAAAATAATGGCCCTTTTTGGATAGGAAACTTTGATGACAAGAACAAAATGAAAGCATTTTTGTAATAAATGAAAAAAAAACATAGTAAAAAATCACTTATTAAAATTATTTTTTAAGAAAAATGGGATTCAACTTTTTTCGGTTTCTTTTATAAATAATGAATAATAATTTTTAATATTTGCTTACCCTTGAGGGATCTGACATATGATTGCCAGAACTTGGCTTTTTTCGACACCGGCTCGTTTCTGCCAATCATATCCAAATGGCTTTTAAACATTTTGCTAGGTTTTTAGTGCCCGCTCGTTCGCTGTAACAATAATATTTTTAATTATTTTCAAGTTTTCACTGAAAAGCGATGTTTTCGAGATTTCAACAAATTCCAAGTGGTGTATGAATTTATTGTACGGTATTTTAGTGGTATGGCTTGAGGAATACCTAATTGAATTGAAGATAATATTAGTTAAAAATAAGTTACACGCTAGCTTAATATATGTATGTTGCGTAACAATGTATATTGCGTACTTGTATTATTCAAATATAACAATTAATTTTTCTCCAACAGATTAACCAAACAAATTAAAAATGAATTTGTTGTCATTCGCATTTAGAGTACACACACGTACTGAAAAATTAGTCAAACTAATAAATTTGAATGACAACAATCAAAATGGCAGAATTTGCCGGATGAGCAAAAGCCCCAATTAAGGGAGCAAGCAAACGAGAGTCAAAATATTTCGTGAATATAGTAGTTCAATTACGTGAATAGTTCGTGATTCAATGTTAATTATGTAAAAAGCGAGAATAGTTCAATTACGAAAGCAAAATATACAATCTGACATAAATTGCGGAACTATAACTAGAGAGCTAAACAAAATACCCAAAGGTATCTTCAGCGAATAGTCTGGCAGCAGACAGTACAGACTGCAGCTTGGCATAAACTGGATGAAAGAGAAAATTTAAGATAAACTAATCACTCAATGTTGTTAAAAAGTTAAAATTGGATTAACCTCCATCCGAAAATCTCGAATACAAGCTGACGTAAAAACTAAAAACTTGGAACTTCTAAGACGAACTGACGGAAACGTTAAATTTGATCTTCGGCCCAATCAAGTAACGTTACTGGATGAATCCGATTCGATTTTTACCAAAAATATTGTATACAAAGAAATATTCTGCATTAAAATATTTTGTTCCACATTGTTAACCATAAAGTAAAATAACTTACAAGTATTTAGTTATTGTTTTCACCCGTCCTTGGACGGACTTTTCAGCTAGTATTAAATAAAAACTTTGATAAACACAATTTTGCGATGACAAAATAACACGGCTTTTACGACCTCATAAGTTTGTCCAGCTGGTTTTGATAGTTAAACTTTTTGACTAAGAAATTTTTCACTGAAACTGTAAGGGAATAAACAATACAAAAAATATGATTTGTTAGAATGAGAAAATCAATTCTATAATTATTTCCAGTGCAACACCCGATTCTAGTATTGCTCTTTGCTTTTTAACACTATTCCCAAGTCTTCCGTAAAACCATTGTTATTACGGCTCATGCTTACTTAAACTTTAGTTTTTTTCTTTCTCCATATTTTCTATTTACTTGCATTGGTCAAGCCATTTTAAGAGTTGGTATTTGGGATTTAGACTAGAACATGGCTGTTAATGATCCGCAGTGATAAGAATGCAGGCTGACTGAAAGCAGAATCCAGAAGAGCATCGATAAAGGTATAATCATAGGAATTAACCTGTACACCGCGTTAAAAATCAAATTCCACGAATCCTGTGCGCGGCACAATTTCGGCGTTTTTTAATTTCTAAGTTTAAACGCGTATTTTGTTTAGAGCCACTGATATTTGATTACACCACCAAGTAAACATGACATTCAAGTAATTTTCTGATAATAAATAATAGTCATTACTCTTAAGAAGACTCATTAAATAAAGAAGATAAACTAAACATTACGTAAAATACACAAAGTAATGCTACAGATCAGATCACAGGCGTTTGTGCTTCCCGCGAGGAACACGTTAAGGCTCTCAAAAATCTTGAGTCAGTCACTCTTCTTTAAGATTTTTTCGACAAGTGTTATCGTTCGTTTGCTCCATTTTCTTTGTAAGCACGACTTTTATTAGTGAGGAATTTAATTTCGAAACTGTTTCTATGTTGCTATGCCAGAATTACGAGTATTATACAGGCTCGCCCACTCTCTACACTTCTTACAACTGAATCCAAAATAATCCGATGATATTATTTCTGCGCCAGGTCAGTTTCAGAAAAGTGAGTATAAAGAGTGGTCCCTATTGAGCAACTATCACTGTGTTGGCGAGGGGCCAGGTGACAACTGTTTCAGTTGGAGATAGCGTCATCAGCTCTCCGGTAACTTCTTGTGACATTTCCCCCAGAATTCAGGGTATCGTCTTACATCATAGCTTCAAATATTATAGGTATTATCACAGAGGTACTGGCATTCGTATCGTTATTGTTATCATGTATTTCTCGGCCAGACTTATAAACCGTGTGATGTCGACTTCTGAAGACTCAAATAATCCTATGGATGAAAATATAATTTCACTGTGTTACAAGTTGAATAAGTCTAATGACCTGGCCAGTCAAGCTTATACCATATCAATGATCATTACTATTTTATTTGTACGAGAAAGCAAAGCGTTTTCTTAAAATTTCCATCATATCCTATTTTTAAAGATAGATATGTTACTTTTTTTATAATAAGTTATTATTTTTATTTATTAAAATGATGACAAAACTTCATCAGAATCAACTCATAAATTTCGAATATATTTTTAGTAGTAGGTTTTTAATCCAGTGAAGTTATTTCAAAGAATAAATCATCAATCTAGAGACAAAGTCATGGTCATGTGGTTAACATGCTCGCTTAGCAACCAGGCGACCCGGGTTCGACTCCCACCGTCTCCCGGGCTGTTTTCGGATTCTATTGCTGGGCGGTTTTATTTAGGGACTGTTTTTATTAATATTTTTTATGGCAGCTAGAAGCCACATAACATATATTTTTGGAGTAACTGGTGTTATGAAATAGCGTAATATAGATTCCTAGATTTATTTTGGACAATAAGGTAAATAAAATATATTTACCAAATCATCGAAGAGATTTAGACTAATTGAAAAGTAAAGTTTTTTTCAACTTAGACTAATTGAAAAATAAAGTTTTTTTTATGATTTGAATAATATTTATACCTAAAAACACAGAAGGTTAAGCTCGTATTTATGAGCAAAAGGTGATGCGTGAATGCCAGATGAACGTTTGCAGAATTGTTATGACAACTACGGAAGAAAGACAGACGGAGATACATTTGCTCTATGTATACCATAGATTAAAGCTTAGAGTTCGAATACAGGTTGAGTCTGCAAAGGGGTACAATGACCGAGTTAGCGTAGAACAGGGTCAGGTAATGTATCTATTTTCCATCCCGGGGGTTGCGGGTTTGTACCAGTCTGGTTTTCATTTAAGGTTAGTTTAACAACATTTTTTCCAACGGAAGAGATTCCAACATGGCTATAAGCTCGTCAAGTTGTACTGTATACAATGAAAGTGTAATCAATAAAATATTGTTATGAGAATCAACAAGCGAGGTCACAGGGGGTACATTTTCTGGAAGGGAAATTAATTAGTTAGTGTTAAGACCAATAAATCCTAATTATTGTTATATTGAATATTAGCTAATAGCCAGAAGACATTTTTCGATAGGTACATAAAATAATTTATAACATTGATTTATGAGTATTTATAAAATATCGATGGGAAAAGAACAAATAGAAAAATTTAACAGTATGATTTTTTAACAAGCAAAAGTCATAACGAAATCATTGCGCTATAACAAAACGTATGTACAGCAAAACAATATGAAAATAAATACGGTCTTTTAATAAATGATACGGTATAGACCCACTAGTGGTTTGATTGGTCGAAACTTAAAATTTCCCCTGTTTCATATTCATATCCTCATAAACAAAAAAAAACGGTTTTTATATGTATTTAGACCTAAATGATAAAAGCATATAGATTCGTCTATTTCTTACCTATACTGAATGAGAGAAAACACAGCATGTTCTTTCATTAAGTGTAGCTAAGAAATCGACGAGTTTGTGTCATTTTATCATTTAGGTTTAAATATAGTACATATAAAATACCAGTTTTTCTTTGTTTTAGGAATGGTTTTTTACTCATTTGTCACGAAAATTGACATTTTTTGTCAGTTTTTAAAGACCTAGGATATTACAGCTTTCTCGGATATAGAAGTGATTTAATGCCAGAGGAGACAGGAGAAAAATGCGTTTGTGGGAAAAGTCAATGTCAAACGAACTCAAATTTTATGTAAAAAATAAAACAAAATCAGGATTTCAATTGAATGTTTACTTTTCTCATAAATACTTGTAAATGTCAAAATTATGGCAAATATTTCAAGGTTTTTAATTGTTATAGATAAAGTAAATAAGTTTTACTAATCGATCAGCAATTTTTCTTTCTCATGTTTTTAAAAATTACAAAAAAAAATTTACAATACGCTAATTTCGATAACAGATCTGTGATCAGTTGTGATATATAAGGCGTTGGATTGAAATAAAAACGATTATTGTATAAAAGTATTATCATCACGTCATATTCCTATTGGGATATTCAGTATTTTATTATGGTTCACTTATTTTGCCTATACCAAGTATATAAACATCGTCATGCGTACTCTCACATTATAAAGGTTTTACAGTCTTTCCTCTTTCAGAATACAATTAATTTGGTCTTGCCACGTTGCTCTATGTTTTCCCAAACTTCGCGTTCTTATTATATAGTTTGTATAGACATTTTTTGTAAATCTTTTATCATTAATTCTTTCTACCGTTTCGAACAATGCCAATGTTCTTTTTTCTTCATCTCTATCACTATATTTTCTATGAATCTACATTCTTTCTAAATATAATTATTAATTATTCTGTTATACACCTTTTCCACACATTTTCTTATATTGCTCTTTCGTTATATACAATACAACCTGGTGGGGCTATTGTCATGTAGCATCTGTTCCAACCAACCAAGAGGTGTTCAAAAAGACTTAAGTGAAAACCAGTCTGAAACCCTTTTTAAAAATATAGGTATCAACGGGAATCGAACTCGCAACCCCTGGGTTAAAAACAGGCGTCTTACCAGCTATGCCGCGGAGGTCATCTATACATTCAACGCGACGCTCTCATTTCTATCGCATTTATCTTTTATTACTTTTTTGCCATCTCGAAGTTTCGTTTGCACATTAAGTTGGGATACGAAAAACAATTAATAAATAGCTATTTATCAATCAAATATCACTCTAAGAGCTATATCTTGTTTTAAGTTCAAAATATGAAAGCTTTTCATGTAAGATATCTGCAAATTGAGCTAATCAATTTTCAAGACTCAAACACGGTTATAACCGTAATTAAACAAATACTCGTACGCATAATTAATTGTAATTTGTTTTGTCAAACACTGTTTACTCCACTTTATGTAACGGTATAACCCTACCGGTTTCAAGGTTTTCATCTCATCATCAGGGGAACACAAACCAGAGCACATCCCCTGATGATGAGGGTAAAACCTTGAAACTGGTAGGGTTATACCGTTATATAAAGTGGAATAAACAATGATAAAACAAATTACAATGTCTTTAAACTTCCACAATGTTAATGCTTTAACTATAAATAATATACGCATAATTAATTTGTTAAATATACTTTCAGGTTATCTATTTTCAAACACAAAAAGTTTTATAATAAAGCAATTCAATTTAAACAATTAACTGATAGTAACTTTCATTTTATTGTTTTTAAAAAGCACCTCATGAAAACTGAGAGTAACATACCATAAGTGCCAACACAATTCAACTAAGGAGACATTGAATTATTTTGAAAATAATCGTCGAGCAATGGCGGCTCTTGTATTTAAATAAAGTCTGAAATTTTATTTTTTGTCAGTAATTTGTTCCTGAACTAATTAGACCCGGTTGCTGGCATTGCTGATTTATTTTAAATGTTTAATGATATTCGGTGACGGCAAATATTGAGCAACGTCCTTTGCACGGAAATGAGTTGAGTTGTGAAATTTTACGAAGCGATAAAAACTGGATGTAAAAGGATTGTCCATAACATTCTTACTTCAACGAACAGAAATATATTAAAAATATCTTAATTTTTACTTAAGGTCTTTTTAATATCTTTTTGGTTTGTTGGAGGAGATTGCCACACAGCGATCAACTAGCCAGGTTGTATTGAATACAATGAAATTATAATATAATGTTTATTTTATTTGTGTGTCACATTTTTTTAACAATTTACTTGGACATTATTTAGAAATTGAAGGATTTTTTTCGTGTCTCTCGATTTTTTTTTGTAAATGAATATGTTAACTATAAAGAAGAGTAAGAAAATTCCAAATTTTCGAGAATTTCTTACCTCTTTAAAATTTCATATGAATATATACACAATTTCCATTGCTAAAGCAGGACTTTGTTTATTGCTTGAGTTTATTTTTACAGTGTATTTTGTTTAGCGAATATATCCCGAGGAATGTAGTTAAATTTTCATGTTGCATATACAATGGTCAAGAAAAGTGACGCAAAATGGGTTGCGCGCGCATTTTTGAGCCCGGGCAAGCGCAAAACAGTTGCTCCCAAAATAGAAACGCATCACAGCCGGAAAAAAACTCCCTCTGAGAGTATCAAATTTAAACTGTACATACGTATAAATGGTATACGAGTATATTGTAAAATAACTGATGTCGGTCCCCTTAGTACGTGTATAACAGTATAAATGACATAACATGCGAAATGGATATAATTATATAATATTTGGAGTACCACAAGGCTATTTATTGATTCCTTACTGCATTTTAAGAACAACTTCTCCCTCTAAATACTACGAGGATGTTATTCGAGGGAAGTAGACGTCCACAATGAATGTAAGAAATCAAATCTTGGCCAAAAAGTATTTTTCCACAATGTGTATTTCCGAAAAAAACATAATTTTGAAGTAAAATACAGAACCTTAATTAAAAATACAAAGTTAAGAGAATTTTTTTAGTATAATTTAAGCTGAAAACAAATTTGCTCAATTTACACAAAGGAATCAAATATTTTATTTTTCATTAAAATTTGCATTAATACTAAATGTGTTTAAAATCTAAAAATAAATTGGAATTCATTTTGAAAAAAGAACGTAGGTTAATATTTTTAACAAAAAATAATACTGAGTATTTGGAAGAAAAATTGTATCTCTTTAATATTGTAAATGCGTTTCCGTCTATTAATCAAAACTTTCCTGAAAGCTGAAGTTATTTTTCAGCTCCCTGAAAAGTTGCAGATATTATATATCGTAGCTATTCTACGCCAATATACGTATATGTACGTAGTTAGCTATTCGAATGACCGCGATTTATTTAGTTTTTGAAACGTTGCCTAATTGTCGAGTCACTATGTTTAGCGTCCAGTATTAGATAACCGATTAGCTCACACGTTCCGATCAAATCTAGACGGCGCTGGTTGGATTCAGCAAAACTCATAAACTTTGGTTGAGTTATGCAAATATATATTTTTTCCAATACTGCGTTGGTTAAGTTATGCAAATCCCATAAAAATCCAATACTATTTTGGTTGAGTTTGGTAAAACTCAAATTTCCAATAGTGTGTCGGTTGAGTTTTGCAAATTGCACAAATTTTCTAATGTATCGTAGCTTCAATTGGATGAAACGAAAGTCATTTAAATTCATCGAAGACACTTTTGATGTAAAGTTTCGGAAAATTACGTTAATGTGCTGCGTTAAATTGTTTGCAATCATTCAAATTATCTTTCACGGATTATTTGAAAAATTTAAAATATTTTAGAAAGTTTATTTAGATTTGAATAATAAATTAAAAAGTTTAGCGATAAGTTGGATATAGGTTTATGAGTGAACTGATTTCATAAAAAAATAAATAAAACCAATTCACTTTGAAAATGTTTTAGCTGAAATAAACTCACTTATTTTTGTTAATATATAACATATTCATATAAAACTAACATTCACTAATTTCATTAAATATTTTATCTGCATATTTCGAAACTACGATTAAAAGTGAACTGATTTTATCGTCATAAAAAATCGAAAGTATTTTTAAATCATCAAAATGTTTTAATTTTTTTTTTCAGGAGACCGTTTTTCAGGAACATGTTTAAATATGTTTGAGGGTCAACACTGTTTCTTCCAATGATAGCACATTTTTATGTAACATACCGTATCACAAAAATAATGTTTGGATGAAGCTTGATATTGCAAAAAATCACTGTATTTTACAAACCAATAAAGAACTTTTTTTCTAGAAACGTAATTTTTCGAAATTTTTATACATATAATGTTACGTTAGTAAAATGGAAAATATGAATACATTTAAAAGTACCGTTGCCGAAAATTGGGAGTTTGACGTAAATGTAAGAAAATATCACTTATAACACAAAATCACATACCACAATATTTGTTGAAATCGTCGATTAAGAATCACTTAAAAATAAAACACAATGTATTTTTGATCGTTGAATAATGTTGAGGATGGTGTTTGATGCTTACCAAAGATAAATAAAAACTAGAAAATGTTTAAGTCGATATGTATTTCGGGAGCAGTTTGGGACGGTCTGCTCGCTTTGGACCGCTGACGCTACTGTTTCTACCGTCGGGACGCTGCCCATAGGCGCCTGCCCCCTCTCTCGGATCCTCCCGGACCCGCCCGGCCCCTCTCACCCTTCCCCTCGCTGACGATGGTCCACCTTCAGAAGAGACCGAGGCTAAAAGCGTCCAAGAATCACCTCAGGTGAAATGGCTCAATGACAGGTGGTTGTTGGACTGCTGTTTCGGAATTAATAACATGATTTGGCATTTTATACTGTCATATTTTTATCCCTTGATATCAAATCCTTTGCTAGTTAATGTGCCTTGTAGCTTTAGGATTCTTATGGTATGTTTACTATCTATTTATAATTGCAGAATTTTTACTGTTAGTATTATAACTTTTGTTTACAAAATAATTATATAGAAAGCATGATGAACATGTGTGTTTCGGTGTTTATTTTGCAGTAAAAAAACAAATACAAAAATTAATTGACAAATTAAAAAAAATATTTGAAAACTTGCTATCAAATCATAATACACATACAAAAATATATGTAATAGATATTTATTTGATAAAATAAGAAAAAAAAATCTGATATAATTGTTTTTTTTTTGATCCATCAATAAATTCAATGAAACATAAATATGATAAATGTGACAATTTTCTATTTCTTGCTCAATAAATGGGAACATCCCTTCTCATTTAAATCAGATCATAGTTATGTACATTAGATTAATTATCACATTTAAATCAGATCATAGTTATGTACATTAGATTAATTATCACATTTAAATCAGATCATAGTTATGTACATTAGATTAATTATCACATTTAAATCAGATCATAGTTATGTACATTAGATTAATTATCACATTTTTGGTTGCAAATAATCATTCTGCAATATCGAGTAAATAAAAATTGTGGATTTGAAACAAAAAAAAGATATTATTTTACTTCCTATTATTGGGAATCATATTAAATGTATGTACAATGTTGGATAAGTTTAGCTTTTTTTAGTGTAAATTAATAAAAAATAAATAAGATAAGTGGTTTAATGTAAAGATTCATGAAAATATGGATAACTGAAACTGAGTTAAAAAAAAATATTAGACATTTTACATTGGTAATATTTTCCCATTATGCAAACTGGTGGAGTCTGTAGTCTTGTTAGTTTGTCTTCCAGCCCGGGAGATGCGGATTCGGTTCAGGTTGGAAACCAGATTTTTAAAAAAAGGTCCCAGTCTGATTGTCATTTGGTGCATATTAACATCTTTCTAATTAGTTTGAAGAGGTTGCCACACGTAAATAAACATGTTAGGTTCAAAGTATACAACGAAAATGTAATATAGGTAATATACCATGAAAATATGATCGAGTTAGCCCAGGACACGGCCAGGTGACATGGCTTTGCGTAAGCGATAGGGCATCGATCCCTCTGGGATAGAGAGACTAAGATGAAGAAATTTCGAACGACTTCCGTCGCTTAATTGAAAATATGCCTGTCTTCCAATGACATTTGTTCGATTCCCGTTGGTACTCGGATTTTTTTAAAACTGTACGAGTTTTTTCTGTTAGTTTTCACTTAAGATGTGTATATGTATCATCATGCCGTATTCCTTGCGGTGTGAGGAGACAACATATATTTAAACTTTTCTTTCCAAACACTCTACTTTCCCTTCTTTCACATGCATACATCTTGTGATGCATTATCTTATATTATTCGTACGTCTCTTCTAATTTCTTTCAAAATATGCCGCACTTGACCAATCCACGTTATCCTGCGTCTACGTCTTCCACACACACCATGGAATTCAACTTGTATATTCATTTAGCGATTCATTATTTCCATATATACGAGTACGTACCATCTTAACGGTTCTCTCTTTATCTTATTAAGAACATCATTATCCATGCGTTCATTCATGATGTCTTAGTTATCATTTTTTAAAATCTAAAATAGAATGTGGAACACAAGAAACAAGTCATAATTTAACTGGGGTTTAAATATTCTACTTTGAGCTACCTTTGTGACTGACAAGATGCCTTTCTTGTACCCTGGAGATTTCGGGCTCAGTTCCCGAAATGAAAAAAATGGGCCGCAGTTTGGTTTAAAAGTTCATATAGTAATAATACTTTCACTCGCTAGACATGTGTTGTATTTATTGCAAAAGTGTAATTATATATAACACAATCTGACGGTATTTTTGCCATGTATCAATCTCTTCTAACTAACTAGAAATTTGGTAAAGAAGGCTTAAGTAAAAATACTGAAAACCTTTTTTAAAAACATGTGAGTAAGTGCTGGCCAAAGGCTTGATCAATGGGACCGAAGATAATGTTGTTTTCCAGCCTCGCTCTTCAGTTTATCCACATCGCCAGTTGGTTGTGTTGTGGGATACCAAATGAATGAGTGAATTATATTTTTATAGTGATTTCATTTCAATTTAAGATAAATAAATCTATTCAATGAAAAAAATAGCCTCTCGAGTTATTTTGTAAGTTTTATTGAGTTGAAGTGTTTTTACAATAAAAACACAAATATCATGTATTCCAGTGAGTGATATTTGAGTATGGAACAAATGATTTATTCTTAATAAAAAAAATTATCATTTACAATACAATATAATATTTAAAATTTACATCGTTTTAATGGGAAGGCGAATCGTTGGAACGATAAAAACTCTTAATTTTGATTTGTATTACAATGAATATAGAGAATCACTTTACTAGGACGAAGTGATCACTTTTCTTAATCACAAAATTTATATGTTTGTCCTAAATACCAAAACACTCAAATTCCGCATTAACATCCTCACATATACTTAAATCCCAAGCTATCACACACCTTCTTGTATACATCTACCTAGCGGGCTTACTGCCACGTAGCGATCTCTTCCAGCTAACTAGAAATATGTTCAAGAGACAATACGTGACAACCAGCCTAGAACCTTTTTTTAAAATAGTACCAACGGAAATCAAACCCGCTTCTCCTGGATTGGGAGACAGGCGTCTTACTAACTAGGCCATAGGGCTCGTTATTATAATTCCAAGTCTTTTTCTTATAAATTAAAATAAATGTTATATTGAATGAAATGTTTTCCTGGAAGGTCCAATAGGAAACAATGTTCTTTTCCACAGTAATTTATTCAATAAATATATTTCGCAAATAAAGGTCGTATGTATACATCTAAAAATCCCCAATTTTATTGGCTACGAATTTCATATCTACAGCTACTATGAAAACATATCGGTATTTCAGGTTTGAGTTCTTTCTAACCAGGGAGTTAGTCAAGTTTGTTCAACAACACACTATTTTGAAAGCCAGCAACAAATGCGAAAACTTAGATTAATCTAGAACTTCCGTAAATGGAGTTGCGTTAAAACGTTATGATGGTATTTAATAATAGATCCTTACGAATCTGTCTGAAATTTCTTTCACAGACGTGACGCGTGGCACGCTATAAGAAAAACATGGAGCGAGTGGGAAACAAATTGGCCATAATAG
Source organism: Odontocerum albicorne (assembly GCA_949825065.1). Taxonomy (NCBI): domain Eukaryota; kingdom Metazoa; phylum Arthropoda; class Insecta; order Trichoptera; family Odontoceridae; genus Odontocerum; species Odontocerum albicorne. The sequence continues at coordinate 17,180,399 of OX463852.1, read as the reverse complement.
CTTGTGAATCACGTCCACTAAGGCTGGATATACGAGTTGGTTGGTGTTTGCTGAAGGGAAGAAATAAATATTCGTGGGAGACGACAATCCAGTATTAAAGTGGATACTTTTAAATGTAAAATTGAACAGATCCGAAATTGAAAGAAAATATTATTTTCCGTACAATTTGCACTAATTTGAAATCAATTGTATACGCCATTTATCAATTTTATCAAAGGTTTAGGCTTTAACTTTGTGGAACACATTTAACTAGTAATTAGTGAATTTACAAAGTAAATTATTATGAAATATTTTAATTATATGTAGTTTTTTTATTTTGTTAATTGGTCTGCAATAGATTTTATATTTTATCTTCATAATTATCAGTCCTACAACCCAGGATGGGGTTTGGCTGACTGCAGGATTCTCTGCCACTCATCTCTCTCAACAGCATTCCTCCTCCAATTGGTTATACCCAGTGATCGGCAGTTCTCTGTCGTATCATCCATCTGTTTTTTAATGGGTCAGTATGTAAAATGAGCGCTTTGTTGGCCTCATTTTTAGTATGTTTACTTTGAATTCCGATATCTTGCGTTCAGTGGGTCTTGCTATAATTTTTTTATTATTTTGAAATTATTGGCGCTGTTCAACACGAATACAAAGTGCTCTTAGAGTGAAAATCTTAAACTTGATATCGTAATTTTTTTTGGTCGAGTGATTTAGGCACTGGAATTCTTACGAATACCTAGTCATTTCTTCCTCGGGGAAAAAGTATTTTTTCCCGAAGAAAGAGAAACAATCAGGTTTTTCCTGTTTTTTTCACATCGAACTGTTTATGCCATGGTGATTCTTGTTTATTTTACTAGCCCTGTCATCAGATGCATGCTACTATGTATTCTAAGTATTATTCTAGGTCATTTGTGAGGTACGTGGCTGCGCGGTAACGCACTGGACTTCCGTGCGGAAGGTCGCAATAACGTGCCGGTGTGTTCCGATCGTTTCACTTCGGTGTGCCATCGGATCCAGTACAGCAGTGTGGCCGGCGAGTTTGCTGGTGTGCAAAGGTTCACTCACTTAAAGAGGAAAAAAAGAAAGAAATAATACTTCACGGCATAGCTTCGCTTGCCAATTGGATTGACATTGTAATGGCGAGGGGATCCTCGACTACGACTCCTAGCAACAACGACTAGGTATTACAGGTCGAGTTTGTTTATATAGGTAAATTTTCACCTAGTCTTTATAACAATTTATTTCGTATAGATTAGTTGTCAATATAATGACTCGCGTGGTACATACTAGTAACTAAGTCTTACTAAGGTGATGAGAACTTTCGACAAAGGGATTCAATAATAATCAACTATTGATAAAATTAATCAACCTATTTTATTTTTTCATGTCAATATGTCGTCTGGATGGAGTTTAAAATTCTACACAAACAAAAGACCATTATCCTCAATATTGAGCACGTTATGAAAAACATACATTTCAGTAAGATGATGAAGTCTGGATGGAGTTCAAAATTCTACACAAAACAAAATACCATTATCCTCAATATTGAGCACGTTATGAAAAAAATACATTTCAGTAAGATGATGAAGTCAGGATGGAGTTCAAAATTCTACACAAAACAAAAGACCATTATCCTCAATATTGAGCACGTTATGAAGAAAATACATTTCAGTAAGATACAGGCAAACACCTAGTTTACTGGGGTCACGACAAATAACAGGTAATAAATTCATACATTTTGAGAGTATCCACTTGAAATTACTTGTTTTAGTATGTCTCGTTTTTTTTTCATTTATTACGGTTACATATTATAGATACTTGCATAGAAACTAAATAATAATAATAAAAGGACTATTTATATACCGTTGTTTAGAGAGCAGACTCTCCCCAAAGGCGCTCTAACTTGGGATTCAAACACACTATTGACAGATAAAAAATATTATAGAATAAATATATGTACATTAGGACAAGTTAGCTAATGACCGCACCCACTTCCTTCCTAAGGATAGGAAGGAAGTGGCTGCGGTCAGTAGATTTGGCAATTCCGAACTACAAAGACACCTTTGTAAATCTTCCAATAAGTGATAGTAACACAATCGACTTGAGAAGAATATAATACCTAATTTCGGTCCTGGAATTCAATAAAAACCGTTCTGTTTTCATTTCACCCTCGATTTGATTTTGAAACTTTCAGAATTTATCGATTCATTTTAGAGGCGGATTTTCAAATAAATTAGGCATGTTGCCCCAGTAAAGTTACATTGGAAGGTCGCTGAGAGAAAAACGAAGAAGTCGAACGCAAGGATGGAGCCCGGCTGCTGCGATGGAAGTGGAGCGAGCGAAAGCAGGTCGTACGTAACATTGGGAAATTTTATGCGGACTAAATATAGGACATTCGTATAATATAATATATACGCACTTTCTGCTTCTCGATGCATTCTCTGCGTTCTCGTACATAACATTGCAATGCAATAAGAATGACTTGAATGTTTCTATAAATGATTCACCAGAGACTGTTTCAGTGTGTTTTATATTATTAACACACAATTCACGAATGTATCTAAATTAGATTTTATATCAAATAGTTATAAAACTTTCATTTTGGATTGATTAAATTAATACATTTTTACTCCATCCATGAAATTAATAGAGTAATGCAACCATCTGTATATTAGCAAACATTTTCTACGATTTAGGGAGACTTAGAATATTTTGAGATTATTTCAGTATTTTTGAAAATAATTTCGATTTCATCGAGAATTTTCGATGTCTTTAAGGATTTTGAACAATGTTGACATTTTAAGACTTTTTAGTATTTCCGTAAATTTTTATTATATCGAGAGTTTTTTATGCTGTATTTGAGAACATTTTCGACATGCTTGATATTTTAATTTTTTTCCAATATTCACGTATGCATTTGACATATTTTTGATTATTTATGTTTCGATTTCTTGAATCTATCAAATGTGGGTTCGATTCTTTCGAGAATTTTGTTTCGATGCATTTTTGACATTTTAGGGCTGTTTCAAAAAAATTTAATCCATTTTAAAAAAATCGTTAATTTTCAAATATTCGTGATTCTCATACTACTTTTTATATCTTCGTACGTATTCGATGTTTTTGTCATACTTTCGATACCTCCAAAATTTTCCAATGCATGAGAATTTTGAATATTTTGGGAACTTTTGGACAACTTTTTAATGCATTTTCTACTGCGGATATATTATACTCGAGCATTCAGGTCAAGATTTCTTTTACGCATGACTCGGGCATACTCGTAGGTACGCGTACCTTCTTAAGCGTTCACTCACGGTCTTATTTTGCTCGTCTAATGGCGTAATATTCAAATGAACATTTAAGTTTCTTACATTTTCCAATTCAAATAAATATTTAGAAATTGAAATAAAACTAAAAGTTTATTTAGTTGAATATTAAACTGCAAAAAATAATATTTTTCCATCGCAAAACCTTAACAATATATTAATGTATTTTGACTATTAAGAAGACCTACATTCCAAATACAGCGTTTAAGGTTCGATTCCTGATAGAACTTTAAAAAACTTATATGTTTAAATAAACATATAAGTTTGTATATTTTTTATATTTTCAGAATTTTTAAATGTTTTCGGACATATTTGAAATTGGTTTATGGAATTTTAATATTGTGAAATTTATAATTTTTTTTGGATAAATTTCAATAATTTTCGATATTATTTATCAACTTTTCTTCCATTATTTTAAAATTTGAATAATCATGTATTTTATTAAACCTCTATAGAATTCTGTTGTTACATAAATAACTAAAAAAATATAAGACTGAACAAACTCTTAAAAGTTATGGTTTGGATTTAAATGTTTCAGTTAAAACTATAAAAATATTATGTTTAAAATGTTTTTTAAATACGATATATAAAATAAAACTGGTCATACAACCGTGTTGACGTTTACCCCCCGGTTTTTATGGAAAGGGGTGTACAAGTACATACTGTATAATGCCCAAGTGCAGAAATATAATTTTTGTTACACCAAACAATACACTTACTATTGTAATAAATGACAGTTTTCTGAGAAACATAAGATATAATGTAAAAATGAAAACTGTCTGACGTGATACATAGATTTATAAACGTTCATTCAAAATTTAAAACAAATTCATCGGAAATATAAACAAAGCGCCAAGTAAGGTAAAGCCTTAGAAAGGTATTTGCAAAGGGCAGAAAATTTAAGATGTAAATAAAAGAACAATAATATCTGAAATATTTTATTTATTTTATATTAAAGATCGATAACTTAAAATCAATATCGAGTTATTATAGACAAGACATCATTTTGCCTGTAAATTTGAACTGAAAATGGGGAAATAGTAAGTTCAACTCATTAATTATAATCCATTAATCATTATTTTATTATTTTTAACATAATACAACCATCATGTCACATCCTAACTGTGATTATAAGAAAAGAACGAGCGCCACACTTTTATATCGTGTAATATGTATGTTAGATAGGTACATATTGTCTTCAGGTATGTAACGTTTATGAAAATAAGATTTATTTTATTGTTTTTCGTGATTGTTTTTTTTTTTTGTTCAATACTAGTAAGTATACTAATAATATAATAAAATCCCATTTTATATAAAGTTTTAATTTAAAATACTTCAAAATTTTATGTAAATCATTGCGTTTATGGTAATAAAGGGTGACATTTTCTAGCTTACCTAAAAGTTGCACAATGTTTAAGCACGATCCTTTTGAGATGTATCTCATTTTCATCGAATGAATTAATTGTTCCGAATCGTGTTATGACAAAACTTTTGTCGTTGCTGGATCCATGGTATGGAATTGTCTACCCCTGAGTATTACAGATGCGAGTAACATATGCAGATTTACTGAAATCTGTTCAAATTACTTGAATGTAATCTTTTTTGAGAGGTCTTATCATAACTCATGACTTTTTATGAACACTATACATACCATACACTACACTTAATTTAAAACCAAATGCGTTTTATTACACGCAGTTTAGGAAACAATTAAACGCAATAATTGAAATATAATGTTAATGTTTCATTACAGTTTAGGAAACATATATATTATATGTAAGTTATTGTGTTTATGGAAATATAAAACCGAATTTTCTAGGTTGCATAAGGGTGACACAATGTTAAGAGTCCGCTTTGTTTACAGTTGCTCTTAGAATGATATGTACTTCATTTATCGCGTTACTTAACAACACTGATCAAACTATAATACCTAAGTCCACCTCATCAATATTTACAATTCAAAGTTCCCGTTATGCATTAAATCCGTTACAAATACGATTAAAAGGATTTCAACAAGAGATAATTAAAAGTGATATAGATTCCATTAATGAACTCATTGGAAATATACGGGTATATATTTGGTATATGATGTACCATATATATAAGGTAGCAAACGACCTCCGTAGCCATTTGATGTTTAAAACGTTTGGTTTATAACCTGGAAAAAGTGGGTTTGATTACCGTTGCCAACAGATTAAAAAGAATGGTTCCTATATGGTTTTCAACCATAGCGTGTTTAACACCTATCTGGTTGGTTGGAAGATATTGTCACCCGAGAATAAACCCCCAGGTTGTACTGCATACAACGAAAGTGGAATAAAATACGACGACCTCCGTGATCAAGTTGCTAAGCTGAATTTCCATTCAGGGGTTTCGTGTGCGATTCTCGATGATACACGAAGAAAAAGATCCCAGTTGGGTAAAATAGTTCATCTGGTTACAATACTTGCGTGCGTTAAACGTGTTCGAGTCTTTTTACATCTTCATGCGTAATTATTGCAATCATAAAGGCAGCTTGTCAGGGGTGGAAGAATGTGTAGGTGATAGGGGCAACAGCCCGGCCGCAGAACTGGAGCTTAGTTGAATGTATGAAAAAATAAAGTTGTCAATTTCCTTATATCGGAAACTAGGGACAATTTAATGTTCAGAACAACTGACTTATGGAAAAAATTTAGAGTAATATTAGTAATTATACTCTGCACATTTTTTTTACTTTTAAAAATATCAAAGAAAAAGCGACGTCATTAAAAAAGTGTCGTACATATAAAAATCACTAAATTTATTCAATTTCTTAATGGTATAGGGGTTTATTTTTGTACTGCACATATTTCATACCAAGTTGTTCAAATCGAGGACGTTTTAGTGCTTATTGCTCGTAATTATCGTAAAAAATATAGACTTTAATGATTTTTTTTTACTTTTGGGAATTTAAAAGCTCATAAAGTGAATTAATCAAATAACTCTATGTAGCTCGTAGGTATTATTTCAAGATACGAGCAGCAACACTTACTGTTATTTATAGTTACAGATGGAATTACGAGAATTGGTTAGTGAATGTACATATTTTTTATTACATTGCTATAATCTACTTGTTTTATCTAAATACATTGTTAAAATTAACCGACTATTGTTTAACTTAATATTTAAATGTTTTTCTTTTTACATACCTTTGTTAAATGTAAAAATCGCCATCAAAGATACAAATTTTGTATAACGTAAGGAGGGTATTTTTTTTACTACTCTAGGCGCTAAAGCATCTAATTACGCCTCTGTTGCCTGTCTATAATGATAATAATATTAGTAATAGTAGCCCAGTAGGCAATACACCTGTCTTCCAACTCAGGGAAAGTTCGATTTCTGTTGCTACCCATATTTTTTTAAAAAGGGTTCCAGTCTGGTTTTCGCTTAATATTCCGCTAGATTGGAGGAAATTAACAAATTGCAATAAACCCACCACGTTATACTGAATATAATGAAATGTAATATAAAATAATGATGATAAAAAGGCCTGTGTCAGGCTTATCATCGTAGGAAAATCTCTTAGATAGGGCCAGAAAATCTCATATTCGATAGACCTGTAACAATGAGGATATATTCATATGGAGTAATTAGAAAATGTGGTACTAGAGTGACTATGTGGATTGGATGAGCAGGATCCCAAATATAGCGGCACACGAGATCTCCGCAGGACATCGCATGCCAGGAAGGCTGCATAAAACGTGAAGAGATAGCTGATGCTTCACCTCTCAGGAAATGAATAATTCATTATTTCGAACATAACAGATTCAAGATCTACGACTACATCAAGAATAAAAATATTATTTTACATAATTCTGGTTAGTTGGAAAATATTATTACATGGTGATAAACCCGCCAGTTTGTAGTTTATATAGCGAAAGTGTTGTACAATATAATGGATTTTTATGTATTGATTGTTCTTCCTCTGATGGACATCTCTTGAAGAGATTTAAGTTCCTCAATGATGCGGTTCTGCTTTTGGATGTTAGCATTTCTTTGGGTATTATTTTAAACGATAGTTTTCTTTGTAACATCTTGAGGCAATACTCTTCTCATGAATAACTCTTTAAGCTGGCGAGACATCTGACGATCAACGTCACAGAAATTATTTTCGCAACAAAACAGACCCATAACATACATCAAGCAGAAAATAATAAAATTAAGGCATAGGTATGTACATCAGTGTAAGAAGAAGAATTTTTGATCTACGATTAATATATTCCTAGTACTGATGAAGAGTGTAGAGTGCAGTGTGCGGCCTGAAGTGTTGTGTGTGGATCCGCTTTGTTGGCTCTCCGTTTTGCAAATGGCGTCGGGCGAGCGCGGGCAACACGAGATGGGATCCTTAAATGGATTCCCGCCAACTTGGCACGCCACGGCCTTTGGGAAATGTGGGCGATCAAAACAATATTGTGCTCAGTTCCTATCAACTTGTGCACAAAACGAAAAATATCATATAGAAAATGGGATGACTAGATCGAGGAAAGTATCTCTATTATTGACATTGCGAGACAGTTTCATGAAAATCAGGATGTGGTTGTTGTTGCGACAGGAGTCGGAGTACTTTTTTGAGTAGGTTTTCTGACGAGGCTTTAAAGGGGGTAAAAATGAATTGCATATCATACAGTAGTCCCCTTCTTATCTCGGGGAAAACGTTCAAAGATCCTCAATTCATGCCTGAAACCGCAGAGAGTACCGAATCCGAATAGTATGTTTTTTCATGTATACTTGTATGTATATACCAATGAAAAAGTTTAGTTTTGAAATTAGGCACAATAAGAGATTAACAATAAACCTAATAGTAAAATAGAGCAATTATATCAATATACCGTCCAGACAATTATGTGTATGTGATCTCTCTCGAATTATCTTCTTGTACTGTACTCCTCATTCTTCTTCTTGTGATGATGTGATATATAAAGCGAGGTGAATGACGTAGACAACGTAACGTAGCGTTAGGCCACTATTAACCTATTGACAACTCGTTGAAATTTTCCATTTAATATTTTCGCACAGCGAGTAACTGAAACCGCAGAAAGCGAAGCCCCGGATAGGGGGATCTACTTATTTGTACAAAGTTAGTATTCAACAATTTGTAAAAAATATCACCAATATATTCTGTTGACAGTTGTCTCCAGTATGATACAGGTATGTCCTTAGTTTGATGTGTAGTGATGAGCTCTGAATCTCACATAAATTAAATTATCAATTTATTCACACATTTTATTGCTTTAGTCTCTCTATATTTTAAACTACAACTAAACATTTCTCATGGAATAAGAAAAACAAAAAAAAACTAGCAAGTTGTAATTAATTACCATATTGTAGAAAATAAACTTTTCTTTAAGGCCAAGTTTTTAAAATAATATTTGCAAGGTAAAAATTAACAAAAAACGTTTTTGTTGAAATCTCGACATTTTCAAGGCGATTTTTACAAGAGGGAAAAATTGTCAACGGAAATCATTTAAAATTAGCATGCTTCATAAATGAGCTGATAAGTGGGATTTGATATTGATAACAATGAAATCTTTTGATACACTTTTTGGTTGAGGTGGTTATAAGGAAAACCCCTGTCAAAATGTTTTCTGAAGTCTATCGTTGCAGCTTGAAGATCGTTAGCAAATTCTTAAGCAAACCGAATGAACGACGAACTACTAAAAGAGACATTCATCAGAGTATCAGACGACCTCTGTGGCCTACTTGGTAAGATGCTAGTCTTCCAACTCGGGGTTGCGGGTTCGATTACCGCTGTTACCAGATTAAAAAAAAGGGTTCTAGTCTGATTTACTCTTAAGGTTTCTTTAAAATATGTCTGGTTTGTTGAAATAGACTATTACTTTAAAAAACCTGCCAGTTTGTACAGTATACAACGAAAAATAATAGAATGCTAGGGTTATAAAGAAAGAAACATAAAATTACTTCAATACGATAGCGATATATCGCTAATACCTTAGTATTTGTCAAATTTAATCGATAATAAAGTATCCTTTTTTTTAAATAATACGCAGGTAAAATGCACTACGTTTTGTCACTCCTTGACTTGCGTTTCGTGCGGTACAAGATCAAGATATCGATGAGGGGTCATGAAAAGCTACCGATGAGGAGGGGTAGAGGGGGTGCGATTTTCGCGCGTCCATTCTATTTTTTAAATTAAATTTCGCGATTATCTATAGATATGTATGGAATAGTGCGCGTGCGTGTATGAGCAGTGACGGCCGGTGATGTGGTAAATGTTGATAACTCGAGTTTCACGGTCAACCAAGGGCTATTTTTGAACTCGTTCACGGACTTCATAAATGTTGGAGATGCGCGCATTTTCCGATAATAACATAATACTGAATACAAAATTTAACTACAGCAAGAATATTGCTTGAAAGGGGAAGAAATCTTTTGGATTCAAGCTAGTTTATTTGTTTTTGAAAGTTTCTGTCTATTTTAAGTCAAGGAAACGTAACACACTCAATGTCGCAAAAAAAAAACATTTTGGCTTATAATTCCAATCGTCATATGATAAATAGATAAGGGAGCCTGGTGATATTACGTTTTTTAGGTTGCTTTGTGGTTGAAAGAAAGTATATACTCTCTTTGTACATGAGTGGTTTTTAATCTGACTTAATAAATCAGATTTTTTTGATAAAGGTTTTTAGTCTGGTTTTCAAATAAGGCCTCATAAAAATCTTTTTGGTTGGTTTGAAGAGATTGCCCCATGGCAATACTCCCACCAGGCTGCACTGTATACAAATAAAGTGTTTATGATTCGCTCGGGCGCTGATATAGCTGCTAGACATGATTTATGTAATAATAGTGCGTTCGAAAACCGAATTACAGCACCCTGGGAAGAGTTTGTCCTCTAAACGACACTATGTAAAATTGACCTTTTATTAATTAATTTGAAGTTTGTAGTGGTCTGCGTACTTAATAACTAGGCAGGTTAAGCTGAGTTTAATTCAGGAATATCAAATTCTTGTAATGCATATCTGAATATTTTTTGCACTTGGTTTTCACAATTCGAAACGGATTTCTTTGATTATTTGGCACCGGCTGGTGATTAACGCAAGACCAGAAAGTTTGCGGACGATTTGGGGTTTTCTGGTGAATTTGCTAATGAAATCTAGGGTAAACCGAGGGCGTATTCTTCTTCGTGTATTTTTGTCTCAGGATGTATTATTTCGAGTACATATGGTAGTATAAGACTATTCGACTCGAGGACATGAAACTATGACAAGAACGATTAGAGAAAATGAATAAGAAATTACATCGTCAAGTGATGGATAGCTTGTTCGGAGTTTCGGTCCGATGGTAGGACACCTTACTCCTTCATCGGATAAGTTCTGACTGTTAAGATATTTATTGGAAATTTTTGGATCTTTTTGGGAATCGGGAAAGGATAGGTTTGTGGTAATTGTTTTGATTTTATGAATGATTATGAGAAATTATAAACGATTAAATACATATATAAATATGATGATATATACATAATATTAAATACAAATATACATAAATTTGTGTCGTCACACACTGTTTTATTAAAAAATCAGCTTATGTAAGAAAAAACATAAGTATGATGAACGACAATTTACCTATGACTTACTGATGATAATCACCGGTGAAGTATTTTTTAAGGTTATTGTTAGATTTGATTGGAAACTAAGTTTTTTTAGGAATTATTATGCACTTTGTATTATAATTTCGATAAGATAACTATGTTTCAGGCTAACCGTCGAGTGCTATCAAAGGAGTAACCCGTCCCGTGTGCGATTCTTGAGGATGAGCTGTGCGATCAGCCTGAAATCTACTCGAAATTACGAGTATGATATATCGGGAATAATGCTTCCTAAAAACAAATTTTCTAGCTGGTAATATATATTTTACACTAAATTAACCTCTAACTTTTATAGTTCATCAACCTATAACTATAACTTATGCATACCTATGTTTTTTTACATACCATAAATAATTAATTTATTCATCATCTTATTCATTATATACAATACAACATGGTTAGAATATTTTTATTTTTCAAGTATCATTTGACAGCTGTCACTTCTCTAGAAAACAATGACAAATAACGTTATGAAGAGATTACTTGACCATTGAACTATAAAATATAAATATTAAAATTAGAAAGCAGTTTATATTGAGTGATTGACATTTATAATATTAGCTCTCAATTATCAAATTTACATATCTCTCTCCGTCACGTTATACTGTTGCTATGAAAATCAATTTAATTGGATGTTAATAGTTGATATAAAGTTTTTTGACGATATGAAGTTCCGAGTTTCGTTTCGTTCAAATTATATATTTTTTAAATTTCAAGTTTCATCCCGGTAACGAATACGAGCATAAATAATAATTTTAATAAAAATAACTTCAAAATGTAATTTTTTTTATTATTTATGTAAGGTAACATTTTAATTAATTAAAGTATTACATACTTATTATTATGGATCAAAATTATAAGAAGTATGCAAAATAAGCTGCATATGCTAAATGGAAGAGACGACCACGTTAATCACAACGAGCAAGCGAGATTCTAGAGAATTCTAGAGAGAACTATATGAAGCAGCACAAAGACAAGCACAGCGTCATATTAAAAAAAATACTTTAGTAATTATTGACGGGTTATTACTAGTAGATATATATTAATACACCCGTATGTTTAGTCACTATCGAGAATCAAATTTTAAAATCTCACTTGTAAAAATCGTTTTATCACTAAGCCAAATAAGTCTTTGGTACATAGACATATTAATGATATGTGCTAGGGATGAAACGACAATAGAAATACATGACTGAAAAACAATTATTTCGACAGGCCAAAATATAATTTTGTTTATTTTAAATTTAAGTTTGGAACAAAAATATTGTTCGAAATGCAACTTCGAGTTCTCAGCAAATCATATGTCATTCGGAATCCATCCAAGTGAGTCATGCGTGTGCGGAATTCCATTCCACCTGTAGTATGTACTAGGTAAGTATTAAAAATACCAAAATAGCCCCGCACACTCAGAGGTGGTGATTAACTGCTTCGAAAATATGACCGAGGTGTATTGGTGGACTAGTGGAAAAATAATAAATTTAATTTATCGAATCAAATTAACATTGCTTCAGACCAGTTTTTACTTTTTAAAGATTTTTGAAACTTATCCAAATTAAATAATCGAACTATTTGATTCGATTTTTTTACTAGTTCATGTAACTTAAGATATTAATGAAATATTTTATGTAGTTATCAAATTGGGTGTTCCTAGTGAAGAATGGTGTTTTGATTACATATATTGATAATACATAATATGTACTCGACGCACAATTACGTTAAGCTCTCGATATCAAAAATTTAAATTATATCACGTTTTAAAAAACCAGTAATAATTTTATATCTTTGTTCCATTAGGAGCTATATAATCCTTGGTTAGTAATGAGAGTTTTGATATTGGCTAGCATCGGGTAGTTAGTCAAAAGCTAATCTTCATAAAAGGTCGGACACGGATCATTTAGTGGGGAATTTAAATATACGAGAATATGGTTTAATGTTTCTTCGTGCTATAATTGAAAAATTTCATTTTGTCAAATGTTCCTTTGTTGAAGAATGTCCAATACGCATCTAACATATGAAGAATGTCCAATACGCATCTAACATATGAAGAATGTCCAATACGCATCTAACATATGAAGAATGTCCAATACGCATCTAACATATCACATATTGTATTGAATGCTCGTTTAGAAAAATATAATTAAACAAAACCAAAGGCTAGACGGTTGCAATGTATTGTATAATTTGTATTTTCCCTTTATTTTCGATTCAGAATCCTATTTATTTTGCTAATGAGACATTTTATTCTTAGCTATTGTCTTATAAATAAGGTTGTTGTGGGCAGTTTTGTTGGGTCAACACGGTTTACATTTAAAAAAAATTATATTCGCGTCAGAATTAAAATATATCAATGACGCAGTTTCTGGGTTGTACTTACAAGTTATAGGGGTGTTTCTTCGTTAAGTAAAATAAACCATTTTACGAAGAATTCACGAACGGACTATCCTCTAGCCCCTTTTAATTAATTGTTTTAAAAGGGCCATTGTTTAAAAAAATTGTGTAATGGCTTTTGATCGGAATCGCATGCTATATTCCAAGAAAAAAATCTCTTAATTCTGAGTGGGTTTACAAAGGGCCGTTTACATGGTTCTCAACAAATGGAAGTTTAATGTTTTTCAGCAAATAGTGGAAGGGATGAAAGGCGAAGTATTGGGAGGATCGATCAGTGAACTGTTTCATATACGGATGTATCTCGCTGCCTACAACATTACATAATGTTGGGATTTCTACTGATCTTTCTGGCATACTAGGTGACTGACATTGATATCCTGGAGCTTGCTGTCGCGACGGTAAAGACAACAAGGAAGGAATGAAGTTGGCAACAGCATAAAGTTCTCCAGTTCTTCAAGCTTTAGACTGTAACAGCCTCAGACCTTTGGAATTGACCCGTCATTAGTAAGTGGACTAATTCTTTGTAAAACCATTTGTTTTTTAAGTTGTCGATTTTTTCATATAAACTTTTGTATCTTTACACATTTTCTATTGTAAAATAAACGTGATTTCTTTCAAAATTGACTTTTTTTGCTAACACTCATACCTCATCACTCCATATATGAATGAATGAATACTGTATATTTTGATACTTTGTATAATAAATATTCTAGGATCCTGAACACATAATGTCTGACTTATGATATATGTTTAGAACCTCATCACTCCATATATGAATGAATGAATACTGTATATTTTGATACTTTGTATAATAAATATTCTAGGATCCTGAACACATAATGTCTGACTTATGATATATGTTTAGAATTCTAGAAACAACATCTTTGGATCACTTAATTAAGAAAAATTGATTCCTTTCTGATATCTTATGTTTTTGGCAGCATTATTGCATCATCAATGCCATGTTATAATAATGATAATAAAATGACTATTTATTACACCACTGTTTAGAGAGCTGACCACCTCAAGGTAATAATTGCAGAAATAATGAAAAAAATACGATCTCGTTTATTTATAGCAAAAAAAAAAACAAAGCAATACAAGAAAAAATAATAATATAAGTTTCACATGATTCATTTAAGAAACGAGATAAATCAAATGCTATAAAAAATCTGAGTTCATCTTGTACGAATGAATAATTTCTTTACAGACCTTCATCAATTTTCTCTACCCTTGGAATATATACATTTCTGTTGCATCAAATATACAACTCAAAATATCAAAAAAATAACTTTACTCCCTTGTTCGAATAGATCTGTAAAAACACCTTGTCACTTATTGACCTCCATGTGACATTTTAATTAATCACAAAAACAAATTACTGATTATACAATCTGAGAAATTTAAATCTCGTTTTGTTGTAAATGTAAATACAAATATATTTTTTCCTGTTCTCAAAGGGTCACCTCTGCTTTATCAAGATGGATAAAACGATTTGATAATTTATTTCTGTCGTCGCAGAAGAAAATGGTGAATCCTCGAGGGCAGTTATAATTAGGGATGATGAATGGATGGTCGGGTCGGTCAACTTGAGAGGTTAGACTTGTTGATGCCAAAATATATTTTGTGGCAATAATGTCATGACATCATGTTCATGTTCGCCACTTTTGCCACAAAATCCTGCCGACCAAATTAGAAACAATCTTGATAAATGTCATCTTAATACGAGTATCCAACGTTTGTTGCGAAATATATCTAATGGGTTTTTAGTTTCACAAAAATTGGCCAAATAATTTTAACATTAATTAGTTGGCTTTAACTTGTAACTAAACTTGTAAAGATATTAGAAGTTACAAGTTGTAACGACAGAGTTTTCATAAAAAGTTATTCATGAACAATGAGCATAAATAGATATTCGCATATCTCCCATAATCAAAATATCTCTTAAATTATTCCTGCATGGAATAAAAAATATATTTAATTTTTTCCCAAACTCGATTTATTTATGTATTGGACGCCTTCTGTGGCCAAATATTTTTAATGTATTTTTATCTATACATGCTATTGTTATCTATAACAAATAATGTCAAACTGCCTCATAATTTCTCGGCAATAGTTCCTGCTACTTTAAACAAAGTATAACAATTTTTACACAAAAATTTAAAATCCCTTCAAAGAAATTAACGAAATTCGAACATAAAATAAGATTGAAGTGTTATGTCTAAAATTCACCTTGATATTGGTTATTATGCAAAGCCGAATATAAAGTTTTTTTTATAAGATGTTTTGATAAAGTGCCTGCCTTCCAATTTTGAGGTTGCTGGTTTGATTCCTGTTGACACTCACATTTAAAAAGAATATTTCAATCTGTTAAACACCTTTCTGTTCGGTGGTAAGAGATGGTCGTAATAAACTCGCCAGGTTGAATGAACTCGTCTGGTGAGTACATAATAAAAGTTGTATATGATACAGTACAACCTGGCGAGTTTATGCAGTTCATTTCGATCTCACCACCACCCATGGTGTTATAGGGGACAAAATAAGTCCCTATCCGGCGCGATCTATCATATACTAAAATATCAAAATCTTCTTAATTTTATCTATGAGCGCTACGTTACGTAGTAACAAAGAAGGAACTACCCAAAGGAATTTCCTCTCCGATGGCGACACACTTGTGTAATTTTTTTTTCAATGAGTTTTATACAACACATACACATCGTCACGCCATCTCCCTTGCGGGATAGGTAGAGAGAACACACCTTCACACTTTTTGAATTTCACCTACGAAATTCTGACGTAATATTATTTTGAAAACGGTATACCCAGTGTGCGGTAGTTGTCTGTCACTCCATTCAGCCATTTCAGTTTTCGTCTCTCCGCATTCCGACGCCCATTCGTATCGCTAAACAAAGCCTCCCTTGCAATATGAGTGTTCCGCATGCAGTATAAGTGCCCAAGAAAGCGTAATCTTGCATTGTTCGTGTTTTTTTTTTCAAATCTAGTTTCGTCATCAGGGTGAAGACCTCTGTTCCCCCTGCAGAGAATCTTTCACTCAAAGGTATCGAGAACTCTTTCATCCCACTTTGTTAGTGTCCAAGTCTCCAATGTGTAATTAGTATACGTCACAGCGACGTTTTATAAAGTTGGTCTTTTATGTTCTTGGGGAGTAGGCGAGATTTAAGTAGAAGGAAAAATTGCATCCATTGGTTGACAGTATTCGCTTGTTTATTACTTCATAGCTGTTATTAGTAGAGTTTGATTTTAAAGGTTTTGTGACTCAAGATATATAGTACAACACAGTCCACACCTTCAATGTTATACTCACCAATGGACCAATGTACTAAGTCATCCATATACGGAGAATCTTTCTCTCAAAATTCAAAATAATAGTAAAAATAAAAATTGGCCTTGGTGGTCTTAGGAGGGCGGACATGACTACATAAACAGTCATCTTTATTTTTGTTATGACTTTTTTGTATCATTAACTTCCGCACGATTCACCTTGAAAAACCAATTAAAAAATCAGCGTTTCTGAAAAATATTCGCACAAATATTATCTGCTTCAGGTTTATAGTTGTTATTTACGCCAGTTTTATGACCAGACATGTGGAACACATAGTTTTTCATAAACATGCTAACTGGGTTACATTATTATGTAAACAACACTTTATAATATGAGTATTATAAAATCTCTTGGAATATTAAAACTATGTACGAGTTTGATAAAAAAATAAAAAGAATTATTTTATTTTGCTGACTGGATGTTTTTGATTGAGACCATCTTTTTTCCTCACAGTATCAAACTCTGTTAATATGATATTCCACAAAAGTATTTTAGAATCTTCTTTTATGTACGAAAGTGAGACGTTAACGTGGGAAAATACTGAAAAGTAGCGAATAAATGCTATAGCCACGCGTGCACTTAGAATAATACATGGGGCGGCAATGTATGATATAATACAATGTATGATTGAAGTGATTATGGATGAATGTGAAGTTAATGCTGTTGTATTGAATAAGGCGAAGAAGAAAACTTTGAGATTGTTTAGGTAATAAAAACGAATGAATGAAGAAATACTAAAAAACAAATATACGGTACAAATGTGAGTGGAAATTGTGGTAGAAAAATACCAAAAAAATATTGATGGATCAAGTGAATAATATTCTGAAAGAAGGAAAACAAGAAGTGAGAGAACGCATAGGAGCTTTATGAGGTGTATAGACGCGATATGTGCGTGTCGAAATAAGAACAATTAGCGTTCTGTCTACAGGGAAACGGCGTGAATGCATGTATGTATGTAAAATAGAAACGGTTACAAAGTAATTTGAAGAGTATTAGGCTAGAAATGTAGTACATTGACCGTTACATTGGGTACTTCCCCGCATGTATAAAAACATTTGGTTGAAAAAAGCACACAATATATAGTATATCAAGGTAATACAAATTACATAGAAATTCTCTGTAGATCTAATCACTTTCAGCTTTTGATAGTGTCAAGTTTATAATTTAGTGATAAAAAACAAGAAATATTATATCTATAGCTTTTATAGATGAGTTGTTTTTTTTTTCATTTTTGGGTTATTCGATTGCGAAATATTACATAACATACTAACCCCAATATTATATTTAGGCGATTAATACTTTGTATTTGTGATATCAGAAATATGAAACATTTTTAGAAACCGCAGTGGTATGCGAAGAAAATGTTTCTTCTGTGACTCGTGTGTTAATTTTTTCATAAACATTACGGTTACTTTCTAATATTAATTTTGGCAAATTTACAAAATTAACATAGAATATTCTTCACACAGCTCGAATATAAACACAATATCCGTATGTTGCCGTGGTTTTCAATTATTTTATAGTCTTTTTATCGTTTAAAATTTTTATGGGAATTGTCTAATGTATACGTATTCATTTGTTCAATGTTCTTTTCCGTAACAAATTAGACATGTTTATTTTTTTACTAGTTCCATGATAAACAGCACACAAGGAGTGTTCATAACTCAGCAACACAGTCAAACATTTACGATAAATAAGTAGGTTTCATTGATTGAAATATTCAGAAAATATATTCAAAGTATGCCTTGTACAAAGCTTCTAATATCAAAGTATATTTTCTAAATCGCTATTTAGGCTTTTTTATATAATACCAGTAATCTTAACAATATTAAAAACAGTAAAATCATTGAATAATTACTTTATTTTTAATGATAATGATTTAATATTTTTTACACAATAACATATATTAAACTTAATTGGAAATAAATATAGGATGGCTTATGAAAAGCTGAAGGATGCACATTGCTGTACCTACTGCGCACACTGCCATCGTCGCCCTTGCAGTGTGCGCAGTAGCTCCATCCTGTTGGAATCATAACCTCCTGATTATTTTCAACCGCTAGGCGTAAATTTTTTTCAATAAATTTCAGCATGAAGACTAGAAAGCTAAATAAGTTGGCAACATTCGAATGCTCTGAATTTTTTGGTATCATCGCATCTCAAATACCGAGAACTACGCCAAGCAGCTGAAGAATGAGACCTTTTAATTACCATATATTATCATTGTCGTCGTTGCTGGACCTTGTAGTGGAGGACCTCCTCGCATTTCCAACGTTAATTTGGTTGGAAAGCGGTTTTTTTTAAGTGAGTGAGTCGTTGCACACAACAACAAACTCACCGGCCACACCGTTGTACTGGTTCCGATGGCACACCGAAGTGAGAGGATCGGAGCACACTGGGGGTATTTTTTTTTAAAGAATAAATATGAATGAAGTCATAGGTATCCTTATACCCTCGAATACTAGGCGGAAAAAAATCCTGTGTTATTCGAAAGGAGTAGCATATCGTGGGGTTCGAACCGGTGACCTTCCATACGGAAGTCCAGTGCGTTACCACGATGCCATGCATCTCAACCATATACACCTGGGCCTCGTATAACACGGTCATATGGCTCTACAAAAAACGTCATGTAATACAAATCCGTGTTATACGAGGTTTGAAGTTCATACAAAAATAGTCTGCGTTCCAAAAAATATCGAAGTTGGTTAATATCCTTTATTTTTTAAATTAAACAATCGACAAAATATACATTTACATATTTCGTGTAAAAACCTAATAACATACATATAATAGATCATTCATTCATCATCGCTATCACTAACAATTCTACTTGTTCGACTCTTTTTCGAGATCGGTTGTGAGTTTTCATCATCGGAGGACTCGGAAGTATTTTTGTATTTAGCCTTTAAAAATTCTGTTATAAGCGATTGTCTATAAGGCGCCAAAATATTTTGTAATTCCCTCTTGAGTTTCAAACTTCTTTCCATTATGGGATCATTTTCTATAAAAAAATGTTCTAATTTATCAGCCAAGCCGTCATTTATTATTTTTAATGTGAAACATGCGGTTACTTCGCTGCAACTGCTTTCTAAGTCATTAATTACGGTAGGTTCATCCAACGTTTCGACTAATTCTCCAATATTTCTTCGATATCTTGAATATCAAAATCATCAAATCCTTTTCCAACAATACCACGACAAATGTTAATTGTCTTTTGGTATTGATCTTTTATTGGTGGTACAAAATTTTCTCCAGGGACTATAGTACTTCTGGCCACAGCTTTTTCCAGCAAGCATTTAAAGTGGATTGTTTTATTTCTTTAACGGATGCAAAAACCATATCGACACAACTTCGAATAGATTTTTTTTCCAAGCTTGTATAACTGTTGCATTCTCATCTTGATCGATATCATCTAATATTTTTTCAAATGTTCGACGAATATAATACGCTTTAAATGTTGAAATTATTCCTTGGTCTAAGGGCTGAATTATATACGTAGTATTTGGTGGTAAAAATAATATTTCAACATTTGGATGTTTCAAATCGAGCGGATGTTCTGGGGCATTATCCAGTATCAATAATATTTTAAAATCAAGATCCTTTTTCCTCATATAAGTTTCTGCATCAGGTATAAAACATTTGTGAAACCAATCTTTAAAAATAATAACTATGGTCCAAGCCTTTTTATTTGCTCTCCAATAAACAGACAAATTCCTTTTCTCATATCCTTTCAGTGCTCGGAGGTTTAAAGACCAATTAATAAGTAAAGGCTTCATTATGAAATCTCCGGAAGAATTAGAACATAAGAGTAAAGATATTCGTTTCGGCACCTTGAATCCCTTCGCATGTTTTTCGCTTTTTGATATGTAGGTTCTATGGGGCATCTTTTTCCAGTACAATTCCGTTTCATCCGCATTGAATATCTGGTCTGATGTGTAGACCTTATTTTTTATAATTTCGGTGAATTCTGAAGTAAATTTTTGGCAGATTCTATGTCAGCCGACGCAATTTCTTCTCAATTTTTTATATTATGTAGTGAGAATCGCTTCTTAAAATTTTCAAACCATCCTCTACTAGCAGCAAAATCGTGAGATGATTGTTGATCTTCAGATGACGATTGTTCAGTTCTTTTTAAATTATCATAATTTTTTAGTGCTGTCTTTTGAATAATGTTTCTGTCTATAGGTATGTTTTTGTCATTGCATTCTTCTATCCATATCATAAGAGCCCTTTCCATCTTTTCTATTATTACTGAGCGTGTACGCGCAGTATTTTTCTTACTGATAGACGATCCTACCAAATGTGTGGATCTATAGGTGTACCAAACCAAACATGTTAATACATTTTTTTTTGAAACCGTGTTATATAAAGCGTGTTGTACAAAAATATGCCACAATTCATCAACCGTGTTATATCAAAACCGTGTTGTATAAACCCGTGTTGTACGAGGCCTAAGTGTATTATAATTCATATAAAATTGCCTATTCGGGTCATATATTGAGAAGCAAAAATACCATTTCCTAAAATATATGCTGATGGGCAAAATCGAGGGTTGACGCAGAATCGGTATAAGGAGCTTGTCGTGGTTATGTAACATTCGCGATTAGACAAAAATCAAAACAGAGGATATTTTATAATTCAAAATGCAAATGGAGTGATATGCACTCGGAATGACTTCGAGTCACTAATTAGAGAAACAATAAAAATGATGCCCCTTTAATATGTGAAAATAAGATGGAAGGTTTAGAGCTGTAGCTAGTTTTTTAGAAGCAGATATGATTGTTGGCTCATTTAGTTAGTTTTAAAGATTACATGCCAAAAGTTTGCAGAATCTCATTATCTATTAATGAAACTTGAATCGATAAACTGCTTGCGTCACATCAGCCTTTAGTGAAATGGCGCGCAGAATTTATTCACGCGCGTAAACATCCTATGCAAGAATCAATGAACGTGGCTCCGGACTACGCAGCAGTTGAATTAGTTTTATTTAGTAAATCATTAATATTCATTCAGATAAACATAAAGAGATGCCAGCTTTCTATAATTTCCTATCCATGCACACGGCTTTCGCCGTACCAATATTCATGCATCTCGAGACACATAACATACTCGTACATATGATATTTCTAACATTTCTTACTTTTCCATTAGTAAATAATGTTTTGTAAGCCTATAACAATGTATTCTCTCAAATTGTCTAAACCATTAAATTGTCTAAACCAAACCATAAGCATATAAAATTAATAAATGATGAAAAGAACCACGAATGGGTAGGATAAAATATGATCTTAGTAATTTTATTATTAACTTGATACATTTTGTATGGATTGAACCAAGTCGTAGTAATTTATGGAATTGAACCAATTCAATCCAATGCATGGTATTGAACCAAATTATAGCAATGTATGGGATTGAACCAAATCAAAGCAATTTGTGGGATTGTGCCAAAATGTAGCAAAGCATGGATTAGGGGCTAGATTTATTATATCATCACTATCATTATCTTGCCAAGTATCTAATGTGAAAATCAGAGAGAACAGATCTCCACTTCATTCTATCCTGAAATGCATATTTTGCTTTTGCCATGTCCACCACTTAGTTTTGAATGCTTTCCTATTCTTAAAATCGTTCGCTCTTTCCTTAATCAAAATTTAACTCATTTGCTCATACACGTTTTCCTAGATAAATAAACTTATCCTACCTTTTAAACTACTCGAATAGTTTGTTTTGTATATCGTTCACTAATTTAATTTTAGCATTTGCCGAACAATAAAATTTATATATATGTTAATATTATGATATAAATACGAGTATAACAGTATTATAAATATATGAGTGAGTTCTATTATCTGTCTGGGTAAAATGTTTGATGTGTAATGGGTGAGTTGTAATAGACATTAAAAGTAGGGTAGCGATAGGAAACACAGTGAACGGAGCACTCAATTTCATATAAAATAACCATGCTGTATCAAAAGTAGCCAAAATGACAATACGTATTAGTATGTTTGTGCCCACCTTAACTCACAAAAGTGAATCGTAGATTTGGTTCAATAAAGATACTAGTAAGATCAATGCTGCACTGAAAAGAATTTGTGGACTGTCAATGTATTAATGAAGGCAACTCGAAGACATCAGAAATGAATGCATGGATAAAATGGATGTTTTAAGTAAAATTAAGACAAGAGCTTTGAGATGGTTTGGGCATGTGGAGGGAAAAATGACTAAGTGAGTATACAAATCAGACGTTCAAGATGTGCGTGTAAGATAAAGATCGAGGAAAACAAGGCTGAATCAAATGGACCAGATTTTAAAAGAAGATAATGTGAAAAGTATACATAATAGTAGATTGTGCATGATGAAATGTATGAATGTGGAGGAGGCGAAAGTTGTGTGCTTGAATAGAAACGTTTAGAGATTTGTTATATCTGCTATATCGTAAGGGACACGGCGTGATGATTTGTACATATGTTATGTATAAATATAGGATTATTCGTTAATTAAGTGGCATAAGAATTTTAATGTCGAATCATCTTTATCTTTGTTCTATATTATAATACCCAACGGGCCAACATTATACGTATAGCGGAATTCTCCTCCTCCTACTTGAAGAGGCGCGCGCACTCAAACTCCAGAAATAGTTAGTAAACAGAAAAGACTGGCTAATTCCATGGCCCACTATTCTCCAGATGTGGATGATCATCGCGTCCCACATAGTTGCTTTTATCTTTTCCAGAGACGGTTACAAAACATAGAATTCAAATGTATAAAAAAATAATGTTGATTTAAATAACTGAAAAAGTTTTGCACCAAATATCTCACATGTAACGACGTTTTTAATAAATATCAATGCGGGTGGAATTTGAATCCACTACTTTGTTTTTTTTTTGGGAAACTGCGTTGCTGCAACAATGTTATATTCACAAACGAAAGTATGTTAAAGAATACTAAAGTCGCTTTGTTCATTAAAATACACGACCTTCGTAGCCTGTTTATCCAATCTGGGAGTTGTAGGTTCGATACCCGTTGACACGTAGATTTAAAAAAAAAATCGTGTCTGGTTTTCTCTTAAGGCTTTTAACAGCTTTCTGATTAGTTGTAGAGATTGCCACACAGTAGAAAATCCTCTAGGTCGTACTGTGTACAACAAAGGTATAATATTATATAACTTTAAAATATCATTCAGTACAAATTAGAAAAAAAATATCTATACAGAGTAAACAACAGTGTAGGTATTTAATTATAAATCTAAAAAAAAACGAATTTAAAAACATGAAATTAATCTTAAAATCAAAACTTTTAACAATATTATGGATACAAGTTTTTAAAGAATTCGGATCCACTATTTAATCTGTTAACATTTGTGGGCTCAAACTCCGAATCAGAGCACTTTTGATAAGAGTCTGCTCTCTAAATGGCGTTATGTAAACTATTATTTTATTATTATAAATCAAATCAAAAGACGAAAAAAACATACGAAGGCCACATTTAACCTTGACACCAGCCCTGATATCAAAACAGAAGATGACACGTTCCAATTTATCGCCCTGCGCGAAGCTTCTGAGTAAATCAAGACCGACCAAAACAACCATAAACATGCTCCAAGGGATTATCATTTATAAGATCTCAAAGGCTGACGTTGTTGGATTAACACTGAGAGTTCGGAACGTTTGAATGTTGTCAAGAAATTCAGAATTATTGGACAAAATTATGCTATGTTTAATCATTTTATCTGTTCAACATTTTTAACACCTTGGTTTAAAACAACAAAAACTGGAATTAGTTTCAGTTCATATAAGATTATTGTTTGTGGAGTTCCACAAGGATCAGTATTGGGTCCATTACTCTACTCAAATATCTGCATAATTATGGCACCCTTGGTATATGGAAGCAAAGTCTGAGCATTGAAAGGGACGGATAAGATAATAACAAATGCGAGCTTGGCGAAGAATTCTGGTATGCCAATGTATGATAGAGTAAGCAAAGACCAGATTAGGAATAATTATTAATTTGAGTCGGATATTATTAGTACATTACGAAAAACGAATCTTGAAATTGTTTTGCCATATTAAAATAATTTACAAAACAAATGTATATACACATACCATGTATCATATGTCTGAAACAAATATACTCATAAGTGTATAATGAATAAAGAGCTTTGAAGAGGTAGATCAAGAAAATAGAGCAGAAAAAAATGATTAGCAAAATTTCAACTGAGGAGAACATAGGCGTACACGATGCGAAAACTATGTGCATGGATACAAAGGCATGGAAATTTGTCCCCTCTGTCTACATATGTATGTACATCCTCACTGGGCTTGTCGTAATACGTCGTTATTTAATAATAATAATCTTGGTATTTGCCCAAATATCAGTTGAACAATTTATTTCCATTGAACGATCAAATAAGACAGGATGACAAGCATAATCAAACATAAATTATCACTCAACAAAGTTGTTCTGTAACGAATCGCGGTATTTGTTGTAATTGAGAGAATATTGTTATCGACTGCATTGTGTATTCTAATGCCTAGTAAAAATAATAAAAAAGAACAAGTTTTATATCGGCGTTTAGAAAGCAGATAGCTCGCCTCAAGGGCGCTTTTACTCAGGATTCGACCTCACTATTATTATCAGATTAAAAATAATACAAAATAAATTTGTATACATTGAGTATTAGGATAGGAAGAAGGTGGCTACAGCTATTAGATTAGGTACTTCTCTACATATTCATGTGTTTGGAAAAACATATTTGGTAAGAAAACCACAGAAAACTTACATGAGGAGAATGAACTACAAAGAAACCTTTGTAGACGTGATAGTGACATTCAACTTTAGGTGGAGTATAGTGTATGTGTGTAGTATAAAAAAATAATATGTAACTTCGATCCTAACTTTGTCAGAAGACCGGGCAGTTAACTTTCGTTTTATGGGACGCAGATCACACGTTGCATCATAGCATAGCTATCGGAAACTTTGCTTCCAAAAGCTGAGAATTTGCAACCTAGATCAATGAGCATTTCTTGAGTGACATTTGTTTCCGTGTACTAAGATCTTTCAACATCCTTAATGAGTTGTATTCTGCTGATGTTCGCAATACTGTACCTGCCTATTCAAAAGGGGAAAACTGTATAAAAATTAATACAGCCCGCTTAACAAATGCGTTAATCCCAGATCAGTTTTTTACCATGTAAATCTTGATAATTTATTATTTTTTATTCAACAGTGCATGGCTGGGTTTTAAAGTGCATGGCTGAGAAACAACATTATATTCGACCTTATTCATCGACGCAGCGGGCTTAGAATCACCAGGTATTGCACGTACCTTGCAGTTTGTTATCGCACCTATTGTCCATTCTACCCCTCATATGAAGAGGCCACAATATCAACACATGTCATATTTAGCGCTTTTGAATATTTACCAGACTGGCATTCTTTTTTACTTTTTTTTATTGGATGCCGAGCCCAAAATCGGGTATCAGGAATCGAGTCTGAAACCACTGGCTGACAGTCAAACGTCTTATCAACTAGGGCAAGGAGGACACGGAGTCTTAATAAAATACAAGGGGATATATTTAAAAGAGATTCACTTTGTAGTGTCTGAGACAAGAACATTATAACATTGACCTGTATCGAAAGTGTTGGATTTTCATAAAATGAAAAACATGTTGATATTTTTTAAGCTTTCAGTATTTTTTCAGCGTGAGAAATGATTCGATAAACTTGACAAACAAAATGAATAATTATCAAGTTAATTTTGGACTGCGTTATTTTAAATATTGTTTACTATTGCTTGAGTCTATCTTTTACTATTGCTCGAGTGTATCTACTATTGCTTGAATCTATCTTTTACTGTTGCTTGAGTGTATCTTTTTACCTCATAGTTCTGCAGCAAATCGGACTAAAATAAAAGTAATATTGGCCAAATGAACATGTAGCTGGGAGAAGGAAAATACTCCCAGATTATATTTCCTAACGCCCTTTGGGAATACACTCAAGAAGCTTTAAAAGCAGACTGTAGTATTTCGAGCTTAGTAATATACCATTAAAGCTTGCGGTGAAACAAAAGTATATAAAATATGTAAAAATACAAGCGACTCATTGGCGAAGAATGCGTGCGAAAGTGCGGGTTGCGTGAAGGATCCAAAAATAATATTGTTTTGGTTTTCTGAAGAAATGTGTTTTTGACTATCATGCAAGCAAGAAATGTTGATAAAATATGTCCTAGTGTTTAAAATTCAACACTAAAAGAAATAATACGTTCGTATGACTAGATTTATATGCTCAAATGAAGGTTAGTCTTCGCACAATTTTGTTTTTATTCATATATTGTAGTATTACCCTTCAACATATACGACCTGGTGACTAGGATATATTGAAGAGAGAGGACGGGATACAACAGTGTTTTCGGCTCCAATAATCGATACTTCAGGTTTTGACTGCTGCAGTAAGCACGGAACAACCTGAAAAGGTAACAATACTCACACAAGGCGAGGGAGTATGTTACCAAATGAATTCCTTGCCTAGACCGAGTCCCTTTTTTACATATATTTTTCGGGTACTATTGGGAATGGAGCCTTAATGATAGAGCATTAGGTTTTTAGATCTTCCGATATGTGATAGAACATTAGGTTTTTAGATCTTCCGGTAAGCGATAGAACATTAGGTTTTCAATTAAATGTAGTAATAATGTAGCGTTTATTTATTTTTTTAAATTAAAAAAAAAAAATTTGCACATGACAAGAAATATACATACTTTGCGAAAAACAACAGGTAATTTAATTTGGACACACAATTTTAATGGATCCCAGATCCATTTGTTTCCTTTCATTTGTAGTGTCCCCAGTAAAATAGGTTTTTGCCTGTATTTCGCTGAGGACATATAGCATGAAAAAATAAATCGATATTTCTTTCCAATTTTTGATTTTATAAAACCCCGTTGCACATTCTCATCAACCTGACAAACAGTGACAGTGACATTTAAATTCATAAGTTTTGATAAAACTTCTCAAAAAATGTTGTCTCCAAGTTTTTCCTAATGCTGCATATGCCACCCATGTCTATAATATTTAGTAGTAGACAATTCCACACCATAAGGCCAGCAACGGCAAAAGTCTTGTCATAATACCCCATCCTATTGAATCTATTCGACACAATTAATTCATTCGGTGAAAATGAGATCGATCTCAACACGGCCGTCACTAAGCATTATGCCACCCTCAGGGAAGCTAGAAAATGCTGCCTTTATATAACCATTAACGCAATAAATGACATATAATATTAAAGTAATATAAATTAAAACTTCATATAAGATTTTATGAATCGAAAATCACGACCATGAAAAACAAAATGAATCTTATTTCTTACATAGCACCTACTTGAAGACAATATGTATCATCCTATAAATCACAGGATATAAAAATGCGACGTTTGATTCTTTCTAACAACCCCAATAAAGATTCGACGTGATATTTATAATATATTATATAATTTTAATCATAATAAAATGATGATTTATATATTATTGTTGGTGAATTTTATTTATGCTTGATCCATTTTCAGTTCAAATTTGCAGGTATACGGTGTATATATATATTGTTTATAATAAACTTACTTTTGAAATTTGCGTTGAATTCACATTGTTTTTTTATATTATGAGCTCTCAATCTTTAATATAAAATAATAAAAATATTTCGGATTTTATTGTTCGTTGATTTTTATCATAAATTTGCCGCCCTTGAAAGTGCGGCTCTAAGATTTTGCCCTATTTGCCCATTGGTTAGGGCCGGCCCTAGACTTTAAAGTTCTACTGTTCTTCCAAGCAACATATCTGACACAGATCCGAAAAATATAATGGACACATTCTATATATATTATATATTTAGGAGGCCTCTAGGCCGGTTTTTATTCATCTTTTTTGTGGATGCTTAGTATCACCAGTTGAAACCAAAACCCGATCAGAATGCTGGTAAATTATTCGAAAGCTTTGATGTATTTGGGTGACCTGGAAATATCAGAAGGAAAAATAATACATCATAAACTGAAAAATGTAATGTGATGGGTGACATTTTCGTAAAATGTTTTGCTAATTGTTTGAGTTGTCACTTAAAAGAACATGTTTAAACAGGTTGGACTGTCAAATTTGTTATGTTTTTTTTTGTTTCGACATGAAATTGATAAGTCCAAAAGTACTTCACAATAAAAATATAATTTTCGAGCAACTCGAGTGAGAATTTATTTCCATTTATTAAGACCATCAAGTAATTGTATCGTTTTACACTTTCATTGTACGAGTATATGTATAATATTACAACCTGACGGCTTTATTACAATGCAGTGATCTCTCGCAAAACAACCACAAAGGAATTTGAACAAACATTAAGGGAAAACCAGACTGAAGGCATTTTTAGATCTGGGTGGTACCAAGAGTAATCGAACCCGCAACTCCCAGGGAAAGACAAGAAGTGGAAATAACACTAATTACTGCTGCCACTGGGTCATAATCAATTTGAATTTTCAACAGGTGATGCTAATCATCCCTATAAGATAAACCTCGAGACAATTTTTAAAGACCGCTGTTTGTAGTAAGCGGCCAAGGGAGCACTGTTGCATTAGATTAAAAATATTTAAATGCCGTGTTTGCACACAGTGCTCAACGAGTCCTGTGGCCCAGTTGGATGGATGTTTGTCTTCTAATCCGGGAGTTGCGGGTTCGATTCTCGTTGGTGCCCAAAATTTCTAGAAACGATTCTAGTATGTTTTTACTTAAGGCTTGTATAAACATAATTTTGATAAGTTGGAAGAAATTGCAAAAAAGCGGTAATCCGATATGACGGTTTTCAATAACATTCTACTCACTTCAATTTCCGGCGTTTTTCGGACTAAATAAAAAAAAAACAAAAAATATTTTTCTTTTACATTTTTTATAGTTTGTTTATTGATGATTTAGGAATGCACAAAAAAAAATTGAAAAAAAAAATGAAAATTCAAGATTTTATCAGCTGTTATATTTTGTCGTAAAAAAAGGGGTAAGTTGGTCGACATGATTGAAACCCGTTCGTAAATTTGCAACAAATATCATATACAGTTTCTTAATAAAAAATAATGTCGTTTTAGTTGGTACCAAAAAAACTGTAAAATGGCGGCTGTGATAAAAAATTCAATATTTTTACCCTTTTTTCAAAAAAAATTTTTAAAAAGTAGTAAAAAAACGGTTGAAAAATATTTATCAAAGTTTCATACCAAACTTGAAGGCAATCAATGAAATAACACTTGAGATTTTATGTCGACCAGGTTGAAAAAAGTAGTTTCGAGAAAAACGCGTTTAAAGCTTTGAGATGATTGTCTGTCTAATTCATTCTGGTGTGGCGTAATAGCTACCTCATATAGCTATAACTTTGTAAATATTGAGAATTTTAAAATTTCGTTTTGAGAACATAGGTCTAAACTTTAAGAATATGAAAAAAAAACGATTTTTTTCAAATTTCTTGAGTAGAATACCCCTTTAAGTTTAACTGTAGTTTCTAGGAACCAATACCGAGTAACAAGATATTTTCAACTAAGATTACAGAATCAATTTATTGAACAAGTAGTGGAATAGGCAGCGGCGGACTGCTTTAAAGTTTGAATTTGTTATCTCTGAACAAAAGAAGAATATTAAATGATTTACTTCTCTTGCAAAACAATAATCAATTCTCAATTAAATTATATTGAACTGTTTGACATTTTTCCCATTCAAATTTTTTTAGTGCTTACTCATCATATGGCTATTTTCTATTGTATCTATAATATAAACAAAGTATCTACCTCTTATTACCAACAAAACCCCCTCTAAAAAGAACGCATCTTTTGGGAAATCAATTTGCTGAGATTGCTGATATATTTTTATAGTCTGTCAAGCTATAAAAGTAGGCTGTTTGCAGATTTGAAGTATTGAATTAGTACTGGACTATTCTTACGCATTAATTCCAAATTGATATGGTGAGGTGAGGACAGCTGACTAGGGACGGTTCAGTATCGTATGATCAACTGTGTATATTGTTAAATTTTTATAATCATTTTGATTCGTGAACTTACTAATTTGTTAATTTAAAAGTTTATATTTGGTTGTGTCGAATTGTTATCATTTTCTTATTTTTAAATTTTAAGATTATTTTGTAAATATTGTAAATGAAGCATAAACATTATTTCTTTGAAAACAATTTTAAAGCACATTATACCATTGATAAAAAATTAAATAAATCATTACATAAAAATTTTCTCCTGCAAAGTCACTTACACCAGGATAGAAGTTTGCGTTTTACTAGAAGAAATGTATATATAAAAGAAAGATAAAGAGGAAGAGAGAGAGAGAGAGAGAGGGAGAGAGAGAGAGAGAGAAAGAAAGCTATTTATTAATATTTAATTTTTTCATCTGAAAGGATTTGGATTTGCTACGTTAAATGTTTTGTCTGATAAATTGTTTTCTGTCAACACAGATATGTATTTGTGGGTTTCGGGACCGAAGTGAGAATAGAATCTAATGCTGCGGAGAGTATTTAAGAAGCCAGGACTCCCTTGTCAGAACAGAAATAAACCCACAGCAATTCGAGATAAAATATATTTCACCAGAGAAATATTATAACGCAGGGTCGCCAAACCTAATAAATTACAAATCTGAAATAAATTTATCAAAATAAATACATTTTTTTAAGGTTGACACTACTGTCAAAACTTTTTCAAGTCTAGTCGACTGACACTAAACAAGACTGATTACACTGGGGAACAACGTTTTTGCTTACTGTAGTCCGATACATATTTTTAATGCAGTTTCGGATGCTGATTTTATTGGTATCATTAAAAAGTCTGTATCACGTATAGTTTTTAATTTATCATATATTTGAAAATAAAACGTATGCTCTACGTAGTACAAAGAAAATATATCTATTTGTCGCCAATTTTACATTTTTTTGGAAGTTTTCTTTTGTATTGCACTCTTGGATTGTTTTAATTGTAGCCAAGCAATAATTCACTAGCATGGTTGGATTCGATTTTCCCTGGTATCGTTTTTCCATCACTGATATATCCTGATGAAAGCGCTCTCCATGCTCGTCGCTTATAGCACCAAGTTATTAAGTGTGGTTCATTGGAAGTTGATGGTAGGTGGTATTCCGTATCCGTATAATGTTCGTTTACCGCATGGTGTCATCATCTTCTTCATCTAGTGCCCAAAATGAAGGTGGTATTGGAATTGGTAGCGTATCACTGTGAGCGATAGGTCGAATTGCGGAATGAAGATTCGGGTATTCAATACTCTTTTTATTTTTGGAAGAGAACCCAATCACATTACTTAAACAAACGTAGCAATCAGTTGTGTGATCTTTTTGCTCTCTCCATATCATAGAAACAGCAAATGTCGTTGATTTTCTGACACCTTTAAGCCAAGCTCGCATATTTACCGCGCAAGTAGCGCAGCAAATGTGAGGCGCCCATGATTTATCCTGATCTCCGATCTTGCAGGCAAAATATAAGTCATATGCCTTTCGTATTAAAGGTGTTATATTTCTATGCTGTTCTTTGAACGCCAATCCCCCATAAAAGTAACAAAAAGAGTTTGGGCTATTAATGCACTTCCTTGGTATATTTATCCTTTCAAAATCACAACATTTATCGCTTAAATCACACAACACGTATAGTATTAATACCACTTTGACACAACCTGCAATGAATGGTAAATTACAGTTCTGCAATACGGTTACGGTGTTGCCAGTATTAGATTTAATTTAAAAATAAATTTCCCTAAAACAGTTTTTTAGGTATTTCTCGGAATTCTGACGTGCCAGGATAATAAAAAATACATATTATTGTAACGTAGTGTATGCTCAATTATAATCACGTCAATTTGTTTGAGAAAAAAAAATCCAAAATTGTTCCCCAGTGTTATGAAGAGAGTAGAATATGTACAGTAGAAATACATGTCTTGTAAATAATATCTGACATAACAATGTATGTTCAAGAAATAAATCTGTTATTATAGACAGGAAGGCAGGAAGACATGTCCTCTCTGTCAACCCCAAATTGGATAAGGCATCATGGTATATATGTATGTTTGTAAAATTAATAATATGCGTATAGCCCTGTTTAGTACACATATATCATTCCATGAGCTCTGGAGCTAAGTGTTACATCTTCTTGATGTAAATCTTGTAGCCAAGTAGGTAAGATGCCTGTTTCCCAGCCCGGAGGTCGTGGGTCCAAATCTCGCTGGAACCCAGATTTTTTAAAAAGGGATACTAGTGTGGTTTTCACTTAAGGCCTGTTTAACATCTTTCTGGTTGGCTGGAAGAGATTGCCACATGGCAACACGCCCACCAGGTTGCACTGTATACAACGAAAGTGTAATAAAATACCAGACAACTTGGATCTGATGTTGTGAAAACCATTTTTGGGAGGCCAAGTACCAGCTTTCTCTTCACTTTTTAAGCTACTTTCCTGGCATGCGATGTCGTGCGGGTATGTCGTGTGTTGCTACGAATGGTATTCTGTCTTTGTCCATCCTATCCACATGGTTACGTCAATACCGCCTTCTCTTCCTGCTGAATCTCTAGGGATGCAACCTCTTCTATAATCCTGCCGATTATTGGATTAAATAAGAAAGCGCATAAGCTGCCCCCTTGCCTTATTCCGCTCATCGCTGGTATTTTTTTGAATATGTTACCACCTACTTTGATCTTCGTTTTGAAATTAGTATAAATATTGTGGATGGTCTTGGCTATAGTAGGTTTTTTTTCCTTCTTATCGAATGCTTTCGTTACGTCGACAAAACATGCAAATGCGGTTACATTAAATTCAGTTGCTTTCTTCTTTATTTGCATCATTATGAAGGTAGCATTGATAGTTGTCTGGTTCTTTCAGAGTTCTTGCTGTTCCTCTCTATTTAAAATGTTCTGTTTTAGTTTGTTTTTTAGGGTACTCGTAAATAATTTAAGCATAGCAGAAAGCAATGAAATAGTGTAATTTTTCGAATAAGTCTTCTGTTTGAAGATAGGATAGGGAAGATTATGCTCGCCCACCATTCGTCAGATGTAGTATTAATTGCAAGGATTTTATTAAAGAACTTTTGTAGCTCTTTGGGTTAAGTTATGGTCAGCGTATTTGGTTTATTTGAAATGTCATCGATTCCTGAAGACTGTTACATTACAATAATAAAATATCTAGGTTGATGATTTTATCAATACGAGTATGCTGCATCATCCTTGTTCTGGTGAGAGTTTATCACAACGTTACGTGCTCGTAGCCTGGACCAGAATACAGAAACAATGAACGAAGTCTATTCCACCGTGCCAGCCAGCCAGTAAAATTATTCTCTCAAATCATAGCTCTCACTCCACACATCGCTCTATTTGTGTGCTTCAGCGGTACATTTTCTTAAAGTGCAATTCATATTACACTGGGAATCTAGCGTCCATTGGTCGAATTCATTAAGTTTGCATCATCATCACCACGTGCCTGTTGGGATGAGCAACTTTCGCTTATACACCTCGCCATGCATACAATCCCATTATAAAGGCTTTTCACTCTTACATGTTGTGTTTTTCTCTGTCTTCTCAAATTCGTACCTTCCAAATCTCTCCTCGTATTGATTATTTTCTAAATTTTACGTATTTTTTTTGTATGTGACCGAAACATCTCAAAGCCTTTCATTATAATAATTTTAAATACTTCATCTTCTGTTAATTAAAAAATATCAACTTTTCTTTATTCTTATCTTACTAGGGTTAAACCGTGCCACACCCAGTTTTAGAGAATTTTTTATAACTTTTTTGAACTATTATATTATAATAAGATGCTTGTTTATTAAATATTCGTAAGGTTAACTAAGTAGTAAGTACTACTCGTATATACACATATTGTATCAATTTCATAAATAAAAGACCGCATTAAACACAACAATACCACCCAACACATCAACTGACATCGGAATGTCAAGATTATAAAAAAATCACTCACGACTATTATTTATTCAACACAGCATCAAGATGTAGGTATAAATCAAATTATTTCATTTTAATTAATTGAATTATTACAGCGCGCGCCTCACTTTTATTTACGAAAGTGAAAATAATCCGACATCTGTTATCACATATTTATATAATATTATTATATAATCGGCAATAATTTAGGCGACATTTGTTTTTAGATTTTTTTCAGTTTGGATATACTTTAGACTCTAAAGTCTTTAGAGCGTTCCGAATAGATCTGGGTGTTTATTATGTTACTTCTTTTAAAAATAATCTAACGTCGAGAGTCAGATGCCATTTGAAACATCATATTTTTTCATTATACTCTTCACATTTATATTTCTGTCGACCAAAGAACGTACTTCTGTCTCTCAGGAAATACTCGGTGAGAAATTTCGGGAAAAACCATGTTCATATAAATGTAATGGGACGTGGGCAAGTCAGCGCTTAACCGGAAACCTAGACGGAGTAAGCAACGGGTAGAAAAGAGAGCAATGTGTGACGGGTGATGGACTTAATCCTTCCTCGCAAGGCGGAAATGCTTCGAGTCTTCTTCAAAGTTTTTCCAGGGACTTTATATAGGGTGCCCCAACTTGGAGATTGAATATGGCACCATTTTGAAATAGTCAAACCTAAAATTGTTTTATTTGACATATGTCATCTAGATACCAGACAAATTCATCATGCAGCGTTTCAAAACGGAACGAAGTATAAAAATGACGCAAACCTTTTACGAAATATCTCATTCTGTTGTTAATACGACTCGCAAACTTTGTATTTGTATTATTTTTGGTTGTAATTAAGTGCCAAGTGAAACCGTAATTCGCAAATGAATCAGAACTTAATCAACTGGAGGATAATGTTGTCACCCAGTCACGCTCTTCAATATGTCGCAATCACCAGTTATAAATATATAAAACATTTTTGATAAAATATAAGGTCTATGCGTGATCAATTTTTAATTAATTTTAAAATTGTTGATACTTCGAAATAAAAAAATGAGCGAGATCGCGTATTTAAACGCTTTACTGATTTGATACTTTTGCAGACTGAATGCGGCACACTACACTACTTGATAAAGTATAATAACATATTGAGATTAAGACCAATCGAGTGTCAGTGTTCTTGATTCAAAATATAGATAATATCAAAGCAAGAAAAAAAGCCATAACATAAATACTGACAATGACTCCATTGTTTTTATCCGCAGATGTTGCCAGTTAAAGGCTTAAGATATACATGAAGTATGATTAAGATGGGCTGGATTACGATACATATAATTTGGTATAAAATACACAAAGTATGGTCTATGTTCAACAATTTATGTCTAATATATAGATACTACATTCTAACATTAACATAATATGGTCTAAGAGCGACAAACTGCCGATTGAAAAACAGAAATAGAGATAAATATTGGAGTGGATCTATAAGTTATGACATTCAATGTTATAGAACGTTGGTTTGTTGACCTTTTAATTTTAATCTTAAGTCAATTTTTTTTCAAACGGTGAAGAAATTGAGCTGTCATTATAAATAATGTTTTTTACAAATTCTGCTTTTAATCTCTTTCAATTTTGGCTGATATGTAAACGAATTGTTTGTACAGCTGCTTCAAGCGATCAACTTTCAACGGAGGAGTAGATTTTATTTATTGCCTGCAGAACTTGACAAAGCAACATGTGGGTGCAGAGTTATGTGAAATTGTTAATATTTCATAAAAGTGAAATAATCAAAGTTATTATTGTAAAATTTCATATTCTAAAATTAATTTGTATAACATTGTATTACACTTTCGTTGTATACAGAACAACCTATTGGGTTTATTGTTATATGGTAATCATTTCCAACTAACCAGAAATATGTTAACGAAGTCCTAAGTGATAATTAGACTAAAACCATTTTTGAAAAAAATTGAGTACCAAAGAAAACTAACCTGTAACCCTCGGGTTGGGAGACAAGCGTCTTACTAAATAGATCAGGGAGGTCGATATACTTCTGAAGATCAGAACGAGCCTGATTTAATCCTTATGTAAGTAAACAATGAATATGTTTCTGATTTTACTTAAAACAAATTTTGTATAAAGGAATGAGGAGATTGCGTTTATGGACAATGTATTTTGAATAAAATAGCAATAAATACAAAGACTTCAAAATTCGTGTTATACTCATAGATATTGTTTTTATATCCCTCCTTGAAGACGTATATTTTACTATTTAGGGATATTTAAGATTCTTATCGTGCAATAAAGGCGACAGCTTCACTGTTATGGCTCTGTCCATAAAATCGTTATAACACGAAAATTACCTTATACTATATATACGTCAAATTACATTAGAGTTAATATACTCATGTCCATGATACCAGGAGTAGAGAAATTCTTCTAGTACTTTCGAGTTATCAGTCTTGTCACAGAGAACCACCTATTTTTACGCGGCCAACAAATGCGGGAATGGGTTGTCTTCGCCCTTGAACAATCAGTGCTGCTTTCAGAATGTTTTTAAAAGATTACTATAATATAGCGATTTACAAATTAAGATTAAGTGTCCGTACATAGAGTGGACTCTATCTCTTTATTTTCTTCTTCCTAGTGATAGTAATAATTTATTTTCTTCTTCCTAGTGATTTAATTTTTTTTCTTTTTACAGTGTTATATATAAGCTGTCGCACACGGCTTTCTGTTTTTTTTTCTGTCGCAGCTGACTTGAGCTGTTATATTATATTCAAGAAATTAATATATGTGACAATTTCAATTACTCGTATTTTGAGGTTGACATCGATCGTGGATTAAATAAATAAACATTAGCGTGTGATCTACGAAAATGTACACATTATTTGAAAAAATATTGACAATAGTGCTTATCAGCCATTATATTCGTAGTAATATTAAAAAAAAATGTTAACATCTGTGGCCTCCATTCAACTCCTGAAAAGTAAAAAAAAGCATTTTAAGCAAAAAAAAAATTCTGCGATTCGAATAAATAATACAAAGTACATTGATCAATCTTAAATTAATAAACGAATGTACGTTCAAGATGATAGAAAAGTTATGATGGATATTGAAAGGAGAATAGTCAATGCAACAATGTCATTAGGACATTAACACACATAACATATACATATGTACTAGATCCAAGCAGTATCAAAATTTGCTAAGATGATTGTCTTAAATAATATTTTAGTACGAATTTTGATGTATTTGAGTGAAACGTAAACGTGTAAAAATACTGAAAGGAGACGAATATATTGTTTGGAATTGCACGCACTGAGATCAACATACTCGTATAGGGTGAAAATGTATGTCTTAATACGGAATGAAATGTCAAGTTGTAATGAAGAAAAGCACTTTGACACAGTATGAACATATCGAACGATTGAATGAAGAGAAACTAACAAAAAATATACATGGAGAAAATCATGGTCTAGTCGGTAAGATCTTTAACATCCACCCGGAGGTTATGGGTCGGTTCTCTGTAGCACCTAAAAAATATTTTGTAAAAAGTTCCAGTTGATAAAATAGTTCGTCTGGAAACAATACTCGCTACAATCGAGTGTGTGTGAGAATTTTGTTGCTTCTTCGCGTGTGGAAGCGTTTCCAATACGTACAATTATTACAAATTATACAATTATTAGGTCCGAAGACAATATGGTGTCCCGACCATGTTCTTCAATACACCAGAGTAACCAATACGGATATTTTGAAGTGCACCATACGAAAGAAAAATAATTAGATAAAATAAAAAAATGTCGCCTCTCGAATTTTTCCTCAAGTTGATTCGGTAATAAAGTCGGTGGATTCTTATTATGTCTTCGCAAGACATTGCTTTGAGACGGCGGGGGACCGTCTATATTAGTTTTCTTTGTATTTCCTCCCCCTTATGGGGAGGTACAGGGACAGGGGATGTGGACTGGGGATGTAGTTAGAAGGGGGAGGAGTAATTTCCTTCTCTCATTGGCTGGGGAAAACGGTAGTAATCTTGTATACTTACACCCTATGTATCAGGGGATGGAAACCCTAAAGCTAATATTTACCTTGTAGTTTTCATTTCCTCTTTAAGAGTTTGATTTATTTGGTCGTTTTTATATTTTGTAACTTGTCATTTGTGCTAATTTTCACAGTTTTTCTAATTCAACAAAATAAATTTCTTTATAAATATTGCATCGCAACTTCATTTTAATAAAAAAACATTTTCCATGTTCTGAATCATAATTTCACCACTGTATTGTGTTGTACTCGTATTACAATTTTACTGTGTCCGCCAGTATAGCAAGTTTATTTATAATATTTTTCAACTAATCAGAAAAGTGTTTAATCAAACCTTAAGAGTAAACCAGACCGGAATCCTTTTTGAAGAACGAGCAACTCCCGTGCTGGAAAACAAACGTTTCACCTGGTAGGGTACGGAGGTCGTCAATATATTGTTGATATTATTTTACTACACTTTTATCGCAACAGTCACATTTATTCTGTATATATCTCGTTTTTATCATATTTTGTCCAAGATGTGTTTGCGTATTTTAAAGTTGATATCAAGATGTCATTGAAGTTTGAATTAAGTTATCTTCACAACGTACATTCTTCCTTTTCAAATATATTTTATTTAAATAAAAGTTGAAAAATTAGCACCGTTTTTATTGGTTTTTGAAGTTAGAGTAAACTTATGGAACCAAAGGTGATATACCTGAGTTTTATGAAATAAAAACATTTTGGACTCAAATTTAACATGTAATGTTTATATTACATTTCTGTTGAAAAGTTTAACTTGTTGTGCTAATTGCTATGTGATACTTTATGTGCAGAAATGTGTTAAAATGTGTTATATGCAGAAATGTGTTAAAAACGGGAAACCAATTTGTGACACTTTTAATTATTAACATATTTCAGATACTTCAGGCATTTAACCCGAAGCCACCGGTCTGAACGATAGTTATCTTCCCAACCTATTAAGTTTGTTAGAATAATCTACCACATAACAATAAGATTGTTAGGTGTACTCCATATAACGAAATTGTGATCCAGTACACTACTATGTTATTAAACTGCAATAGACACCTTTGGGAAATCAACAACACAATAGCATTATTGTATTACACTTTCATCGTACATAGTACAAGCTGGCAAGATCATTGTTAAGTGGTAATCTCTTCCGACTAATTAGAAATATGTTAAGGCCGTAAGTGAAAACATAATAGAATTTGATTTAAAAAAATTGGATACCAATGGAATTTGAGCCTCAACCTCGGACTGAAAAACAGACATACTATCAACTAGGCTATGGAGGTCATCATTAAGGAGATTTCTCAAGTTAATTTTTTTATGAATATCATACATTATGAAAATAGAATACTGTTATATAATACTTGGCGTTCGACCAGATAATTGGATGAACTTCTCGCTGGAGATGCCTCCCATTCAATGTGTGTCTATCTTCACGGCATTTGAGGTGGCCTCATCAAGGTATTACGTATAACTGAAAATAAAAAATGCCTCATTGTTTATTTTTTTCCGCTATTTCACAATTTATTCTTTCAGGTGGCACATGCTATAGTTTCCATTTTATTCTGTTGGAAGCGCAAAGACCAATCTTATTTTTCAGTTGGTTAAGGCTTTTTGATACTTCGTACTTGACGTCTTGCCCACGTGGCAGGCTTTTCCTACTTCGTACTTAAGGTCTTACCCACGTGACAGGCTTTTTTAAAACAGTGACATTATTCAATCAACTCCGCATTGAATGAAAACTGTTTCGGAATGAAAGCTTCGGTCTTGGGTCAATATTTTCGTCCTAGTGAAATCTGTAATAAATTCAAAGTTTTTCCTTTTCTTCTAGGGAGTATTTTTTTGTTTATCGTGCCGTGGTTCAATATCCCTGAATTCTACACCGGAATTTATGCTTTTCCTAATTTATTAGTGAATTTAAATACATATCTTCTGGAAGCACTGTTAAAAATAGCGTTATATAAATCTACCCTACAAACGCTTCAGTCTGCTGATCAACTTAAAATTTGGCATTGATCCCTTGAGACCCCATTTGCAAAAGATTGCATTTAAAAAAAGTACACACACGTGCATTATTGTTTTTTTTTGTGTGCTGGTTCGGTTCCTGGTGGTATTAAAAACATAATAAAAGGTTTCTGGTGTGATTCAAGAACTTATATAATAATATTTGTACATGCTAGAAATGTTTTGAGGTACTACTGTAATATTTTCTAGGCGAATTTTAATTCGAGAATCTTCATAATATCTTAAAATAATTAAGCCAAACTTGAAGGGGATTTGATTGAGAAATGGCCATTCAAGTTGTCTATTAAAGCTAAATTCTTGATGAAAATGTTAAATGAATTGTTTCTATACTACTTTAATATGTTCCGCTTTATCACCCCTGGCGGTGTCATCCCACACTACGTTGTTCAGAGCGCGGAGAAGCCTTATTGTAGTTAAAG
Source organism: Odontocerum albicorne (assembly GCA_949825065.1). Classification (NCBI taxonomy): domain Eukaryota; kingdom Metazoa; phylum Arthropoda; class Insecta; order Trichoptera; family Odontoceridae; genus Odontocerum; species Odontocerum albicorne. The sequence goes on along the minus strand of OX463852.1, from coordinate 17,139,295 downwards.
CAAAGCCCGCTAGAGGGGATCATGGCGTTTTTCATTTTATGGGGGCATCCCTCTTTCTAAGCACCTTATGAGAGTGCTCTTCGTACAAAACAATGTATTCTAGCTACTGACCCAACAACATACAAATTTATACAAAATGTCATAAGATTGAGCAAATAATAAATAACTATAAAATACTTTCGTAGATTTTTAAATGGAAATATAAAAAAAATCGTTAACAACAAAGATGAAAAAATATTTTTAAGAATATTAAAAGCTGCCATTTTGGAATATATGACCAGTATAGTATTTAAGTAGAGTGGTTTGAATTTTCAGGGTATCCTTTATTTTAGTGATTTGACCGCTCGTGCTTTGGGTCTTTGATCCTAGTTTATTAGTTTCTCAAGCATTGTAAAGAAATTGCGAGACTCTCCATAAATTGTCTACATCGTTTAGGTTTACTTACGCATGTTAGATGAAGTCTTTCCAAAAATATTTTGTTAAGTTAATAATAGACTGAAAACGATTCATTTTAGAGTGTGAATTATTTGATACGTCTAATAAATGTCCTAGGACTTTTGCTTCCTAAAATAATTTTGTTTTAGAGAAAATATCAACACACTAAATATGATACAATATTCAAAGTCATTATTTGTTTGACTGATTAAATTTATTATAATATACTACACTTTTGTTGTATATAGAACAACCTCGGGGGCTTCTTACCACGTGGAAATCTCTTTAAACCAACCAGAAAAATGTTAATGAGGCTTTAAGTGAAACTAGACTGATATCCTTTTTTTCAAGTGATATGATCCTAACACGTTTTACAGTTTATCCTAATATTTAAACTCAACTAGGATGAATTTTCTTGGACAATATTTCACCACACATTATTTCTACGTGAACCTCTGTATTGTATTGTATTACGCTTACATATAGGGTACTACCTGGCGGGCTTATTGTCAAGTGACAATCTCTTCCAATTAACCAGAAATATGTTACAGAAACCTGAAGGGAAAACTAGACTGAAATACTTTTTTATAAAAATATATGTTTCAATCCTACTATAAGGTTTTAAATATTTTGAAAGGTTTTAAAAAAATATGTTCCTGACATCTATTCGAGGTACAGAAATATTAATCTATTTACATTGGCAATACGTAGAACTAACTCGCCTAGTGCTTATATTTTGTTACGCGGGCAGTCCCTTTGCAATAGGGCCTCGGATGTTGATTTCTTCAATAATTCAGAAAAGTTTTTCAAGTATTTTGAAATTTCTTACTAATGAGAATTAGTTGTTTTGGCTTATCAATATTTTTTTTATTTGTTAATTTTTGTTTCTTGTTACTGTGTACATTTTTCTTAAGTCTTTATGTGTAATTGGGTTTAACCTTTATATGTAAGATTTATAAAATATATAATCTGTAAATCTGGAGCTCATCCTTATCATGACTTCTGAGTCGCCGTTTCTATCTCAAACTATAAATTAACGCATGGATGATTAGTGTTTTCCCACGGAGGATATGTTGAACAAACAAGAGAAGGAAGGCCGTCTGCAAACAGAAGGAGGTATACATGAGAGCTGAGTGGAGCGCCGTCGGCAAACAGAAATAATTGGGATCTGCGGGCGCTGACTGTGTCAGGGGAGGCGATGCATGCCACCCTCTGACACGATAATAATATTGTGTCAACACTATTACTTTATTGTTATGGAGAACTTATATGTATTAAAGTTCCTTTGACTTCAATTAGGATTTATAAGGGGATATGAAAATAGGTAACGATGTTAGCTGCTTAATGCCGAGCATGTTTTTATCCAAGCTAGCGTCCTGGTTTCGATTCCTGTCGGATTATACTTTTAGGTTGGGTTTACTCTGTATTATACTTTCATTTTATAGAATACAAATGTATTTTTATTGTTATGCTGCTATCTTTTCTAACAAATCAGAAAGATGTTTTTAAGAGCCCTAAGGGAAAATCACAGTAGAACGTTTAAAAAATTAGGATAAACGGACATCCATTCTTTGTTTGGAAAAGGCGTTTTACCAACAAGACTTTACTTTGAGACCTTATATCATTTTATTTTTTTCACATTTGACGCAAAACAACTATTTCTGGGAATTATTACGTTGAGCATTTTATATAATCAGTTGTTTTATTTCGAAATAATACATATATAATTTCAGTTTATATGGCCGTGTCTAAAGCGTAGTGAGTGAAATGTTATGTTTAAGATATATTTTCTTCTCCTTGTTGGGCTTCGTAGTCGAGGATCCTCTCGCCACTCCAATGTCAATCCAGTTAGAAAGCGAAACTGTGCCGTGGAGTTTGTTTCAAGTGAATAAGCTATTGCATACAATCAAACTTACAGGCCACACCGTTGTACTTGATCCGATGGCACGACGAAGTAAGATGATTGGAGACTATCGGTATGTTTTTTTTTTCTCTTTTTGAAAGAATAGATATGACTGAAATAATAGGTATCCTTATACCCCCGATACTGGGTGAAAAAAATGCCTGTGTCGTTCGAGGAGAGTAGCACAGCACAGGGTTCGATCCGGTGACCTTCCGCACCGAAGTCCAATGCGTTACCGTACGACAATGTACCTCTATATTTACATAAGTGTCTAACGGTTAGCATTCACGCTAAGCAAGCGCGCGCCCTAGGTTCGATTCCTGGAGGATTTGCTGCTAGACTGGTTTTACTCTTAGATTATTTTACATCTAAATGTTTATATTTGCATGTTGCTTATAAAAAATAAAATAAAAGTATTACAAAGCAATGCGAAAGTAGTGTAAAATAAAAAAAAACTCCGCTTAACGAAAATCTGTAATGGATTAAAATTGCCAATGATCTTGGAGCTTTGAGCTCCTTGATATTGGAATTTTGGGTTTGATATGTCAATACTATGTGCTTGCTGAAGTGCAACTGTTTGCACACAATAAACTAATATATACACAGATGTTATCCATCCGCAGGATGGCTGACAATCATACTCAATCACGATGCGCTTGGGTTTGTTTATCAGTTGGCAAAAATACACATTCCAATGAAAATAGGGATAAGGTTATAAATGTTACAGGCGAAAAATATTAGCTAATTTTTTTCTGAAACTTTTAATTTCTTACTATGTTAGAGGCAAGTTTTGTTCATTAAAAATATTGTTTTTTTTTCCTTGGATATTAGCTCCTGACCGTTTTTCCATCTTTTAGGTGGTCTTCCAGGAAGATCATCTCCAGAGACACTTTCATGCAGCGCTATATAGAGAGTTTTCGATGCTTCCATGTTTCAATGTATGTTTGTCAGTGTTTTCCTTATCTGAAAAAAAGACCTAAAATCTCGAAAAAAATTTAATCTCTCAACGAATTAGTGTCACCAAAGGAAAGTCTACCCGAAGATTTATCTCAAGTCACCCCTGTGATCAACCGCGCTCCACTTCTCGCTGTGATTGCATCGTTGTCGGTAACATATTGTTTGTTTTCGAATAACACTTAACTATAGTAAAATATCGTAAAAATGTCTTCAAAACGCAAGATTAGTGATGACTGCAAAAATACTCCGTAAAGTGCTTGTAATAAGTAAAGAGCTTAAAATCCTTGATTTAGTGCGAAAATAAAAGAAAACAATCACTGGCATTGCTATAATGTATGGAAATAGTGAATCTTCTATTCGTAACGTGTTCAAAAAAGATAAAGAAAGATGTACTAGCATATTTTTGCAGTTACACCTCAAACTGCAAAAGTTACTCTTGCATCTCAAAGTAAATAAAAAAATATTAGAAGGAGTTCGCTATTATCCGGAGATTCTGCCATCCGCGGGGGGCTTGGAAACATTCCTCGCGGATAACGGGGAACTACTACGTATATATTGTACAGAGATAAAATTTTTGCTTTTAAATCATCTTAATATTCGTAACAATATTATCAACAAAAAAATCACCACAACCTCAAACATAAAAAAAAACGAAACTAGAAGTGTAAAAGTAATTGTTTAAGTACACAAACCACCCCATCAATAATACCCTAATATTCTTAATTACCAAAATCACGCCAACAATATCACACCAATAGTAAAAAATCACGCTAATTATGGAACAAAAGAACATTGAAAATGATTTTTTTCTCACAATTAGTTGCGTCTTTCCGCGGCTCCACCCCTGAGATGACCCTGTGAATGCTATTCAGTGAACCACGACTCCCCAGCAAAGTCAATTTCCAACATTAACTGTAGCAGATTTTATCAATTACTACCCTTCTCGGTACAGGGGTGGACGACGGGCATTGTTTTAAGGGTTGAAATATGTTGTCAAAGTTGTTTTATTCCATTACTCTTTTTCAACTTTGAATTTATTTAATTTTACACGATTTTTTTGCGTTTTATTGAAATGAAATAAATACGAGTATAATTGCTTGTGATAGTAAAGGCATCGAGGTTTTATTTGAACTCCTTTTCGATTAAAAGTATTTTTATGATGTTTTTTAGAAGAAAAAAAGGTTTTCACTTTGACTGATCTATTTTTTGAAAGAAGGTAATTTATAATTCTTGGTTCTAATTAAACTTGAAAAAATGAGTTTAACGTTCGTTATTTATAATACTCCGATATGTGCATGTATATATCGATCGTCCAGTTCATTACTTAGACAACTCCAAATAACATGTTTTGAGATAATGAGAAAAGCAATATTATAATCGTCACCATAAATCAAATACTATTCATTTTTGCCCGAGTTTTATATATTTTATCAATAGATGTTCATAAAATCTATTGATAAAATATATAAAACTCGGGCAAAAATGAATAGTATTTGATTTATGGTGACGATTATAATATTGCTTTTCTCATTATCTCAAAACAGGTTATTTGGAGTTGTTTGAGTAATGAACTGAACGATCGATATATGCGCTATGCACATACATGTATTTTTTTTTTCTCAATTAAGGTAGTTATTTTAACTTGTTTATTTTACTATTGCAAGTCATATAAATATTGCTTAGTATTTAATGAATTGATAATATTTATTTTTGGTTAACGTTCGTTTTCTCGAGTAACATTTCTATTGGATTGCTCTTTGTCAGTCTCAAAGTTTTCGAGTATGGGTGACGTGTGCAGCTTAAGGAAACACTTGCAGCCAATTTTTTTGGAAGACTTCCAAAAAATTATGATTTCATGACTTACACTTCACCTAAAGCCGAAAGTATAACTGTCGCGTATCAGAAGATTTCTTTTGGTAAGTGTTCTAAGGTTTTCTTATTTTTTTTTTAATAAATATATACAGAGGCGTGAAAGTTCCTAATCTAATAGCCACAGCCATCACTTTACTATCCTTACACTAAACTAATTTTATTTTGTTATATTTTTAATCACTCAAAAATAGTGGATTCGAATCCTTGAGGAGACTCTGGTCTCTCAACGTAAACTGTCTTTTTATTATTAAGGTTTTATAAATTCATATTATTGTGAATATATTTAATTTATATTAGTATGAAGGTGTTTTCAATCTGTAAATATATTGGAAAAATATATGATGAGGTATACAAGCGTGTCGATTGAACTGTTAATAAATTAACGTACAGTACCCGGCGGTAAGTAATGCACATCGTTTGTAGAGCGTCGTCTCTGTCGCACGATGCGCTAACAGTTCGGTATCATATTCACGATGCGGTTAGCGCATCGTGCGGCAGAGACGACGCTCTACAAACGAGATGTATTACTTACCACTGGGTACTTGTATATTATGTTTTTTTTTGTATGGCATGGCCCTGGGCCTGTTGAGCCCCGTGTATATGCGAGTACTTACTTGTTATTTCTTTTTGACTACGAATTATTTTGATCATATCTGTGTTTTCATATTTATATCTTTATTGTAACATCTTGCATTATTGTATTCACTCGCACACTGAATATGAATTTTATTTTATCAAAAAATTTAATGGTCGAAATCTACTGTAAATAAACATGCTTATCAAATAACTGTAGATTCTAGTTTTCTAAGAAATACATTTAAACTGATTCATAAAAAAATGTGCTTTTTACATAATACTTAAAAAAACTCATATAACATACTACTCAGATCCAAAAGTTTCCGACATTTATGTTAACTAGAGCCGATCGAAGACATGTCTATTGAATACAGCGAAGTTTATTTAAAAAAAGGGAAAATAGGTCGAAATAAAACAACGTACAGATGCTGCTGGATTTTTATCTTCTTTTAAAGAAACTGTCTTATATCGATTCCAGTCGACATATTACTGAGGATAGGGGTATTAAATTTATTTTATATGTAACATCGCCTCACCATGCAATGGGCGTGGCCGGTGTGGTATCTCTGTTTACATACTCCAACTAAAGTACATACAAAAATAAAGTTTTTGGATTATATATTTTCTACAAAACCATTTGGTATATTATAAGCTGGTCGTGAAAATATTATATTTTATCCTTTGTGTTTTCTAAATTTATTTTCCATCGGCGTGTACACATCATATTTCAATGAAAATACCTTTGTTCCAGGTCACGAAAGATCGCGGGAACGTGGCAGCAAAAGTGAACTTTTTATCTTTCCATAGACAACAGAGTGGAAGGGAGCAAAATAAAGAGCAGTTTTCCCGCCACGCGGTCAGTTTGTTGTGCATTGGCTAATGGCGCCACGTGGCGGCACCTCTGACTTCCGCTCGCTATTGTGCCGTCCTTCCGGAGCGCGGGAATCGCCATTGTTTGAGCGCGCTTCCATACAAAGCACTGTGTACGGTGGTTCATTGTTTATATGTTTGAACATGCGAAAGGGTGTTTTAAGTTCGATGACTTGAAAAGTCAGAGAAAAACTATTATCCATCATCTACCCTTTTAGTGATTTTATTTAGCTTCTTACAGAGGCGGGAAAATTAATTGATTCAACATTTTTTATTGTTATTGAGCACATAGTGCACAAATTGGTAATCAATATGGACCCAGGCTGGTAATCAATATGGATTTTCAAATGACTTTATCTACTAACAGTCGTAAAGTGAAGTTTTAAATTGCATAGATTTACTTTGTTGTGTTGTTCGACTTATACTGTTTTCCTATTGTAAAACCCTACTTATATGTCAATGTTAAATTCTATATATTGTTGTTATTTAATATTTGTATCAATAAGGTCGTATGGCCGTTGAAACAAATAAATTATATAATTAAACCTCCATTTCTCTTTATTCTATAGAAAATATGATGACCTCCGTGGCCTAGTTGGTAAGAAGCTTATTTTCCAACCTAAGAATTCCGGGTTCGATTCCCGTTGGAATTCAGATTTAAAAAAAAAGCGTACAGTCTGGTTTTCACTTAAGGTCTCATTAACAACTTTATAACTGGTTGGAAGAGATTGCCATATACAACGAAAATGTAATTCAATACAAGTGTAATACAAAAAAATATTTTTGATCGTCTTCGGAAAGTATTGTGCAGTTACACATACATATCATCTCACCATATTCCTTTTGAGGTGGCAGAGAGGGCCGATCTCCACACCTTCCTTTCCACTACCTCTAAAGCAATTTTTACAAAAGAATTTTCTCCGTGGTGTGGTTATACCTCCCACTTGTTAATATCGTTGAGGGTAATTTCTCATTACAGTAGAGTCCCGATTATCCAAACCAAACGAGATTACGGAAGGGTCGGATAACCGTGATGACGGATCATCTGGAACTACCGGAAACAACTTATAAAAAAACTCGAAAAAAAATATAACGAAAAAAAATTGTGCGTAGTACAAAATAATTGTCCTCAGTGAGATAGATGCAAAAGCCTTGTTAACTGGGGATACCACAAATGAAAGGCAATAAACCCAGATATTTTAAAATTGTGTCCAAATTAAATTACCTCTTGTTTTTCGCAAATAGTGTGTATTTCTTGTCATATGTAAACTAAATAAAAAAAAATTATCATATAGAAAGAACCATATTCTTAAAAATCGGCATTCCATATTTTTTTTACATTTTGGCTGTGGTCGAATAATCCGGAATACCGAATGATTGAAGGTTGAAAATTGAAAAAAAAACTAGATTATATTGGGTTATGTTGGCTACAGTCTCCATTATAAAATAAAATACGTAATTATTATAACAATTCAGAGTCGGGAAATTGAAACCCCCTCCGAGTGTTGACACTTTCTCTGTGTGGCGTGTAATCTCTGTTTTTATTTAATTTAATGGAGTATGGGCTCGGGTTGATGACAATTTTATTTAAAGCTCGTGAGAAATAATAAATTATAAGTCGAGGGTAATTAAAAAAGTTTTTATGTTAAAAATTAATCATAAACACGCAACAGAAGTCGCAAATATAAACCTTTCATATAATAGCAACAAATTAATATATTATATTTGAAAAATATTGGACTAGTTCCCTGAATTTGGAGATTTAATTCGACCTGGGGTTTTTGCGTTCGATTCCCGATGATATCCAAAAAATAAAAAGAAACAGTTTCAGTTTGATTAAATAGTTCGTTTGGTAATGATTCTTGCACGCGCCGAGTACATAACATATGTGAATGTTAATACCTCTTCACGCGATAGTGTTGCTAAAATATGCAATTACGAACCGCGCGTTCCGTGTCTACTACAGTGGTTCTAATCCCAAAATAGTGTTTCAGACATATCCTTCAATATGTCTGCAACACCATTTCGGAAATATTAAAAGATGGTATTCAAATTGAATCATTTAAATATTTAATAAACATTATTCAATCTGATATGTGTATGAACATCAAGTCACTAAAATTTGTATTCTAAATTCTGTGTTCAAATTTTAGTATCAAGAGGTTAAACTCTGTGTTAAAAATATTTTTATACAAGTCCATATAAAACCACCACATGTATCGTAAAATATCTCAAAACAGTTAAAATGTGGTGATCGATTAATTATTTTTTTAGCCACGATGTTTCCCGGCCATGTTTATCAATACGTCCGAATTACCGAACCGGATCTATTGCAGGGTTTCATATGAAAAAAAAATATGGCTTCGGTCTAGGTAGAATAAATTAATTAATTTTCTTTATATTTAAAATCTATCGAATAATGTATTTATTCCCTAAAAGTTTGTAAGCCTCTGTGTTGCAAGACAACACAAAAATGTATTTTTGTCTATGACCATTACCAAGCTCGCCATAGATAATTTTTGCCATGGATATTAAAATATGCGGAGAAGATAGGGAGATGACAAATATGGACCGGAAACGATCCATTTCGGCGGGAAAATCTCGCCGGAAGTCATCCATCGGGCGGGAAACGGCGAGAGCCACCGCACGCCGCCATACTTGTTATTTTTCAATTATATTTTTGTATATTTTTGCGAATTTATGAACTGATTACAATTTCTATTGCGCAAAACATAAACCCGCGGCCGTTGCAAAATATTTGTTTATAATAAAAAAATAAGTATCAAAAATGAGCGATGATTTGCAGCTTTTGTGTATAACATAGTGAATGCTTAAATAGCGTTTCAAGTCGTTTTTGTTCGTGATTTTTTTTATAAAACTTTTATGATGAAACTGGTATATCCTGTCCCACCCGCCGTATTCACCGGACCTAATACCCTCCGATTACCACTTATTGCGGTCTCTACAGAATTCACTTAAGGGGAAGAACCTCAACCACGGAGGTCTGCAAAAATAATCTGGAACAGTTCTTCGTTATAATAAAAAAATAAGTATCAAAAATGAGCGATGATTTGCAGCTTTTGTGTATAACATAGTGAATGCTTAAATAGCGTTTCAAGTCGTTTTTGTTCGTGATTTTTTTTATAAAACTTTTATGATGAAACTGGTATATCCTGTCCCACCCGCCGTATTCACCGGACCTAATACCCTCCGATTACCACTTATTGCGGTCTCTACAGAATTCACTTAAGGGGAAGAACCTCAACCACGGAGGTCTGCAAAAATAATCTGGAACAGTTCTTCGTCCAGAAAGATGTGAAGTTCTAGGGGGATGTAATTTAAAAGTTTCCCGAACGGTTGCGTAAGTTAGTGAAGCAAAACGTTGCATACACAACAGAATAAAGTTATGTCGAAATATTGGGTCCTTACATGTGGAATTGGCGTTTTGTTTGGGAGGAACATAAAGTTGATTTTTTTTAATATAATATATTTATTTAATCAAAGTATGTACCATTGCTATCTATGCACTTTTGCCATCTCATAAGTAGTTCATCGATCCCTTTACTAAAAAAACCATTCGGACGGGAATCAATAAAATCTTTGAAGTCGGTTTGGACTGCCCCATCGGAGTTGAATTTTTTCCCTTGGAAGAAGTTATCCAAATTTCGAAAAAAATAGTAATCTGTTGGGACAAGGTCCGGAGAGTACGGTGGATGTCTTAGACATTCCAATTGAAGCTCTTCTAATTTGGTTGCCGTCTGTTGTGCAGTGTGTGGTCTAGCGTTATCATGAAGCAGCAGTGGCCTAGAGCGATTAACCAGCCTCGGTTGTTTAGCAGCTAGCTTTTCCATCATGGTTTGCAGTTGCTGACAATAGACATCTGCCGTAATCGTCTGGCCAGATTTAAGAAAGCTGTAGTGAACGACACCAGCACTAGTCCACCAAACGCTCACAAGTAACTTTTTTGGAGTCAATTTTCGCTTGGGGCATGGTTTGGCTGGTTGGGCAGGGTTCAGCCATTGCGATGAGCGCTTCCGATTATCATACAGGATCCACTTTTCATCACAGGTAATGATTCGATTCAAAATCCCTTCATTATTGTGCCGGTTGAGTAATACAACGCAGCAGTCAACGCGCGTTTGTTGATTTGCTTCACTCAATTCGTGAGGTACCCACCTTTCAAGCTTTTTCACCTTCCCAATTTGCTTCAAGTGGATTAAAACAGTTTTATCACTAACACCGCAGCCTGCAGCTAACTCGGACGTGGTTTGCGATGGATCCGCTTCCACAATAGCCTTCAATTCTTCATTATCAACTTTGGTCTCCGGCCGTCCACGGGGCTTCTTCTGCAGGTCGAAATTTCCAGAACGAAAACGTTGGAACCAAAAACGCACTGTGTTTTCTTTTGCGGCACCGTCGCCATACACATCATTAATCCTTCGAGCCGTTTCTGCAGCACTGGTGCCACGGTGGAACTCGTACTCGTAAATAACGCGATATTTCAAGTTTTCCATTTTGTAAACTGAGTGACGCAAAGAAAAAAAACAATTGAGGAAAAAACAAATGAATTATAATTTTCGAAACACAAATACTTGAGTAAATAGCTGTATAAATTTGAGTTTGAAATTCCTAACCAAAGAGAAGATATTTGAGATCAAAGTTGCAAGTACGGCAAAACGCCGGTTTCGTATGTGAGGACCTAATATTTGTATAAAAAAATAGCGTTTGAATTTCAAACGAAAATACAAAGTTATTTTCCAGATCACCCTATATATTCAAACTGAAATATAAAAATAGATGTATTATTAATTTGTTTCATTTAAATAAATATTTATTTAATAAAATGTCAGGTGTCTCATATTTTTTTTACAGCGCTATGCACGCTGAAATTACGTTATATAAATCAACCCGATGAAAGACAGCAACATGTTGAACCTGTTCAATATACTTTTGACTTTTTGGTATCGGAACATCAGATTTTAGCTGTCAAAACTAATTGACGATGAAGTGCGAAATCTCACACACTATAAACCAATGCACGCTCAGGAGTAATCTAACTATAGCGTTGTCTGGCAATCTATAAAGATCACGTGGATAGTTGAACATTATCGTTTCACTTCCATGGCTTATTTGGTGGAACATTTCTATCCCAGCTTGGGGGTTGTCGTTGGTATTTTTTTAAGAAGGGTTTCAGTTTGATTTTCTCTTAAAGCCTCTTTAACATTTTTCTGGTTAGTTGGAAAATATTACCAGTCTGGTTTCCACTTTAGGCCTGTTTTGAGATCGTTCTGGTTAGTCGGAAGAGATCGTTACGTGGTCATAAGCTCGCTAGGTTGTATTATATACAATGAAAGTTTAATGCAATACAATTGCCACACGGTAATAAACCCATTGTATTCTATACAACTAAAGCGTAATATAATACAATTTACATTTTGTAGCATAAGGACTTTTACTGTATTATATTTTTGTAATTATGCAAAAAGAGACCAAAGCAACAAAACACATATTTTTTTATTATTTGATATATTTAAAAACACAGATTAATCTTGTATGTGCAAAAATATCAAGCTTCGTTAAATGGATGATTAGTAATCATATAACGACTCAAAGTTTTTTGTTTCGTTCAAGCATATGGTATACAAAGTTTTATTTATTTATTATTATTTATTATTACACATGACAAGAAATATACACAATTTGCGAAAAAACAACAGGTAATTTGATTTGGACATACAATTTTAATGAATCTGGGTTTGTTGCCTTTCATTTGTCGTATCCCCAGTAAACTAGGCTTTTGCCTGAATCTCACTGAGGATATTTAGCATGAAAAAATAAATCGATACTTCTTTCCGATTTTTGATTACACAAAAATAAAACCCCGTTGCACGCTCTCATTAACCTGACAAACAGTGACACTCAACTGCAACTGGAAACATCTTGCGAAATTAAACTCCTCACACATCATCACTCCAGAAAGACCAAAAATATTTGCCCACAATATACCGCACACAATCATAAGAATAAAAATAAAAATTAAAACAAAAAATACACAAACACAAATACAAAAACAACCAAAATTAAAACAACAAGAAGAAACCCACACTCACGAACTCACACAAATCCTTTCCACCCGTCATTCATCCTGAAAGCCCAAGTACTCAAAATCCTGTCGCAATAACAACCACGCTCCGATCGACTGTCGAAATGGTTTTCCTACCTTTACCTTTATTGAAGTCGGCACGCCATTGTATGTAATGGGAGCCAATAAGCATATTGCCTTTGGGCAAAAGAGGTTTTAACTCTAGGGACGGTGAACATTTCATTAGTTGCCATGCGTGTCATGTGTGTCTGCATCTTCTCTTCCTCTCGATGGTAGTGCCAGAGAATGGATTTGAGATGTAAATTGGCTATATTCAGGACCTGATACTCTCTGAAAAGCTTCGCCGTGGGATACCGTGGCGAAGGATAAAGTGGCGAAGTATTTCCTCAATTGCTCAGAAAAAGTAAAATGTGGGTTGTGTCTTTTTTATATAATGTCCATATTTGCAAAGAAATAAATTAAAACAGCACAATTGTATGGATTTGTCTATAATTGAGGACCTTCGTGGCGTGGTTGGTAAGATGCTTGACTTCCCCTTTGTTTTTGTTTTTTTTTTGCAATTGAAATTAGATTTTTGATAAAGAATGTGGTCGTTTAAAATAAATAAATAAATTTAACAATATAGTTAGTCCGACCCTGATAGGCATTTAACCGGAAAAAAGCAAATAACTTAACCGGAAGAAAACTGGAGATATCGTGAAAGTTCCGCCGCAAGATTTAAAATTTAAAGGGTTAACGACTCTCGTTAAGTGATAATTTGGATTTAACGACTTTTATGATGTTTTGCGTTAGTTATTTCAGGAACGTATTTTATTTCGATAAAACTCGAATCCTCAAACATTTTATTGGATTTCTAGAAGATTTGATTTCAGAGATGAAGAAAATTGACATTTCACAATAACATCTATCCTGAAATATTTATTTTAAAGTAAGCCCTCCATTTCCTCAGCTAATTGGTTCCAGGAAAACGGCGCGTAAATAGAGCCATTAATTGCTACGTTAAAAACGTGATCTTTTAAATATTTTATTCTTCTTTCTTCTTCTGCTAGTTCGTTATGCACTTTACAGCACATTCGTGATTAATAAATTTGATCTAGTGATCGATTTGAGCACACTGGTGAAAACATATGACTTAATTTTTTCCGGTCAGAAGAATTTCTACTATACTCTTGAAGTGAGTTTTTGGTTGTATTCCTTACCAGACCTATTTACCAAGTTGGTGATCCAAGGAAAGGTCCTGATTACGAGGCAGATACAGTATTTCCATTATCCCTTTCATTCTGATATGTGCGAATTGCCTGAAAATTCGCAGTTGTGTAGTTTTATTCTTAAGTTAAAAAATCTTTGGCTATACTTTAATAAGTATTTACTTTAATAAGTAAAATACTTTAATAAGTATTTTTTAATAAATATAAGTGCTTACTGATAATTCAAAAAACATATTTTGATGAGAGCAATGCAATTTTTTAAACGAAGAAAAAAATATCAAACGTACCATTGACTGTACCTATTCCAAATTACTCTCACTGGATGAATCTATCATTATTACTGTGGTCACTCTTACAATTGTGTTTCAAGTGTCGATATTGTTAGTTTGAAAAATCAATACCGTGTCTTTTCTTAGCTGTTATTTTCAATTATTCCAGTTCCAGAATAAAGCGCGTTAAAGTGCATTGTATCTAATATGTAGTCAAATACATTTTTACGTAGATCTTGAATGTTTATAAGTTTTGCTTACACTTCGCTAAATTCTCCTTTAATTTAGGTCACATTGCGAGTAGTAACGTAAGGTCAACTACAGGTTTACCATATAATAACCATAGAATGACAGCATTTTCCCATATACTCGTACATATTTGATGGTTTTAGATTGTAAGGTTGCCTGCTCAGATTTATTTAGACTGAGGATCGATCAAAGTTCATATAGCCCAGATGTGTTGCGGGCTTACCGCAGAACTGCATATCCAGTATACAGTATCGGAATATAGGTTTATTCTCTAAATCAATATATTCTTCTAACGGTTGAGAACTTTAATCACATTTTCTCAACTGCAATTCTTGTATCACTTTTTAAATTTCATTTTTCCTCTTCGAATTTTGATTTTCCTTTGTGAAATAATATTTCGACACTTACAGCTTGATTTAATATTTCTTTGATATATGTTATGATATAAATGTTTTTGAGATTATAAAATCTAATTAAAATATACATGAATGTAATCGTTTATATAAGTTTGTTTTTTACATTAATAGGAGTTTTACAAACATATGTGCTAATTTAATCATTTAATAAACATTTGTTTAATTTCAAGATTTCATTATTTATTGCAATACGTGAAAATACATTTATTAACAAGTGTTAAAATTTCAAAGGTTATTTTTGTCGTATTTATTTATTTAGGCCGAAGACTCTTGGTGAGTGAATGAAAAAAAGGAAGAAAATAAATACAGCTGAGTATTTTATCAAAATAAATTATGAAAGGAAGAATCCATTTAGTACCGTAATCTAAAATTTTGTGGAAACTGCAAACAATTTAGAATCTAGAAATGAAGTGCTATTTATTTGCACTTGATTAATTAATTCATGACTAACCCATAGTCTACAAGTTTTTCAGAGATTTCCATTTTTTTGGACTAATGCTCCCTAGGAATATCCTAGGATAAGTAAAAGCTCCCCAGTATAACAAAATATATTTTTAGAGACAGTAAAAAAACTGCATTTTTATAATACTAACGTTTAGGTTTATGGGCTGTGTTGTGAAACCATAGATTTTATTTCTATGTTATCATAAATTGATTTTTGTTTCATACATATAAAATACTATAAATATAACTGAAAACCCTTGATTCTATTTTTTTGCAGTTGTGAGATTAATGACGTTCACAATTGAGCTATACGACCAGGGTGCTACTTTTAATACCGAAATATTTAATATATTCCATAGTGATTTCATAGAAACCTTAAAAATAAAATATCCTGCTAGGGGGCGATATTTCCTCTTGTCAACATCTAAGATTATGTCCAACGTATGTGTATTCTCAAAGACTTTGTAAACAGTTATATATTAATAAACAATATTTAGCATTATCTGTACCGTTGCACATACATAATATCACCCCATTTTCCTGCTGGGGTAGGTAGAGAGGGGAGAGCGCCATACTTTCTATCTCGACACACATACACACACACACTTCGAATTTTCAACATCCGTATACCTTCTCACATAGTTCTACGGTTTATTATTTTCGTTCTTTCAAACATCATTCGCTTGATCCAACCATGTTTTCATTTGTCTTCGTATACCACGCTTATCTCTCACATTTGTCTTCGTATACCACGCTTATCTCTCACATTTGTCTTCGTATACCACGCTTATCTCTCCCATTTGTCTTCGTATACCACGCTTATCTCTCACATTTGTCTTCGTATACCACGCTTATCTCTCACATTTGTCTTCGTATACCACGCTTATCTCTCACATTTGTCTTCGTATACCACGCTTATCTCTCACATTTGTCTTCGTATACCACGCTTATCTCTCACATTTGTCTTCGTATACCACGCTTATCTCTCACATTTGTCTTCGTATACCACGCTTATCTCTCACATTTGTCTTCGTATACCACGCTTATCTCTCACATTTGTCTTCGTATACCACGCTTATCTCTCACATTTGTACTATATATTTGTTCCGTTAGTATTTTTTCATTCATTCGTTACACATGCCCAAACCATCTCACAGTGCTCTTCTTAATCCTACTCATCAAATCAGTCTTAAGTTCACATTCATCCCAAATCACTTCAATATGTATTCTGTCATACATTGTTACCCAATGTAGTCTTCTATGTGCACGCATTTCTACAGCATCTATTCGACTTATTCAGCATGTTTTCATGTACACGTTTCCCTCCCACATATCAAAGTTCATAGTATAATACTGTTGTGTCGTTATAATATATAAATAATTATCGTTTGAAGTAATTTCAGCAATAGAAACAAAAATCTCAGTATCTAAACGCGCCATTAATTTTTCTTCACGAATACAAGACTTAAAAACTAGAGTAGGCACGTTCTTATATCGTTATGACTAAAATTAATCTGGTCGTTAAAATATACGAAGATTCATAAATCTTTCGTTTTCTAAACTACTCAATTTTTTGCGTACAAAAAAAATTATGAAGTTTTATTATTGGACATTTTGATTTCAATATAAAAAGCGTGCCGTCTGAATATATATGATGGGTTGGATCTATTGTAAAATGTCAGCCATTGTTGTCATTTGCCGCGGTTTTAGTCTATTGTCATTTTGATGCAATTTGTCTATGATCTATCATAGAGCAGCTGCAGATACGCCTATCGTGAATTTGTTCCCAAATCATTCTCGTATATGTTGTAAATTATGAGTTGTATATTTGAGATAAATGGGAAGAGGAGCTTACCAAGGAAATATTCTTGAAAGGACGAGAAATATTGAAACGTAAGGGGCTAAATCCTAAGATA
Source organism: Odontocerum albicorne (assembly GCA_949825065.1). Classification (NCBI taxonomy): domain Eukaryota; kingdom Metazoa; phylum Arthropoda; class Insecta; order Trichoptera; family Odontoceridae; genus Odontocerum; species Odontocerum albicorne. The sequence continues at coordinate 17,122,077 of OX463852.1, read as the reverse complement.
TTTTTTACCAAGGCGACTAGCACCCGGCATATGGTATACGCCTATTTAAACAAATCGAGTTTTCAGCTTATTTAATATTTGTTAAGTCTGGATGATTCAAAACTTTAGTGACCATCAATTTAGTTAACACATATTTCGATCTCAATTAATGTTAATAATTTATTTTATGTTGATATAATATTAAAAAAACTATAAGTGTATTGAAATAACACCTTTATAATATTCATTAGCAAAAAATGACTCTGACTTATTTACATTTTTAGTAGACCAATCATCTTGTATGTTGTTATAAGTTTTGATAAATTAAAAATTTTTCAAATACTGAAATAGAAAAAAAATACTCTTCTTTCATCTTTTCTTCTTCTTCGAGGAAAGTAACTCATACTGTAACCGTTGTATGTCGTGTACATTCTTGTCTCGGTATTTCACTGCTCACAGATTATGTTCCTCTAGTTGCTCCAGCGCATTGGTGATATACCCCTGCTCCTGCCACCCTCCACATTATTAGTGACTATGAGTCATTTCATGTCTTCTGAGCGAGAAATGTGACCGATAAACTGTAGAATGCGTCGTGTGAATAATCTTGTTAGCCTCTCTGAAGTGTTAAGTCCTTCCAGTATTAAGCTATTTGTTCGTAGTTCTGTCCAAGGAAAGTCAGTAATCGCTAACAATACCACTTCTAGAAAGAGCCTATTCTTGATTTTTACTGTCCTTTTCTGAAGTTTCTGAAACATATAGGAATATTGAGAAAATCAGGATTTTAACAATACGTATTTTCGCTCCACGAGAGTTGTGATTGTTTCTCCAGATAATTCTTAGCCTCGACATATCACTCTTCCCCATATTTATTACTCTCTCGATTTCGGTTTCATACCCACCATTATCAGCAAATAAATTACAGATTGTGGTCATTGTTAAACCAATTTCAACATATGTTAAAGTAAGTATTTTATTAATCGGTTTATTTAAAAAAATAATTTGAAATAGGTAATCGTATTATCAGATAAACAAAACTTATTTTGGCATGTGATACTTAAAAAGTGCTCGATACAAAATAATGAGTAACAAGTTTAGTTACCTCAAAAAATATATTGTTTTCACTTTTGGGTTAGTCTTTTTAAATGTTATTGGCCTTGAGATATATGGAATAAATAATGCCAAAAGGCTGATTATAAAATACTTAATACCATTAAATATCAACACCTTAACATTGTTATTTAGTGTTGAATAACCATACCCTGAGAGAAACGTGTCATCTGATTATAGGTTGCCTTGGTTGTAAGAATTGTTATCTAGTTATAAGTAGTATGTAGGTGTTAACTAATTCAAAGAAATCATATATTACAATTATAAAAATAAAATGACATGTAGGGAATAAAAATTAAGTAAGTTCATAATTATAATATATAAATAAGATGAGTTAAGATATACATTTGTATATAGGTATAGTATTTTGTTTATAGCTTGTTAAATAAAAAAACAATGTTCAATTTTTTATTTAATTTGAATAAACATAATTTCTACAGTGTTAACGGTAAAAATCTAGAAATATCCAAACTATTATATGCCAGCTCGAAACAGACGTTAATATAAATATTAGAAGAAATTGTTCACATTTCTCTTATATTTTCGCAAATCATGTATTTATTCACAAAGCATATTAATCATAGTTATTGTTCACAATATCTAATCGTATAATAATTAATCTGCCATTTTAAAGCATCATCAGCGACCGCAACTCCAGTTGGAGTGAAGTGAGATGCAGAACCACGGAGCAATTAATTCTATCACTTCTATCGCCACATTTCCCTCTAAAGTGAAATGACAGTTGATGATTTCGCTCGTTTGTTCAACGGGCTGAATCTGACTGTCAAGATGGAAATAGTTGGAAATAAATGTTGGCATTGATTCAAAATTAATGTAAAGTTTTTGTTTTAAATAATTATTCACGGGTGTTTTAATATAAAGCACGATTAAAGTCAGTCCAAATGTAAATCTGCAAAAAAATATGACTGAATTTTACGATTAGAATAGTTTTTCTAATTCAGACAAATGTTTGAACATAAATCATACATCAAACAATATAACATACTAGTACAAACCATCCCGCCATATTCCTGTCGGAGGAGGGGGGCGGGACAGAGTTGGCATAACCCTAAACTTTCGTATCTCTACACACATATTCTGCCTCTTCCATATTCATATACCTTCTCATACAGCTACCACAATTTATTCTACATTTTACTTTTCCTTCTTTCAAAATATCATTCACTTAATCCAACCACAGTTCTCGTCACGCCTTTTACTCAAATCTGCACTATATATTTGTTTTGTTGATCTTTCTTTGTTCATTTCTTCTACATGCCACATCCATCTCAGAATACTCTTTGTTCATTTCTTCTACATGCCACATCTATCTCAGAATACTCTTTGTTCATTTCTTGTACATGCCACATCTATCTCAGAATACTTTTTTTCATCTTACTCAACGCATCAGTTTTTATTACACATTGTTCCGCTATGTATTCCTCTCAGTGCACGCAGTTCTGCATTTGTTCTGATATTTATAGTATTTTTCCACGTCAACATTTCACTTCCATGCATCGTTGGAGCTAAAATGTTGTTTTGGACTATTCTTAGCAAATTTCAATACTCTCTAGTTCGAATATATGTGTTTTAGAACCCTATTGAGTTTGTTTCCTATTGCTACAAACCGTTCGCTATCCCTCGTAACTCTTCCACCATTTGACAAAATACTACCCAAATTGAAAGATTCTTCTAATTACTTAAAATTTTCCTTGTTTACCCATATATCTCATTTACTTTTCCTTTCACGCTTTTCTTTCACTATGACCCAGGATTATATATAATTCATTCTCAGATCTTTCTCTTCGCGTCTCCCATACTGTTTACTTATCAAACTCTGTGATTCATCTTCATTATCCGCTACTACTACCAAGTCATTGTTTGCTGTCAAGTAACGCACGGAAGAAAATCCAGACACTTTCAGGATTTTTTTCTTTCTGTATACGACACATCATTAAAGCAACGATAGGGACGTTTATTGCCACTTAACATTTTAGATAAAAAATCGGTAATGATCAAATTGAACATTTTGTTACGCGAGCATAATTCCGATAATTTTCATGACCGAGTTAGTTAAGACGCTTATCTTCCAGCCCGGAGGTTGCCAGTTTGATTTTCTTTGGTACCCATTTTTTTGTAAGAAAGGCAAGTCTTGTTTAAGGTTTATTTAATATATTTCTGTTGATAGGGAGATAATTTTATATGACGATAACCTAAAATTTAATTCAATGCAATATCGTTAGTTTGTAATTTTTCGACGAAAATGACAATTAGAAAAATGAAATATATAATTACGCGAAGCATTAAACGATAATTTTGTCTGAAAAAAGTGTCTTCAGTTAACATATGATATCACAGAGTATGCCTTCAAACAGAAGTTCTAGTTGTCCCGCGATGTGTTGTTGGCATCACTGAATTGCTTCTGTCACTGGGGAACTATAAACAGTGTCTTCCTCCGTCATCGCCGCTGACTGGCGCTATCAAGAGTTAACATTTCACGATGATGGAAAAATTCATTTTGGGTTACACGAAAAGCTTGTACTTTGGTTTATTTATTTCCTGTGTATTTTTAGTTTCAAAACAGATAAATATATCTGGATTATAACTTGTAACTGGCGTACGTGCTGTGAATTTGTGGGGTGTTTTTTGTAAATGTTATCTGGAAATTTTTGGAATTGTTCTCCTCTTATTATTATCTCGTATGATTTCATTCTTACAGTTGGATATTCATCAATAATACAGTCTCGGTAATAGCCAAATGAATCTTCTTCAGTCTTCCAGGCAATTAACATATTGGACATTTCTCCAGTGTAAAAGATACGAGCACAACGGGAAATTAATGAAATCTTATCTTTGCACGTTATGAGCACTGGAACCGTGATCACATTGAAGACGATTCAGGGTATATCACAATCTTCATGGCAGATCAAGTCCTTGGAGATGAACATTACGATATTAAGGATGTGGAGATTTTCGACCGAGGACCGATTCCATTGCTGCTGTCAGCTATCTGGTGAGGTCACATTTCTCTCAGGTAATCACTGTGTCTCGATCCAGAAAAATCGTCTGGATCTAAGGCGAATATCAGGTAATACCTAGATGCATTGATAGCGTGTCATTCGGACATACCTTCTGGTATTCTCTCATCAAATTGGAATTGTGAATTTCAAATATGGCATTTGTTAAGGTTTGATCTCTCTTATCTTTAGAAAGGAAACATCTTAGCAAAATATATTATAGTTACTGCAAGAATCGTAAAAAAATTATAGTGATGTTCTTAATTACACACCAATATGCATTTTTCTTGTCGGAATAGACAGAATGAAAAGTGTACAATACTTTCCGATCGCGACAAATAACTCTTGTTTCTTTCTCAACCACATACTTTCTTATATAGCTCTTTCGACTTCTCTGACTTTTAACACATTCTACTTTCAAAATACCATTAATTTGTTCCAATTATACTTTTTACTGTATATTAGTTTTGTCAGTCTTAAATCATACAATTTAGAATTAAGTCTTTATGCTAGACTACGAATTCGCGACATAGTCTCAATTTTTAAGTTACATCATAATTTGTTGCCAAAATACACTCGAAAGGTTTTAAAGAACTAACATATTAGGTGTATAATTACCTCACGAGATGACACGATGACTTTCAGCTTCCAGAAACCAAAATCACAACATTTCAAAATAACTTGTTTTACAAATATTTCAAATAAATTGCCAAAATGAATAACAGAAGCTGAGATCATCGAAACTTTTCGTTGTCTATGTGTTTTATATGTAGAAATAGTAAAACAAATGTTCATAAGTATATGTATTGTGAAAGTAAAAAAAATAGAAATATATAAGTTTAAAATAACATTTGAACTATTTTTTAAACTAAACAAACTTACTTCATTGGATCAAATTATCATTCCATTATGCTACAAGATGACAGAATGAATGTTACCTAATCGAAAGTCGTGGTAATTAAAAAGGGTGCAAATAAAACTAAATGTAATAATTGGGCGAACAATGAAAAATTAGCACGAGTTGAAGAAATTTGCTTTTTGGGAAGTTTATTCTCAGACAACGGAAAGATGGAACGAGATATTGACCAGTTGCAACAGTAAACAAACAGAGAACGAGATATTGACCAGTTGTAACAGTAAACAAAGATGGAACGAGATATTGACCAGTTGTAACAGTAAACAAATATGCAACGAGATATTGACCAGTTGTAACAGTAAACAAATATGCAACGAGACATTAACCAGTTGCAACAGTTAACAAAGATGGAACGATATATTGACCAGTTGTAACAGTAAACAAAGATGGAACGATATATTGACCAGTTGTAACAGTAAACAATGATGGAACGAGATATTGACCAGTTGCAACAGTAAACAAATATGGAACGATATATTGACCAGTTGCAACAGTAACCAAATATGGAACGATATATTGACCAGTTGCAACAGTAAACAAAGATGGTACGAGATATTGACCAGTTGCAACAGTAAACAAAGATGGAACGAGATATTGACCAGTTGCAACAGTAAACAAAGTAAATGGGGTATATATTAAAACTTAATAATGTCGAGATATGCTAAACTGACTCACAACATCAATTGTAAAATTTAACAGTTTAACACCAATCAAAAAATGTAACAAGCCAATATGTTTCTTAACCGTGTTGTGTGTATTGTTTGTGAATGAGTTTTAAATAGTTAGTGCATTATTCACGTTCAATTAGTGCAGTTAGGGTGTGCACCCCACCTCTGCCTCGATGCACATCTGACTAGCTGCACACCATAATGCCCATCTCCTGGGGCTTGTGTTTGATCGAATCTATCACGATTAATGACGATTAACGGGGTCTGGGGATGGGGCATGGCACTCCCGAACTAAATAACAGGGCCGCCGCCTATGCGTAAATTTGGTAAAGGAATAAATTGGCTGTCAAATCGGGCATTGAATGTATTCAGTTTTCGAGACAAACTAGAAGATTTTCCTCGTATTAATTTGATTTCGGTATGCAATATGTTTTTGATTTTTTTACTTTTCTGCGAACAAATTGACAGTAAAACCAATTTTTATAAATTTTGAAAAACTATAATATGTTACCAGCTTGTTTATAAATAAATAAATAAATAAATAAATAAATATTAGGTTTATTGACAGCAACATAGTATGTACAAGATCACATCTGAGTAACACTACTAAAACACATAAATTGCAGACAATACATCAGACACAGAAGCTATCAAAAGGTCTGGGCTCATCTAATAGCATCCCCTCGGCCAAAATACACCCCACCAATATAGGGCGAACCCAGCCACGGGAACACCAGATGTTTTTCAGCCCACACCCTAAACCCTTCTCCGGCAGTTGTTCAGTGTGGGAGACTGGTTATTCTATTTTTACTTAAAAAAAATTATTTGCCTTATAATTTCATATTCTCGCAGTCTTTAAGAGAGATAATTTTTTTCCTACGCAAGTGTTCTAATGTTGATTAAATTTAATTCATTACATTTGTTTTTTTTTTCTTTGTTGTACTTTACATTTTTTTAACATGGTACACTTCAATACATTTCAATTGGTGATTGAGTCATATTGAATAGCGTGACCGGGAGACAATATTATCTTCTGGCTTAGAATTCTGGCAAGTTAGTCCTTGCACGCTTTAGTAACACTACCGCACGTGAAGATACAATAACACTTGCACAAATACTCGGCGCGTACGACTTTTTTCACTTTACGAATTATTTTACCAGACTTCAACCCTTCTTTTTATTTTTGTTTTTTGACCCCCATCGCGAATGGAGTCTGAAACCTCCGGGTGGAAGTCAAGCGTTATACCAACTAGACCACGGAGGTCGTCACTTTACATTGATATTTCATGTGTTCAATAAGTGTTTATTACCTAGTAAAAGTGAAATAATGGCGTGAGCTTGTCTCGCTAATGCAACTATTAATTCAAAATATCTTTTCTATTAAATAGATTATTTTTAATCATAAGTGAAGCCAAAAAGTATTCAAAACGCATTGTGATTAAATCATGACGTCATGATACATATCAAGTCAATCATTACTTGTATAGTGTTTTTAGTGAGAGCGTTTTGTTTATAATATTTTCGATGAATGCGTTATAAATTGTTAGTGAAAGCGTACATTTATCGGTCAATAAATCCATCCATCATGACAGATAGTGTTTTTTTGGCAAGCCTAATTGTTTATTTTTGTTTTTACATATTTTCATTGCATTACATAATTTTTCTTCAAAGTAGTGTGCATCATTTGGTACACAAAGAAGTATGTGGTTTGGTACAGTAAAGTTTATGTTTGTAAAACTGTTTGAAAACGAGCGAAAAACGTAAAAACTATTACGCTAAAATTATGTGTGTACAAAATCATACGTGGTTATGTGAATAAATAAGACTTTGAAATATCATCGGGAGTTGTTACGTCACAAGCTTAAACGTGCGCAACTGAGTGTTCGAAAGTCTAGTATCTTAGTGTTCATAATACTCAAAATATAATAATAGACTAACATACAAATACTGTTATTGTCAGAGCATTTCGAGTGAATGTGTGATGAATGTGAACTCAAGGCTAAGCCTTGAGGAAGGTGAAGAAGAGTAGTCTGAGACGGTTTTAGCACGTCGAACGAATTATGAAGAAAGGAAAATAAATATAGAGTGCAAATGCAAGTAGAAGACGTGGTAGAGGAAAATCAAGGAAAGTCTGGTTGAATCAAGTCAATGATATTTTGAAACAAAGAAAAGTAAGAAATAAGGTAAATCATAATAAGGCATAAATGCAAGCTGTATGGGAATGTGTATGGATGTGGAAGAGGCGAAATATGAATGTCGAGACAAGGAAGTCTAGCGCTCTGTTTTCTAAGCCTACCCCAGCAGGTAAATGGTGTGATACACAGTAAAAAATCAAGGAAACTTCAAACGACGTTTTAACAAGAAGAAATAGAAGTTTTGGTTTGATACGAGTAATTAGATTTTTTAAACTTTATTTTCGTAAAAATATCGTAGTAGCATTGATTTGATATATGAGTATTTGAATGAAACATGTAAAAAATATCGTACTATAGTAGTATTGATTTGATATACGAGTATTTAATTGAAATATGTATAAAATATCGTAGTAGTATTTATTTGATATACGAGTATTTGATTGAAATATCGTAGTAGTATTGATTTAATATACGAATATTTGATTGAAATATGTAGAACATATTTATATTGTATTGCATAGTGATGTATACAGTACAATCTGGTGGGCATAGTGCCATGGTGGCCATTTCTTTCAACCAACCAGAAAAAACGTTAAAGAGACCTTAAGTCAAAACCTAACGAATACTCTTTTTAAAAAAAAAATGATATATGTCTTGCCAAATAGTTAACGGAGGTCGTCAAATGACCGTTGTTGAAAGTTTAAACACAGAACTTTTATATGAATTGGAATAAAAATAAAATGTTGAACTTAGGCCGCAGCTTTGGGCTCCTAGCAGGATGAAAGTTTTTAATGAAGGTATTATTCGAAGTATGTATTATATTACTCCGATCCTGTTACTCATAAAGCATAATCGTATCGGCGCCCTTTAGCCGCTTAATGCACTCGACACCTGGATGTTCACATGATTCCTCTTTGTTAGTTACCGTGATGGGTAACAGGCAACAGTACGTATCACCCTCCGTCCCTCTCGATGGCGAACCCTCCAACAGTTAAAGGAGGAGATAACACCACTGGGTTCTACTTCGAATATTGCCCCTCAATTTCACCTGCCTAAACAATAACGCTGATAATGCCATTAAATAAAAAGATACTGCACCCCCAATTGTACAATTATCGATACGTTTATTTATATCTCCACTATTTTCAAATTGTGTACCACCCTTAAAATTATATTGGTTCAAAAATGTTATATATTTACATATTATAGATTTATTTATATTTGTCATAGCTTTATTTTAGATAGATTGATATCCAACGTTAATGCATTGGAGTGAAAAGTGAACTTAAATAAAATACTGAAAATAGTCGAGGAAATGTACTAGAAATGGATACATTGAGAAATAATATGGTCTGTTTGTACAATTTAATAACATTATATTATATTACGCTTTCGTTGTATATTAAATCTATGTAGCAATATCTTTCAACTAATCAGAAAAATGTTCAAAATGCTTGAAATGCAAACCAGATTGACATACCATTTAAAAAAATAATATCGACGGGAATTGACTCTGCATCCTCTGGGTTGAAATACAGCTGCCTTACAACTAGCCCACGGAGGTGGTCTTAATAGAATGTGTAAGACATTTATTTTTTGAGGATAAATGTTACCTTCTTTAAGGAGGGAAAATGGCACCTTGGGACTGTTTGGAGTGTTGAACGAGTAGGCGAAAAAAGTGAAGATGCTCCAAGTGAATACATTTTTTGGAGAAGAAAATGTGAGGAGTAAGAGAAACCGAAGGAAATGCAGAGAATATGTAGACGAGGTGAAGAAAGTGAGTTATGATAGGAAATTGTGGCGCTCCGTTCTTTGTCAACTTCGATGTAGAATTGGCATGATTATATATTTGTAACATAGGTTATTATATTTTTGAGATATTTTACCCACATTTAGAGAATGAGTGGCGAAATACTTACAAAACAATTGAATTTATGTAGAATGAATAGAGTTCGAAGAAGAGGTAATCTTGGGAAAGAATGGAAGTATATAATAATTATAATTAGTAATTTGTTTTAAATACTGTTTATTCTACTTTTTGTAACTGATGATGATGTAAAAGCCTTGAAACTGGTAGGGTTATACCGTTACAAAAAGTGGAATAAACAGTGTTTGATAAAACAAATTACAATGTCTTTAAACCTCCACAATGTTAATTCCTTAACTATATATAATATAATATATTTCTTTCAAATTTACTAAGCAAATATAGTACAGACTTATAAAATCTATAAACGCATGAAAATGGAAGAAGTATAAAAAGAACAAGAGTTATATAAAGTGATATTGCAGGTCAACAATTTATGTCATGCCACTGAAGAATGGGGTTAGCGGCCTGATTAATTAATTATTATTGTCATAAGAGGTGAATATTGTGAACAGAATATTTATTTGTTTATATTTTTTATTGCTTAAGATATAATATATCGGGTTCACTCATTAAATATTTTACCAACCAAAATTTCAAACAGTTACTGACTTTGAAAAGTTTTAAAATGTGTCTACAAAAACGCGATTTAAAAGTCAGCAAGGCTGATTAAACAGCGTATAAAACGAGATGGTCCACCAACAATGCATCTCGCCCTTTGGCGAAGGGGAAGCCTCTAGGAACCAATTGTGCATCCCCTTGTACTCAGTCTTCTCTGATTGATTGATATAGTCCTACTTCCGCCGCCTTTAGCAACAATACAACTCTTCACAAAGGCCATCTACTGAAGTCTAGATGCAGGGTTGAAAAAACCTTTGGTTCTTGAAGAAGCAGTTAGAATGTTACAATGTTTTTTTTTGTAATTTAATACTAAAATATATATTCACAAATTTATGTTGTTTACTAGTTTTTTTAGGATCACCAAAAGATTTTATTAATGTGTCCTATTTGAATATCCATTCTGTTTCAGTATTATTTTTATGGTCCGTTTAAAAAGAGAAATAATGGAGAGCGATAAAAAATCATTTCACTTTTCGCAACTGTACATCATTTCAAGATTTGCTATCGATTAGATTGAAAATTAATTAGGTTCGTATAATAAAACGAAAACATCACTTTTCTTATTAAGTAGTATTGTATAGCATAACACTTTTGTTATATACAGTATAACCTATCGGTTTTATTGCCATTTGTCAATTTTGTCCAACTAGAAAGACGTAAAATGTAACTTAAGGGAAAACGAGACTGGAAACCTTTTTGCAATCGATCCACCGACGCCCGGGTCAGAAGATATCCATTTTACAAACTAGGCCACGGAAATCGTCTGATTACTGACTTTTATTCGAGTTTTAAAATTAAGCAGGAAATTTTATTTTATTAATTTTAAATTGAGTTTGTCATAAAATGGTTGTGCATGACTGACATATAAACTAAAACATGATTTTATCCTCGGCAAACAATGACTTACACATCTTATACAATGAACTACAAATATAAAATGTATGAAATACGGAAACACGCCCGTTCGAGTAAAGTTTTCTTTTCGGAACCAATTTCCGACAAAGCATTTTTACAAAATGCTTTGTCCGATTGTGCAAAAGTGTTACATATTATGTATTATTTGTGAACTATGGATTGATGCGGAATAGTCCCCTAATCGATCTCTAAATGGGCTTAAGATATTTGCTTAGGACTTACGTCTTTAAAGTATGGAAGAGGACCTATACAGTTAGTTCAGGTGTTCGGATGTTTGAGACCCGTGTTAAACATCTTCTATGCATCAAGAATTTTCTTTTGTTGGGTTTGTTATTTTTCTTTAAAATATGAATATTTTGAAAAAAATATACCTTTCTATCTTTCTCTTGTATATTTTTATTATATGGATGTTTTATATACTCATATGTGCAAAATATACTAAACTACAAAATACATTTTTCGGAATACATACAAATTGAACGAGCGTATACGTATTATGTATATTTCATTATATAATTGTATATTGCATACATGTTTCATTTTACATTTACGGTTACAGTATGTCTTGTTTCATTTTCGGGGTCGCGGTATTAACCAAATGATATAACATATAATAATTATCTGCCGCTAAAAATAATAGATTAGAGCGCAGTCATAGAACAAGAATCTGGTTCCGATCCCACGTGTTCATACATCATTTGTGAGGAGAACCATGCGATTTCTTTGCTAAAATTTATAACACATTTCTGAGGTAGAGTGGTAATTTTTATAACGTTAATGAGGAACTTTTAGAGGCTCCACATAGGCATAGGCATGTGAGTGAATTACTGATACGAATGTAGAGCGTATGCGGTGGAATTGTTTATGATTTTGTTATGGTTGTTGAGATTATGATGCGGCTGAAATAATGTGTGTGTCAACTTTTAGTATGCGAATGCAGATTGTCAATGTTTCAGTTGATTGTTTTAGTATTTACGACATTTGTGATTAAGGAATGAGACCACTTTGGCACAGGCTTTGCCTAGGGAAATGGTTAACCATATCCAAATAAATAATGTTTTTTGCATAGTTTTGTTCATACATATTAACTTTGGTTCGGAGACTTTCTTTGGGTACGCTAACAAAATATATAAAAGAAAGTCTAAAAGTCTCTAAAAGGAGTCTTCGACGAAATTATGGGTGTGACTTTCTATCCTGAAGGATAGAAAGTGTCATTAGAAACAAACAACTGGTTAAATACCAAATGTTGGAACTGCCTAGTTATTCTATGTTTGACGTAAAGTAGTGTATTTCAAAAAGAGTAAGACTACATCTGTGGCCTAGTTGATAAGAGGCTTGACTTCTTCTATCCGGAGGTGTTGTGAGTTCAATTCTCGATGGTACCCGAATAAAATGAAGAAAAAATATTCTAGTTTTGTAAAAGGATACGTCTTATACCAATTCTCACATGCCTGGCAGAAAATGAGATAGATGCTTTCTCATTCAAATATTATTACATTAAAGTTTTGATATCAAAACGCTCGGTGATAACACATTTCATACGGGAAGAATTATTTGAAACATACTAATTTGAATTTGTCACAACGTACTTGAAACTTATTTCCGCAAGTTTATGTAATGCATTATAAAACAAAATGTTCGTGAAAAAACAGAAAACAACATATTTAAAGAATGTCCTCGTCTGAAAATTTATATAATTAGCAACTCGAATCTATGCGTAAATCTAACTGAAATATGTTTTTGAAAGTACAAATTTAGAGATTAAATATATTTACTTTAAAGAAAATAAGGTCTTATGGCCACTAGAGGTAAATTATACAACATTTTGATCAAGTTATCGAATTTCGATGAAAGGGTACGAAAGGTAAAATATCTTATTTGAATAGAACTACAGACGTACTTCATGAAAATATATAATATTCATAAGTAACGTAAATTTAATAATATATCTCAATATATAATATTGGGTTGGATGCATCAAAAGTCTGCCATATCTGGATGCTTTAAAAATAGTATATGGAAAAATAAGTATATGGCAACAAAAAATAATGTGAGGATCTATATAAAATGACCTCCGTGGCCTGGTGGTAAGACGCATATCTGTCAATCCGGAGGTTGCGGGTACGATCCCTGCTGGAACCCAGATTTTTTAAAAGGGGTTCTAATCTGGTTTTCCTTAAAATTTCTTTGACATTTTGTGGTTGGTTGGAAGAGTTGTCACATAGCAATAAATCAACCAGACACACAACGAAAGAGTAATAATAAAAGTTGGAAAATATAAGTGCTTTTATTGTTAATTTATTCATCCTGTTTATTTTTTTACAATGAAATACATAAAATACTTAAACAGGTAGATTTAAAAAAAAACGTATGCACAGTAGTCATAAGAATAAAAATCACACATAAACACAAGACAAATAGAATCCCATTGTAATCAGAATACACTAAGAAAGAGTATTTAAAGTAATACAATAATATTCTATTAATGTTACAAAGGAACATTAAAAAAAATATACAAAAATAAGCACGTTAATTCACATACGATTATATCAATGAAAAGGAAACTTCACGCAAAATTACAAAATTTTAGTAATTATATAATATTGAAGTATTTTATATGAAATAAGCGTGATATATTATACGTATGTGATTTAGTGTTACTGTTTATCAGGTTGATGAGAATGTTTAAGAGAGTTTTATATAATCAAAAATCGGAAAGAAATATCGATTTATTTATTCATGCTATATGTCCTCCGTGAGATACAGGCGAAAGTCTAGTTTACAGGGGACACAACAAATGAAAGGTAACAAACCCAGATCCATTAAAATTGTGTGTCCAAATCAAATTACCTGTTGTTTTTTCGCAAATTGTGTATATTTCTCGGCAAGCGTAAATATTTTTTTTTAAATTGAACTTATTTAACAATCAAGAATAAAATAAATTTAACAGTTTATCAAACAAATAGGCCTTTATCCACCTTCGGGATGAACAAAGATTTACCTCTTATATTTAGAAGTTATTATTCAAAGATTTGCTTCTTATATTTAGAAGTTATTATACAAAGTAACAATTAAGAAGAGGGTTGGCCACATTTTGATCATATAAGTCTACAAAAAAACTCATTTGTCTAAAATGAATAGAGAGCCATAATAGAACAAAATTATTTGTCTAAATTGATTAGAGAGCGATGATAGAACAACATTAAATAAAATGAGAAATTTTAATTTAGAAAAAGACGAAAAATATGAGAAACAAAATCATGATAATATAATTAATCTATTTTATTGATAACAAAGAACAAAGCATTATAAGAAAAATGTATTATTGGTTTCACATGATTCTAAATAAACAATTTAATTCAGATACTGCCAAAAGGTCTGGGCACGTCTTGTACGACCACTTCGATCAGGCACCAGTGTAAAGATAAATAATTAGTTTTGTAGCCCACATCTTAACATTGGAACTTCACGTAGAACAAGACTGAAAAGAGTCAAATACACGCTGTAGAAATGCGTGTACATAGAAGAATATATATGTTGACAATGTATGACATAATATAGAATGAAGTAATTAGAGATGAATTGAACAAGAGTACTTTGAGATGGTTTGGACACGTGGCACAAATGAATGAAGAAAGATAAAAAAATCAAGATAGAGTGTGAATTTGAGTGAGTGGAACGTGAGATAGAGGAGGGCGAAATAAAGTATTCTTAGGTCAATAGTTATATTTTGAAAAAAAAAGGAATTGTAAAGGTCAGAGAAAGCGTAGAAGCTGTATAAGGTGCATGGATGTAGAGGAGGCGAAGAGGTATAATCTCTCTGGCTTCTCCGACAGGGACATATCGTGATGGTACCTATATTATTTCTGGAGGTTATCAACAGTCGTCCTCTTTATCTATTGATTTGTATTTAAGTGTATCTTCTGAACACATTACAAATGTATTTTTATTGTTTTGTTCAAGTTGTTTTGTTCAAGTTGTTTTGTTCATGTTGTTTTGTTCATCTGCCTAGATTCAGCTCGCACTCGGTTCCCGATTCCGCTGAAGACCTTCGTCTCGAAATACTCCAACACTTCAAGGGCGGTAAACAGGCATTTCGCGCAGAGATATATTTCGGGGCCAGAACTCGGCCTAGCATGTAAACACTCGTTATTATACATAGCTCAAGTATCTCTAACTGTAGTTTACACGATAACAACTAAGTAAGATGGGATGCTGCCGAAATATAAATGTGTGAGATGTAAATTAAGGACAAAGAAAATAAAAGTTGAAATAAAATTATATATAGGCATGAAAATTTTAGGGTAGTGTAAAAAAACTAAACTAATATTAATAAAACACACAGAACGAACAAGGATTGGAATTTCAGTTCCAACATCAAGATATGCAAAAGAAACGTGAAAATAAAGAAAATGACGAAAGTAAGATAAATGCGGTAGAAATGAGAACGTTACTTAGAATTTGTGGAATAACTATGTGTGATAGAATAAAGATATTAGAAAATAATGCGGATTAACAGAAGATGCAGTGCTTAAGAATAAGTTGAAAAATGGAACATTAGGATGGGCTGGGTACGGAGAAAGAATGACTGAAGAAAGATTCACAAAAGTGATTTACGTAAATAGTTAAAAATGTGTGAAAAGTTTTATAAGAAATGTTGTAACCAAGTAAATCAAATTCTGAACGAGGGAAAGTGAAAAAAAAATAGAATAGGATATTTTGCATGACGATGTGTAACCATGTGGCAAAAGCAAAAGATTTGTGGCAGGAAAGAATGAAGTGAATATCTGTTCTCTCTGCTTACTCCAATTGTGGCATGGTGAAGATAATGAGGCACTAAGAGTGTTACAAAGATTGCAAAGAGATGTTTAAGAATGAAGAATATAAATAGACTAGATCATTTGATAGAAAAAAAAAACAATTCATTCATTCATACGTTACTCTTCGGCATACTCAATTGGTAATGCAGACATGATAAATATTGTGACTGAAAGAGTCAAAAACCACTGGACCATATTTCTCACAGTTCTTCTTCGTAAGTGTTGGCAGTACACATAAAGTTAATGAACACTTCGATGAAATTAACCAGACTGGGATCGGTTTTTGTGGTACCGTTAGAAATCGAAATCAAAACCTTGTACAAGTCTTAGCAAGTATGCGTCAGTACAAAGAGGTATTGGTATCATGCTGACGTTTGTGCTGGTCACATGTTCGAATACTACGTTGTGCTACTTCCTTAAGTATGAAAAGGGTAAAATAATTGAATGTTGTTTATAAGAACACCACAGAATAATCTCAAAGAACAGTTTTTTTTAAATATCTTAAATGAGTTTTGTTTTTCTTTTTCACTGCTTCCCTTGTATTTTTGGTCTATATTGTGCCAACAATATTTTTTTCTTTTTTCAGTTTTAATTTTGTTATTAAGTTTTAGTGTTTTTCAACATTGTTTTTAGTTGAATTTATATAGTTTTCAGATTCTTCGTATATAAACGATGTTACAATTGCTACTTTAGTTTGCCTGACGATGATCTCGGCAAAAAAGCTTAAAACCGGAGTCGCGATAAGGATAATGTTAGTTGAATTTGTAAAGTAAATTTTATCATAAGTAACATTTTAGTCTTGCTATCATTTGGATCGAATCCGATTATTTAATTGAATAAGGAATTGATATAAACGATAGCTAACAAAAAATAGCAAATGCAAGTGGCATCAGTAAAACAATATTCTGAGACACTTGTCAGTCGTCTTTAATATCAAAGATTAATTATAAGTAAAACATTTTCTGTAGAAAAAAACTTTAATATCAAAGGTTCATTCATAAGTATAACAAGTTTTGTAGTAAAATACTTCCGATTGTAGTATTCTGTTGTACTACGACAACATGTCTTGCACAAAAGTCAAACATATATTGACAATGACTTTAGCCCATCGACAATCATCAATGGGCTCAATAGCGGAAGTTGCATTATATAAGGTGACTCTGTTGTGTTTAATGTTATGTCGGAATTTTGGTACCTTTACCTTTGGCGGCTCAGTCGTTAAAGTGAATGCATGCTAACACAATGGACCGGAGTTCGAATCGACTTGTTTACAGATCTTGTGGGTGGAAACATCCTCCAACACTGGAAAGTGTCGTTTTAAGTGTCATTGATGGATTGCTCGCAGTCAGTAGTATCACCATACTAAAAATATGTCTCATTTTATTTAATTATAAATTTGATATAGGTTATACCAAATTTAATCATATACATACATAAAAAAGATAATAACAATATTTAGTATTTTTTTTTAAATTTATTTAACACGTAACTGTAAAAACAATTTGGATTGCTTATTGTTAGGTGACAATCTCATCCAACCAACCATACAAAAGTAAATAAAGGAGGTTTCATGGTCGCAAAAATATTCAAATGATTATTCATCTTTATGAAATTTATGAACATATAAATAATAAAAACAAAAGTGAGATATCATCAATCAAAGGAAAAGGAAGGGATGGTAGAGAAAAGGAAGAGAAAAGTAAAATCAGGAATGAAACACGTTATATTATTGACCAGATATTATTTTTTTTTTCAGTTGCTTCTTAAAGCATGCCAATGACGGAACGAGTCAAGCATTGGTTTGTAACTAGTTCCAGAGTCTTTTTGCATGGACAGTCAAGGACGACGTTAAAAAAGTAATGCGGTGAACTAGGAAGGACCACAAACAATCTCTGTTTGAGCGTATCGCAAATCCATGATCGGAAAGATGCTAAAAATCTTCGATGAGATAAGAGGGGGTGGCAGGACAGTTAAGTATAGTGTACAATAGAGATACTACGTAAACTTGGCGTCTATTTCACACCTTCAACCACTTCAGCTCCCTCTGGTATGAAGTTACGTGATCGCACTTTCTCAGGTTAAAAATAAATCTTAGACAAATATTTTGAAGGCACTGTAATTTGTCCGGCTATTCCTCCTTAATATCAAGAGAAATACAATATAATAAAACATGGTGCCACTCTATTATCCGATGCCGCATTTAGCGGGTTTAATATTTCGAAATATTACCTAAAGTGTAAAAATAATGTCCAAAAAGAATTTCCGGTCGACTACGTGTTCACAAATTATTATTTGGACGCGCTTACATTCAGTATTTACTTTTTAAAAATGTTTAGTGACTCTAACATATACTCTACAAAATGGACTTTTTTTTAAGAGTTAATGCAGCTTATATGGTTATGCTTGGTGAAAATGAAGGCGATTTAAGGGATATGATAAGGGAGCCATATGAGAGATGTCTAGTAAAAAGTTTGAAAATGAATATTGCAAAATCAAAGGTAATGGTTATAGAAAGAAATGTGGTAAAAAGTGTGTGCGATATATGGGTTAACTCAATGAGTTCTGTTATCTGGGCAGTATGTTTACATGTGATGGGCAAGTTGAAAGAGACATTGAATGAAGGGTAGCAACAGGGAACAAGGTAAACGGAGCACTTAATGTTATATACAACAATCGCGCTGGAGCAAGTTGATGAGTTTTATTATCTGGGCAGTATGTTAACGTGTCATAGGCGAGTTGAAAGAGACATTGAAATATTGGTAGCGACAAGAAACAAGGTAAACGGAGCGCTTAATGTTATATACAACAATCGCGCAGTATCAACAGTAGCCAAAATGACAATATATAATAGTTTATTGGTGCCTACGATTATGTAGGGAAGTGAAACATGAACATGGTGGAACAAGAATACGAGTCATATTAATGCAGTGAAGATGCGTGCACAAATGTTGTAGAGTGTAAATGTTTGAAAGAATGTGAAATGTTGACATTCGAAATGAATACATGGATAAAATTGATGTTTTCAGTAAGATGAAGTAAGACACTTTAAGATGGTTTGGTCATGTGGAGAGAATGAATGATGAAAGAATGGCTAAGCGAATATATAAGTCAGAAGTGTAAGGTGTGCGTGGAAGCGGTAGACCAAGGAAAAAAACGTGGCTGGACCAAATTGACCAGATTTTGAAAGAAGGTAAGAAAGTATGAAGAAAGTGAGAAGTATGAATAATATAAGATTGTGCATGACGAGATGTATGAATGTGAAGGAGGCGAAAGTTGTGCGCTTGAATAGAAAAGTTTGGAGATCTGTTCTCTATGTCAACCCCGCAAGGAAAACGGCGGGACGATATGTATGCATGTTATCGGTCACGTCAGAAATATCGTTGAAGCTTACTCGATTATTTGGAGCAACAAGAAGATAGTACTTTGCCGATAAGTTAATGTTGCGAAATCTGCGAAGCACAATTTGCCGAAAAGGGAACTGAGGTAAACATTAAATTTCTTTCCTGTTGTATTTTAAATCTTAATTAATAGAACATTTGAATTCGTTTCAAATAAAATAAGTAAATATCGCACATTGTACAACTCGAAAAAACGTAATAATATGTATAAACGAAAAAATAATCTCATTGAAAATAATTCATCAAAAATTTTTTTTTCTGTCTTATCGTCTAAACCTGGCTTTGTATGATACTTACGTGTTTCAAAACTTCTAACACATTTATTTTTAATTTTATCAAAAGTAAACAAACACATTCATTGATACGCATAGTAAAAACTTAAGATAGAAAACCTAAAACAAGAAATATTTCTCCATACTGTACGAGTATAAGCTCGACCTATATTTTCCGAAAATATGTTAATAATTATCAGGAATTTATTATGAAATTTGAGTGGATTTAACGACATACTGTTCCAATTTTCCCAAAAAATGGGGTCACACTAAATGATCTACAAGAGTTTTTATAGATCCCGAATAGATAGATATTTGTAATGATCTATTATAGGCTATGGCATGTTATTTGCGTCACATTTCGTTTGGTGCACCGGTCATATCCGGCGCGAGACCGGTCTTCAGATTATGTGAAAAAAAAATCAAACAATGTATTTTTAAAATGAAATAAAATACATCACAACTATTCATGTTATGTCATGTGAAAAATAAATGAAGATTTTTTTATGGTATGTTATGTAAATTTCTTAATTTAGACATTTTCATCTTTCGGGCTAAAAAGCAAAGGTTTATCACATTATATTACACTTGTTGTATACAGTTTAGTCTGGTGGGCTTATTGGTATGTGGCAATCTCTTCCAGCCTATCAGAAATATGTTTTAAGAGGCCTGAAGTGAAAATCAATCAAACGTTTGTTTTCTCAATTGATGTTTCAATTGGATCGATCTTTATCTGATTCAAATTGTTGTACATATAGGTGATGTGTGTAGCTTTAGGAAGTACTTACAGTCAACATTTTGGGAGTCTTATCAACATTTATGATTGTTTAAGAACATTGCACACATACACTGCTATCCACTTAAAGTTGTCAGTATCACATATCGGAAGACCTACAATAGTTTCTTTGCAGTTTTCTTACCAAATATGTTTTTCAAAATATTTGCAGATGCGAACAGTTTCTAATCATGTTCGCTGCCTACTCCTTCCTATCCTTACAGTCAACATGTTTTTTTTGTAATATTTTTAATCTGTCTACAATAATGGATTAAAAAAAATAGAAAGAGTGCCCTTGAAGAGAGCCTGCTTTCTGAACAGCGCTATATAAATTGTTAATTTATTATTATAAACTGGTAAAACTACAAACCTCCGAATGGAAAGATAAGTCTTACCAATTAGACTCGGAGGTCATCAATTTATGTAAGAAAGGTTATGGAAATGTGTTTCTTGAGAATATTCCCTCTGGGGTTTTTTAAATCACCCCTATTCGATTTATTATCATTATTATTATATTAACCAACCCTATTCGATTTATAACGATTATATAATTAGTATATCTTAATCATTTAGATATCTGCTCAAACATCGGAAGCAGCATTACTGGTGCCATTACTCTGGTGAATATATTTAATATTTATTATGGACTTTCTGTGTGAATGATATTCTTTGAGATACCATAACAATAAACATATTAATAGCAATTTAAAACCGTCTTCAGGAAAAATATTCTCAACCTGAAATTTTCGATTATTGGGACCGAAAACAATATTGTCTCCCGGCCATGCTCTTCAACATGTCTTAATCATCAATTCGAATATGTCGAGGGTTACCATGCAAATAAATGAATACAGAATTGTTTTTAAACCACATAAATCTTTTATGATTAGTTTTAGAATTTAAATTGTTAAATACCACAATTTAGACGAAAATAGTTAGCAAAATATAAATACCTGGATCATAACGACGATCAAAATAAGACCAGTGTCTACCAAATTAGGGAACGTGGACCCACGGTGGATCACACGGGTATCTCAAGAGTTCGGGAAACTGTTTTAGAAATTACTACAATTATACTAGAAAATGTCTTCTTTACGTAACAAGCTTGATTGAAGATACACCCCAACATCAATGATTCGATAAAGAAAAGGCAGTATCAGTTTCCACATTAAGACTTAATAAAATAATTTTAATTGAGTGCACATATTATTAAGTTTTTATAATGAAGGAGTGTATACTTACATTTGTTTCATTTTATAATGAAGGAGTGTGTACTTATATTTTTTTTGTTTTGTAATGAAGGAGTGTGTATTTATATTTGTTTTATTTTATAATGAAGGAGTGTGTACTTATATTTGTTTTATTTTATAATGAAGGAGTGTGTACTTATATTTGTTTTATTTTATAATGAAGGAGTGTGTACTTATATTTGTTTTATTTTATAATGAAGGAGTGTGTACTTATATTTGTTTTATTTTATAATGAAGGAGTGTGTACTTATATTTGCTTTATTTTATAATGAAGGAGCGTGTACTTATATTTGTTTTATTTTATAATGATTAATTTATAATGATAGTGTGTACTTATATTTGTTTTATTTTATAATGAAGGAGTGTGTACTTATATTTGTTTTATTTTATAATGAAGGAGTGTGTACTTATATTTGTTTTATTTTATAATGAAGGAGTGTGTACTTATATTTGTTTTATTTTATAATGAAGGAGTGTGTACTTATATTTGTTTTATTTTATAATGAAGGAGTGTGTACTTATATTTGTTTTATTTTATAATGAAGGAGCGTGTACTTATATTTGTTTTATTTTATAATGAAGGAGTGTGTACTTATATTTGTTTTATTTTATAATGAAGGAGTGTGTACTTATATTTGTTTTATTTTATAATGAAGGAGTGTGTACTTATATTTGTTTTATTTTATAATGAAGGAGTGTGTACTTATATTTGTTTTATTTTATAATGAAGGAGCGTGTACTTATATTTGTTTTATTTTATAATGAAGGAGTGTGTACTTATATTTGTTTTATTTTATAATGAAGGAGTGTGTACTTGCATTTGTTTTATTTTATAATGAAGGAGTGTGTACTTATGTTGATTTATTTTTTTAAATTAATAAATTAAAAATAAAGTATATTTATATTGATTGGGTACCGTAGCAACTTAGCCAGATCCCAAGGGGTGCGTTAGTTAAAAAGTTTGGTACCGCTGAACTAGACAATCATTTTAAACACTACACTTTAAATTTTGTGAGAGTGATAATAATTTAACAATAAAACTGCAATAAACTTCTGAGACAACGTTCTATTAAATTCGATTATAAATAGAAAAATCTTAGTAGTTGTAAAACAGTAACCGGACAATTTCACTAACATGAATTGACTATCGCGACTTGAGTTTCGAGCTATGTTTCATTGTTCTACGTCAGGAAAATAAAATATAAGCTCTAGAACTTTTTCATATATACCAATTTAGTACTTAATTGTTCAGTATACAATATGGTAGATATGATATATTGCTAAGTAATAATCTTTTCCAACAAACCATACGACTGTTATACAAAGTTTTGAGTGAAACGTGGAGCATTTATACTAACATATTTCTGGTTGGTTGAAAGAGATATCCACATGGCAATACATCCGCCAAGTTGAATTGTATACAACGAAAATGTAATATATTTGAATACACGTGTTTGGTAGTATTGCCAATACGCAACGTGAAGAATAGAGAGTTTCGTTCGTACTCTAGTGACTCTAAATTACGTCAAAGAAGACCTGATTAATGGAACCGATGACCATTTTGTCTCTCGGCCACGCTATTTAACATTTGTACAACACCACTGCGGATATGTTGACGAGTAACATACGAATGCATACCATTTGTATCTGTCAAAAATTAAAATATCGATGATGATTGCTTCTCACCAAGAGGAAAGTAATTATGTAAAATAAGAAGAAAAAGAGAATTCGTTCCTTCTTCCTACATGTACATAAGATCATAAATTTTAACTATACGGTTTCATTTGAATTTTTGTATATTTCTTTAGCCCAATCACTTTCCCGCTCTTTTCCCGATGGCGCACCACTTCCACTAAGATTGAGTTGTTTCTCTATGGAAGCTCTTCAATATCCGGATCCGGTTCAGTGTTGCCAGTAGAAGAGGATACTTTCATTACTCAGCAGACCTGGATAGTGAAATTTTTGGTGTGGCAAATTACCTTAAGAAAGTTTTTCTTAGAAAAGTTCATTTTCATTATCTTGCAAGTAATTTTTATCTTTTTTCAAAGTGCCTCTCGAGTTTAGTAGTTCTTTGATGTACATGGTATAATTTTTAGGCTGATTGTTACCCACTTTATGTGTAAAATATTTTACAGAAAAACCACTTCATATTCGTTAATATGTTTTTCCTATTTTATAAATCATTCTTTAAAGTGTGTTTTATCCCTTAAAAAGGGCATTGCAAGTGTGTCTGAAAATGTGTCTCAAGAATCATTGAATACGCTGGAAGTATACGAGTATTAGGGACAGTCGTTCTGCGACATTGTAACATATTGTTGGAGTAAAGAGATGTTCGTTCTGGTGGTCCGGAAGATTTTCATTCAGAGCAAATACAAGAGTGAGGCAACCTGGGCACTTGCCCCAGGCGCATTATGTTATATAAATGGTTTCTAAAATCAGCAGGCATATAGTATAAGAATAATAGCATAAAATTATTCAAAACCAAAATAATTAAACTTATTTGATATCATGAGACACGAGTTATAGTAAAGTCTAAAAATAATCAAAACATTTATGAGATCTACTCTTGGACAAGAGAGATCGTCAGCTATGACTATTCTCTCTATAGAACATTTGATTTGGAGCAAAATAAATTTCGATAAACCTTATGAGAATTTTGTCACTTATTAATTTTGTAGGGCCAAGTCCCTACCTCCCCAATTTATATGTTTTTATGTTTATTGGGGTGAGGGGGGGGGAGAGTGATTATTTTTTGACAGTTAAAAAAATTCTTTTTTAAAATAAACAATTAATTTTACAGCATTCTTGAAAGTTGAGAAAAAATATCACCTTATTGAGGGGGAACGGGCGTTTTTAAATGGGAACCCCAAGCGCCAAAATACCTCGTCCCAGCTATTTGTGTTACTTGAACTGCGAATTCATTTTTTAAGTAACAGTAACAAAATGGCTGATGGACCTTTCGAAATGTGTGTGATGTAAAATATTGCTGACGTCACGTAACGTGACTTTACTTTCAGAGGTCGCAATACGGTCTATCATAACTATAATTTATTGGTATTTGTTTAAAACAACCAATTTCATACAAAAAAATGTACCTACTAAACCTTTCCATAAAAAATAATTTGTACTAAAGAAAAAAGTAAAATGCCTGTGAAAAGATTAAATCACATTCACATGGGATGGTTTTTTTCCGTTTAATCAAGTATCTAGACACGCCCCGTGGAGTGTCCAGTCTCTTATGTATAAGTATTGATCTAAACATCTGTCCATCCCTCTCGCACGCGCTTGAAGTAAATATATCCGTCGCCGACTTTTCCGATGGTTGTTACGTTCGCTAATGGCTCAAGTTGCCATATATAGGTGGGTTTACTTGAAAACATAATACTTTTCCTAATTGTTTTTTTAAGTTTGTTAGTTCGTTTTGTGATTTTGCAAAGTACTTTCTTTCGTTTGTACATTTCAATATTTTTATGTTACTACTCGTAAATTCAAATATATTGTTTCATAATTTTTCTTCTACGCCGTGATCTCTTTGCTGAGGAACGTGACCCACATTGAAAATGTTGTAAGTTGTGTACCTCTTTTCAGCATTCAAAATTGTTTGAAGAGCTTGTGGTAAAACAAGGCCTGTAGCACTAATCACCTGAATCTCTCCATGTACATTCTTGCGAGAAATGTGACCGAAGAACTGAAAATGCGATAAGTGCATAATCTTGAAAGCCTTTCAGAAATATTAAATTGCTTAAAAAAAGAGGCATAAGTTCGTCGTTCTGTTTATAAAATACCCAGGAATCGTCTCCAATACGACCCACATCTCGAAATAATCTGTATTGGACCTATATCTGGTCTTTACAGTAATTAATCATAGTTGTTATTTCACCATGTTTGTTTTCCTTTCTGCAGATAAAAAAGGATTGTAAGGTAATTCAGAATATTTAATATTATCTATTTCTGGATTCATTTTCTCAGACATGATCTATTATCGTTTCAATAGGTTCCAACATTGGTTCTTTTACGAGTATTAACCATTTCAATATGTCACGAAAATAAATATATGAAGATGTTTACAAAAAGAAACAAACCTATTTAATTGCATTACTTTTTAGGTGTATACAGTGCAACCTGGTGGATTTATAGTATTGCCATATGGTAATCTCTTCCATACAATCAGAAAAGTTTTTGAAACAAACCTTAAATGAAAACCAGACTGAAACCTTTTTCTCTTAAATTTGGATACCGACGGGAATCGGACCCGCAAGCCCCGTATTGTAAGACCTAACCGACTAGGTCATGGAGTTGACAATTATTGAGTAAATATATAGGTACTTAAATAAGTAACAAATAAATGCACACATTTTTTTGTTACTAATTCAGCATAATACATATTTAAAAATTTCTTTTAAGATTTTCACGGCTTTTGCCTATCAGAAACCAAATTAAATCAGTCTAAGAAAATATTTTTTAATCGAACGAGTATATATTAGATTGACTTGCAATATTGGCGACATTTCGAAAGTATTGCAGTCAAATAAATGGTATATTTATATTCGTTGGTTTTCCAAAGTGTCAAGAAAAAAGACATTTCGAAATGTTTATATCTCAATAAGAAACATGTTTTGACTTTCACAAACATATAACAATAATAAAACATTCAGACATACAAGTTACAATAGAGATAAATAGATTTCAATTTAGGATCATATTTTTCTAACTTATAATTTATCACACTTGCATAATAGATATTACAAACGGGCGACCGTATTACAATGTAGCAATTTCTCACAAAAATATGTAAAAAATCAGACAGGATTTTTTCACCCTTCAGTAAGATGTCAAGCGTTCCAAATTTGCGTCGTTCAAACAATGATTCTTGTACAAAAAAATATATGGTATATACCGAAATTTGAGACAAAATTATTTTATTGTATGCAATTCATAATATTTGTTTTAAAATGGCAATGGTATATACCGAAATTTGGGACAAAATTATTTTATTGTATGCAATTCATAATATTTGTTTTAAAATGGCACCCATTAATATGCCGGAACTTGTGGTTAGGACATATTGAAGAGCGTGGCTGGGAGATAACATTATTTTTGGTCCCATTAATGGAACCTTCGAATTAAGAATTACCAGTAGGCACGGAAATCGCGGTTGTGATCGTATGTGTTGTCAATATTATCGCCCACTTGAAGAGATCGTCCGAGTGTCATGTTCAGCACGTGAACCAATAGTAAGGCCCCTCTTTAAAAAAAATCGGGTACCATCGGCAATTGAATCCGAAACCTTCAGATACAACTCAAGCGCCTTATCAACTAGGTCACAAATGTCGTCAAAACATTTTAATATACGAGTATAATTGTTTTTTGTCTTACGGTTGTACTGTATATGAATATTTTTCATTAATTTATATAGGAGTCGATAAATATTTTGTTGGCCATCATTGTATAATTTTGATGCATAAATAAGGTCAATAGTTCGTTATATATTTTTAATGACCAAAAATAAAAAAATGAGAACCAAGCTTTACTTTAACTAATGGTTGAAGTTGGTAGCATAAATTCCATTTTTAAAAAGTACTCCGATGTGTTTACCCGGAATCCAGTGGAAGCGCCTCGAAGCAAACTTTTACGAGCGGATGTTTTTGAAAGCGCGCTTCATAAACCATTATGTTCGATTATTCTAAATGTAGACTTTGCGTGAATTAATGCTATCTGGATTGACATTGACTCGAACGATGAATCAAAATACCACAAATACTTATATTAAGTAGACTCATTGAAAGAATTGCCTTAAAAAGCATTTTCGTTTTATGTCTTGTCTAGGTAGATACATACCTGATTGAACTTAATGTCTATGACATGTTTTGTGTCTATGTATATCTATGGTTACTTTATGAACATTATATGGTTACTTTATGAACATTACATTATAAATAAATCAAATTGATCTATTTTCAATGGCCCGAATTAGATTTATTATATTATATGTACGAGTACATACATATAGGTTATTTTGGAAACTATGGAAGCATAACACAGTGCGGGTAAAAGCGGGTGGACAAATTTTAGCGATATATAGTTTAGAGCTTGTAATAGAGAATGAGGACGATTTATGTATATATTTTGAAAAATAAATTATTTCAATTAGAAAAAAAAACACTTGAAATTGTCGAATTGTACCATCAAAGTCAAGCATAGTAGCATCAAATTTATTAATGGCTAATTTTTTATTAAATGTTAATCATACGTTACAGATTGAAAATAATATGATGTCCAGTAAGTGGTTTCGTATTTCTCGGATATATATGACGTTAGGACAACATTTTCGTTTTAATTTAATTTCAAACGTGCTAAATACATATTATTATGAAAGATAATAGTTATGCACATTTTTTTGGCCATTTCTAGCCAAATTTCTTAAGCGTTTTTTTTTTGGCGACATTTTGATGATGGGACTAAATAAGTTGTTTTTTGAGTACTTGATGCTTTTAACTATGGCAGAGAAAAAATGTGTTTTAAAAAAATATGAACGGTGGCGACGTCGATTAAAAATTCCGTAATGGTTACACGACACTTGAAGCTGGTGCCCGCTCTGAAGGGTCGATTACCACTGCATACGATCAAATAAAGGATTTGATCGAGAATAATCGACATTCTACGACATGAGAGATTAATTATATATCTACTGAAAATATTGAAAATTATTGTCCACAAGCATTTGATGCTGAGTTGGAATTTGACTAAAAATACGAAATTGCTTTTCGGACTATTCAATACACAGTTTACAATTATAACATGTTAAGTATAGGCTTAAATTTTGTTGAAGTGAAAACAATTTGTCAATGTTAAATCTTAAAAATATGTAAAATGATAGATGTTAGTTAATTTTGTGAAAAAGCGTTAATAATTATTTTTTAAATACAATAAATAAACAAACAGATCTTTCTACATCAATGACGTGTTTCTGCAATGGTCTAGCACAAAACGTCATCCAGCAGCGGGCGACAAAATCAGGCAGTGGATCGGCACGTGGTTATTGCGAAAGGAGTTTGAGTAATTTGGTTTGCAGAAAGAATGACTAGTAGCAATGTTTTGTGTGAACTCTTGACTGGTGTGTGTTTTTGTTGATTGTGAGCGGGACATTGTGGGATGGACTTTTGGTCTGTCTGGAATGATTTAGTATATGGGGTGTGACTCACGTACATGAAATTCAGTCGCACTACTTACCAAGTTGATGTGAGTTGTGTTAGAATTGACAATCGTTAAAAGCATCAACTTATTTTTTTTAATATTTATGTATCCTTAATAAGATACTGACAAATGCCTAGTTTATTAGGGAAACGACAAATGAAAGACAACATACACAAACGTATAAATATTGAGTGTCTACTTTAAATTACCTTTTATTACTTATTGTTTTTTCATAAATTGTGTTTTTACACAATTATTTGCCATGTAAAAAATTAATAAATATACAACAACAAACTGTTACAAATACTTGTTAATTGTTATACTTACATAGTTAACAATCTGGAATAAAAATATTTCTTATGTACAAAATTTTTGCAAAATATCAAATCGGATTCTTCCAGTAATTTTACCTGATTGGTTCCGAGATCAATTTGAATTTTAACATCAGCTCCTCTTCAAACTCTTGTGAAAGCAACATAAAGTTGCCAATAGTAAAAAAACTACTGTAGATAATTACACTGTTTTTTTCCAAAGGCTATCCTTGAGACTTGTTTTATTAATAATAATTTATGGCATGGAAATATAATTCTTATTGGTTCATATTTTTTTCTCGTTACAGAGATATTACTTCTTTCTTTGGAATGGTGGTAAGCCCTTTGAGTGGGAAAAACAACTTTCAAAAAACCTTGTCCACCACAGCAGATAGCTTCTTCATGTTTTAACAATAACAACTTTCAGTGAAGAGACACAGATGACGCTTTTATAAAAACAAAAATCAACCATTCTAACCGAAAAAAATGAACCTACGAAGCTTCATTTAAAACGCTAGCCCTTTCCACCGATAGGTACACCGACACTCCTTGAGACTTGTTTATTGTCATTGCATAGGCCAATTTCAACAATGATAAAAATAAATATTATATAAATATTTTTAGTACCTACCTTCCGATTGCCGGACCTGTTTTAATTCGATAGTGGCTTGCGTTTCAAAATTGGAATATTCACGTTACGCAGTAGCTGTTGCATATACACGTATGTTTCATTCTCACTTCACGGTCACAGTATTTTTTATTTCATTTTTGGCTTCACAGTATTAGGCAAATTATGTAATAGGTACTAATCATCTCGCGTTAAATGGCAGTCATAAAACAAGAATCTGGTTCCGATCCCACGTGTTCATAAATAATTTGTGAGGAGAACTATGCGGTTTATTTGCCAAAATATATAACACATTCCATGGGTAGAGTGGTTAATTTATTTTTATGTTGCACCTTTAAATGTAAACATATTTGTAAAAAGGTGACTCTTTGACGAAGGGTGAGTGAAGAGTAAGGAGCTTTTGGAGGTTTCCCTCCACATTGACATATGAGTAAATGACTGAATCGAATGTAGCTCGTGAGGAAAAAATATTGGATAGGACTTTGGTGTGGTTGTTGAGATCATGATGCAGTTGGAATAGTATAACATATGTGGCAAGTTGGGATTTAAATTAATATCACAGCCGTGATTTTTAGTATTTAAAACAATTATACAACATTCATGATTGGTCACAGGTCTTGCCTATTGAAATAGTTTTCTATATTTACAAAGTGGTGTTTTTTTAACACTGTTATGCACTTGTGTTATACGGTTGTAAATGTAGCATTGTGGATGCTAAATAAATGTGTTTTTTTAATAACATTAGTTAAATCTTATGCGTTACTAAAAAATTAAAAACTTTGTTAACTATAAAAATAAGAAATATGTGGAGATAAATTGATATCAAAACGACGTGAAGAAATCAGCACTCTCATGAAGGTTGATAAGTTGCATTCATGTCTCAAGTATTAAAAAACCATTAAGTGTTTACTGTTGTTTTATAATGTGAATAATAAATATATTATGTTATCTAAAATGTTATAAATCAGCACATATAGAATTAAATAAGATGAAACATGATTGAAACTTTGAAAAAAATATGTTTTAAATGAATAATAAATCACTATTCTTTTTTGCATAAAGTTTTGTAGTTTCTAGAATTTTCATTGTTTCTAGATAAAAAATTAAAGTATTACTTGTACCTATACTCAGTCGTGGGGAAACGGGACATACAGCCACTACCGTATTCAGGTAGTCTATCAGGTCTGTAAATATGCAACTGGTTTTTTTTTATATAGAAAATGCACATTTATTGTATGAAAATGGTAAAAAATATTTTATTCAAAGTATTGCCCATCGCTAGCTACACGTTTTTCCCATCTCTCTGGCAATTTGTGGATGCCACGCAAAAAAAACCGTTGCTCTTTTGAGGTAAACCAATCATCGAGCCATTTTCGTAAGAAATGAAGCGCTGCTCAGCAAGTGCGTGTCCCATCGATGCAAATAAGTATATTAGTAATCGGAAGGAGTCAAATCTGGTGAGTAAGCCGCATGTGAAAGTATTTGCCAACTAAACGCCTCAATCGTTTCCTTGGCCGGTTTTGCTGTGTGCGATGGTGCATTATCATGAAGCAAAATCACTTTGTGTTGCCTTTTTTGATATTCTGGTCGTTTTTGACGCAATGCTTTGTTCACATCAGTTCAGTATTAATGGTTTCGCTAGGTTTTAGCAGCTTATAATAGATAACACCCTTCTGATCCCACCAAACACAGAGCATTGTCTTCCGTCCATGGCGATTTGGCCTTGGAGTCGATGTCGCTGGTTTGCTTGGAGTTACCCATGATCTTTTACGCTTAGGATTCTCGAAATATATCCATTTTTCATCGCCAGTCACAATTCGATGGAATAATGATTTTCTTTTGTATCTGGCGAGCAGAATTTCGCAAGTGGTTTTTCGGTTTTCCTGCTGTCTTTTTCGGTTTTCATTCAGTTCATGTGGAACCCATTTTCCCACCTTCTGGATCTTTCCCATGGTTTTCAAACGTATGGAGACGGCTTCTCGTGTTACATTTAATTGATCCGCGAGTTGTTGTTGCGTTTGAGCGTCATCCTCATCCAACAATGCTTGCAATTCGGCGTCTTCAAACTTTCTCGGTGGTCTTCCACGTCCTTCGTTTCTCACGTCAAAATCGCCACTTTTGAATTTTTAAACCACTCAAAGCACTGTGATTTACCAAGAGCATGCTCACCGTAAGCTTCAACAAGCATTCGATGCAATTTTCTTCAAATGGTAACATAAAATCAATGCTGTCCGCGAATCGTAGTTTTCAGGCAAAAAAACAGACATGTTCAACGCTATGAAAACATATGTAGTTGTATTAAACTTGTATTGTTGTGAGTTAAAAGTCTTTGACAAATGTAAACCACCAAAAGGTGCCAATGACGTGGTTTGACAGTCACTACATTGACAACTAGAGCCATCTATGAGCAAATTCCGGTTTCATATATACAGACCTAGTATAAGAGGCAGATATTTGTAAATAAGACTCCAAAATGAACCGTCTTTAGGGTTACCCCTAGGTCTCGGAGCCTTTGGGTTAATCCCTCATCATCAGTCTGGTTGACTCCATTGTTGAATATATGCCTCACTTTTCACATTCCATTCATTCCTACCATTAGTACATTACCTCCAGTTACTCTCAGCTATGTTTCTTATGTCATTCGACTGTTTTTCTAACCGTCTTTCCACATTTATTGTTCATGTCTTTGATCGCCACTCCAATACTTTATGGATATATCTATCTTATCTTTCTCGATACACCTATCATCGTCACGTCTTGCAATTTATCCTACCCAGTTCTACCTCTAGATGGAAATCCTCTCTGTGGCCTTATCTATTAATTTGTCTTCCGGTCCCGTAATTAAATAGTCAGCATTAATCTCTACACAGAACTCTGTGTCACCTGGTTAATTATTTAATGGTTCTAAAAGAAACTATTATAATACCCATAGATTGCCTCAGAGCTAGTTAAGAACTGCTTCGAAGAATATGAAGTACTAGGCTGTGGATAAAACTAGATGAAGGCGTTTTATGATATCACTGTGTCCCTGATGGAGTGTGCAGAGTGATAATGAAAAAATATCGAGAGGACTGATTTGACCAAGACAAATTAAAAAAACTAACGATATCTAGACTGATTTTCGAGGAAGTAGCACAAGGAATAAGGTTCCAAGGGCGTTCACAAATAATATTATACGACAAAATGATGAGGAATGAAAACGGTTTGTCTGAATGTGGTGCATCGTAGAATCAGACCCCAAAACGTATTCAGTAAAAAACTGATAGCATAAAATGACCACATATTGACTTTTAAAACCATTTTTGATTCTATTGTCTCCTTTTTCTATTTTTCTTATCTTGTCAAGGCAATCGATCAATCCGATGATGATGATGGACATTTAGATTTAGTTTCCATTTATCCCCCTTTGTTAATACCACATTTCAATTGTAAAACTTATATGTGCACTTCCAAGTGAAGTTTTTTCTGCTTTATGGATAGAGAGTGACGCTTCAAAGAATTGTCTATGAAAAGTAGCGCCACGTGACCGGCCAATGGTCGCTGTAGTTAATCATATTTATCACAGCGCTCGTCGCAGCCCGCCGCATCTTGAAAAGGGTTGAACTTAAGCATTTTTCTAACGCACCATTAAATGAATTAGCATTTGCAGATTGTTTTTTTCCCTTACACAATACACTCGACTCGATTGCTGATTTGTAAAATGTGTTTTAAACGGAAACAATGGATGGGTGTGATGGTATCAGATATGGAGTTTGATTCTGAATATTGTCACTGTCGTCTAGAATGTATTGTTTCGTAAGGATATTTAAATTTAATTATAGTTTGTAAATTTTGACATATTTAAAAAAAAAAGTAATATTTAACACAAACATTTGCCAAAAGCTAACCTATGTACAAATTTATATATTAAGAATTAATCTAATTTATATACTCGTATTATAACTATGAACTAACTTAATTTTAATTTCCAACATGTCTTTTTATTTTTCATAATCTTAAATATTTCATTTCTTAGAAATAGTTAACACCTACATAATACTTATAACTAGATAATAATTTTTAGGACTGCACTTAAAACGATCAACTTTGTCATATTGTTGCATGATATGTTCAATAAAAAAAAACAATAGAGAAAATATCAAAATGATCTAATTTCCATAAATGGTCGTGTAGAAGAAATATTCTGAGAAAATTTACTATGGTAAAAACTGCAATGGCTAAATTCATAAAGTAATTAGTTGAATAAAAGTAATTAATTAAAATATATTGTAATATGGAGTTCTATAAAGTTAAAGGCGAAACTTTTTATTTCATATTTATGTAAGCTTATTTAATTTAAAGAAAAGAAAAAGTGAAAAAAAACTTTTCTGATTTTTTAATGTTATTTTCGAACTTTTTTAAAAGTAATTACATTAAATTCACATGCATGCATACCATCACGCCATGCTTTTTTTGGGGTGGGTAGATGTCTACACCTTTCTATCCATGCACAAAGTTTTCGCCTTGTCCACATATATGATATTCTGTTTCTCATACTTCTTTCTTTTCCTCAATTTAAATTTCTCCAACTATCTCCTTTCACTCTTTCCTCAATCTACCTCATCCTAAAATTGAACTTCAAAATAATAAAAAAAAAATGTCTACGAGTGGTACTTTATCTCAAAGGAATTTAACGGTACAATAACTATTCCCCTACATTCCCTTAGCAACCACTAACTGTTCAGAGATTTAAATTTAAAACAGTTTTAAAGTTGTCAACAGCCGAGAAATGGCATTATATTAAAATATAGTCTACATCATTCCATCCCCAATTCACCCTATCTCAAATAAAATATGTAACTCGATAGACTGACTCATTTCAGCACAATATTAAGAGAAAATGGATTGTTTTATTATATTGTTTTTTTTTAAGTGTAAAATCTGAATCGAAACTTATTTTCTAAACTGGCTGTTAAAAATTGGACTACACATGTATGTATAATAGGTGTTTTTAAAATGCTGGAAAAGGATGTAGTGGAGAAGGACGGAGTGCTGGAGAAAAATGTAACATATTCCATGGAGGGCAAGGCAAACTAATGCCTCCAGTCTCGAATAACTGAGTCGCCGATAGATTGTCGACAATATTATGCATACTTACGACATATCTTCACAATTTGGACACATTCTTCGTAGCCGTGGAGACATTTTGGAGAGGCTTGTGGTTACTGGAAGCATGTGAGGTCGACGTAGCCGTGGATACAGTTTGGAGAGGCTTGTGGTTACTGGAAGCATGTGAGGTCGACGTAGCCGTGGATACAGTTTGGAGAGGCTTGTGGTTACTGGAAGCATGTGAGGTCGACGTAGCCGTGGATACAGTTTGGAGAGGCTTGTGGTTACTGGAAGCATGTGAGGTCGACGTAGCCGTGGATACAGTTTGGAGAGGCTTGTGGTTACTGGAAGCATGTGATGACGACGTAGAAGAGAAAAAGCTTAAACACGAGCAAAAAAAGATCCTGGCCAAATCGTTCTGTATCAATAAGTACACATTCGAGTAATGTATCAATTATATAGTATATGTACGTAAAAATATCTCTGTATATCAACTCAGATTATAATATAATAATGCGCCCTGAATTATATTTGCTCTCTCGCCTTATTCCAATACATCTGCCATGTTCACAGAAGACAGAACGTATAGGTTCATGATGTATTCCGTATTTGACATATTTTCTTGGTACAAATTTGTACCGTCAGGGGATTATGAGGAGAAGAAATTAAATGCTTTATAAAAAGTTGAGCCATTTGTTTTTATTGAAAAGTTATTTGTGTAATACTTCATTGTATAACAATTTAGTGGGCTTGTTGCCAGGTGACAATCTCTTCCAATTAACCAGAAAAAGTTAGTGAGAAAGTTATATGATCGCAAAAAATATTCAAATCATTATTCATTTGTAACAAAATTCATTGAAAAAATACATAATTAAAATCAAAGTGAGGTCTCATCAATCAAAAGAAAAAGGGAGGGATGGTAGAAAGGAAAGTAAAATCGGGAATGAAACACGTAACATTACTAAATTTGTAACGTGTTTCATTCCTAATTTGTTCATTATACAACCTTTTATTTTACAAAATAATCTAACTTTTCTTAACACACTTTATGATATTCGTGTTGAAACATTTTTTCCCTTGCAAAAAAAAACACGATACAGTGGTTACACTATTCTGCCCTGATAAATATAAAACATAAAAAAAATAATTAAAGTAGACTCATATACATAATATTAGGTTGTTACGAAAATAATTTAATTTGCATTACTTTAATTCTTCAGAAATGAGATTCAAAAACGGCCCTTCATTTATTTTGCATGAATTTAAACTTGGGAATTATACATCTCAAAAAGCACGTAATATTAACTTAACATGGGGTGAAGTTACCACTTTTGAACGAACAGTGCAACGTTAGTACGAGCATTTAGGAGCTGAGACGAAAGTCTTAAATATAAAGAGGGTTAGAGAGTCCATCGTCAATTGATTTTCACCTTTTCAAACACCTCGATAACTATGTACGACAGAAAAAATTAAATAAGAAAGAAGCAGCAAAAAAATAATTCTTGGATTCTAATTAATCCTCCTGAGTTTTATTCTATAAACATAAACCAGTTTGTGTAGTTCGTTAATAAAAACTAGTTGCAACCCGTGAAATATTCACGGAAGTAAAACCAATTCTAAGTTTATTAAAATATATATTCATAAATGTAAAATTTGTTTATATACTCGTATATAATTTATACATCGTCCCCTTTTACACCGGTTCAACATTTGTTAACTTGGTATTTAAATTTCGTTCAGTATCACGGACCCACCGAGATTCAAACTTCGAATTACTTTCGGAAAGAATCCAAGTATTCCTCTCTCGCTCTCTTGTATTCAAAATTTAATTCTCGTATTCTTTCTTTGACGACAACCAGCGTATGGGTTTTGGCATATTTATATTATGATGCCTAGAAACCAAAGGCTATTACTTTGATCAAAAAGTTTTACTCTCAAGTTTATGTTTGATTAAATTTGAATGATAAATTCGGTCATTATTTTCGGCTATCTAATAAATATACAAAATTTCAACTTCATTGACATAATTATGGGATTGTGAATATTTAAAATTATATTTTTATATAAACAGACGGTTAAGAATGAACTAATAATGGTTTTGTATATTACTTCGAGTCAAGGCATTAACATTGTGGAGGTTTAAATACAACAGTGTTTGTTTTTGTCATACAACAGTGTTGTTTGACAAAAATAAATTACAATAATTGTTTTGTGTAAAAAAAAAAATTATAGCAACCAATTTTATATTAGTGAAAAATGTCCAAATATGTACCAACAGTAATCTGTCAACACGATATAAACTTGTACTGTACGTATCAGTAGTTTTTAATTTATAATATTAGCATTGTATAGTACACAGTACAACCTGGCGGGTGTATTGCCAAGTGGGAATCTCTTCTGAAAGTGAAAACTACACTGTTTTTTTTTTAGAAAATATGTATACCAACTCGAATTGGACCTGCAATTTTCGGGAAGATTAATTTTTTATCAACTAGGTTATGGAGATCGTCTATAGTTATGATTTTTCTACCATTCAAATTTGTACCGTCAGTGTGCAAAGGGTTAAATTAAAACTAGACTAGAACCTTTTTTTTAAAGTTAGTGTCCAAAATATAAATGTTTTTTTTTTTCCGAAATCGTTAGAATTACATCAGCCCAATTTCTTAGGACATCTCCCTAAACATTCCATATTGAATGAATAAACTTTATTAACCCTTGTCAACATATTGTCCGGGGGTTGGAGGGATTTGGGGGATGAAGGAAGATAAATCACGTGATCCCAGTTTTGTTTTTCCGAAAGATTGATTTTCATGGTTTGTTGTGTTTCCTAAGGCAATTTGTTTATTTAAGTATGTCGTACGATTTTTTATGTTTTTTCATTTTGCAAATGCATTCCCATATAGGATGCAAGTAATGTCGTATGTCGTGAATGCAATTTTTTTTGGGAAATATACTATTTTTCAAGTAATGAATTCGGGCTTATTTATCACATAATTACATACATTTATTTGTACAGTATTTTTTTAAATTCTTCTTATTTTTATTGTGAAAATAAATGCATATATTTATTGTTTCAACTTGTAAGATGAAGAAAAAATGGTGAGCCCTGAAAATACTCGCTAGATGTGCGTGTTTGCTTAACGTCCATACCTATCGGGTTCGATTCTCGGTGGGCTTAAAACTAGTTGTGCTTTCAGATATTTTGTTCATCTGGATTTATTGTTGTTCATCATTTTTATTGTTCATAATTTTTTATTGTTTTACTCGTACTCGTACATATAAGCAGGATCGGTTTCCGTTACCATTTGCCTATCATCCTTACATAACAATCCTTTGGATATAACGGTGAATTTGCGGGCAGGGCAGTTAGTTATACCATACATATGCCATTCACCGTTTAGAGGACAGAGAACACATTTTTACATTTTTCGCTTCATCGTCATCCACACATAGGGTAAACTACGGAGAGATGCCATACTTTTTATTTGAATGCCAATAAAATTCAGGTTTGTGAATGAATTTAAAAAAACATTTTATTATTTAAAAATGTGATTAACATACTATATAAACACAAAATAAAAATTCTTAAACACAATTTTTAAATTATAAAAAAATTAAAAACAAAAAGTAGTAAAAGTGGCGTCTCTCCTTCACTGTGTGGGAGAGATGCCATAGTATGGAGGATATATGCCATATGTTTTATTTTTTCTTATTCAGATTCTTCTGTCGTATCAGTTCCCTTCCACAGTTGTTGCTATGTGGGGCATACATTGTACTCGTACATGATTCGTGGAGCCACTTTAAACACACAAAACATTTCACCCAGTCAGCTGTTTTTTTTTGTAAAAAAATAATTCTCCTAGCACTCGATACATTCATTGTTGTCATCTTCAACTGGAATTCGTTTCTGGCGCGATGGCGATGATGTTGACTCGATTTTGCGTTTAATAGCTGTTCCTTTTATCAGATCAGGATTCGAAGTTTTTTTTTGCTGCAAATTTTCCGGCGATGTTAATACTGATCCAACTTGTTTGCGTTTCACAGTAGAAATTGGCAGTATCGGAATAGGATGCGCCATCTCAAGAATGTTTGATGGAGTAGTTTTATCTGTTGACGGGACTGAAGGTCCAGGCTGTGACGGTAATGATTTAGAAGGAGATGATATTGGTGACAATAATACAGGGATATTTGTGGTCAAATCAGATAAGGAAAAAAGTGATCAGGGATCATATTAGAATTGAAGGGAAAAATTCCGCATGCTTTAAAGCCCGATGTTGCATTTCCAACCGTTGCTGCTTTTCCCCAGGCGTTTCCTATTTAAGTTCCAACTTGTCGTCTTGTGATGGTTCTATCTTTGTTTCTTACCATCCAGGAATTAGCCTCTTGTGAATAGTATGTCTTCAGAGGCTTAAAAAAACTTCGATCAAGTGGCTGTAATGCCTGGGTAGTATGACTTGGTAAACATTTAATTATTACATCGTTTTCATGTGCAAGGTGGAGAAGATCTATGGATTTACAGTGAGAGGAATGATCATCTAATATCAGCACTGCTTTCCCTTCCTTGGGCTTCCGAGGTATGAAATGTGTTTTAAACCATCTCATGAACAGATCAGTGTTAATATGATAGTTCATTTTTGATAGTTCGCCTTTTTGAACCTTTTCTATGGCTAATTTTACATTTTCTTCTGTCCACTGTCCTCTAAGTGTAGTATGTTTATGAATATCTTGGCATCCTAAAATACAAAAAACAACGTCATATAATGCAATAAAACAATACACATTCCTTGGTATGGCATCTTTCCTAATTTTGTGG
Source organism: Odontocerum albicorne (assembly GCA_949825065.1). Taxonomy (NCBI): domain Eukaryota; kingdom Metazoa; phylum Arthropoda; class Insecta; order Trichoptera; family Odontoceridae; genus Odontocerum; species Odontocerum albicorne. The sequence continues at coordinate 17,082,303 of OX463852.1, read as the reverse complement.
GAGAGATGCCATACCGCAAAAATAACTCAACAAAATCATTATTGTACAAAAACGCTTAATGTTATATTATAAATAATTCATATTATGTAAAATAAATACTCACTTGGTTTGTTGCGTTTTTCGAAGCTTACAATCGATACAACTATGTCACTGGGATAAAATTTCGACACAATTTTTAGCGCAAAAAAAATATATCGCTCTGTAAATGCAACGTCCGTTGTCACAGTCGAACAAGTACTAACTTGTTAATCGATGTTACTGAGCTGCTACCAAACTGTATTAAAAGTACTCGTATAGCACACATCTCGAAATCTAAGAAGTATGGCGTCTCTCCGTATTTTACCCTATTCTTATACAACTTCTTCGATTTCTGTGGTCGATTTTTAACACATCTTTGTTTCATAATATCATTCACTTGATTCAACATTTCTTGGTCTTCCTCTGTAATATCTTCCAGGAAGAAAGGAGTCTAATCTAGGACACATTCATTCTTCGTTCAACTCAGATTAATATTAATTTGAAGGAACTGATTGACTTCGAACCTTTTCTATTTGTATTCAAGCCCGTTACTGGAATGTCTCTATCGTATCTTTTGGATTTGTATCTTAGATGTTCCTTCGGAGAGGAGTAGAACTTTGGGGTCGATTTCATCTTCATCGCATAAATGTATTGTTTCAAATCGATCCGATAGTACCAGGTATTATGACAGGGCTTTTGGTCCTGAAGTCTGGAATGGTCTGCCTTATTGGAAGGTCTTGTCACAATTTATGATTATATATAAACATTGCACACATACACTTCACCTAAAGGCGAATATGTTACTATCATTTATCAGATAATCTACAATGGTTTCTTTGTAGTTTGTCTTCCCTTGGTAAGTTTTCTGCGGTTTTCTTATCAAATATGTTTTTCTAAACATATACCGATGCGGGGAAGTACCTTATCTGATGACCGCAGTAACCACCTTCCTATCCTAATTCTCAACTTATAATAATTTATTTTTTAATAATTCAGTTAGTAATAGTGAGTTAGAGTCCCAAGTTAGATTGCTCTTAAAGAGAGTATGCTTTATATAAATTATAATTTTATTTGTATTCAATTAATGATGAAAATGACAAAATTAAGTAAATATGTCGCGACATTGATCTCGTTGTTTATAAAGACCTTTAGAAAATAAGGGTGCAGTTTAGGCATTGGGGTTGTAGCACCAAAGTGATTTCCCGTAGCAGTGTGAACCTATCCCGCACCTTTATTGTCACACCGGGCGACTGGCTGTTAAATGGGGGTGTCGGCAAACAGTAACTATTTGATTAGAGCAAGCGAGGGCATCAGGACTTGACTGCATGTCGCGCACTGCAAATATTTGTGGCTGGAGTGTGCCGGAGAGATGGGTTGGTGTGAACTGTCTCATTTAAGTAATTGTTGGTTGGTGTTGATTTTTCAAGGTCTGCTGTACTGTAATTAACATCTGGAAATAAACATTGAGTATACCTTTTAACAGTGATGTCCCTACAAAAAAATAACAACAGTTCGTGAACAAAATTTTTCAGTACTTACCCATTTTTAATATTTTTTTCGTTCAGTTCCAAATTATTTTATTTCATTAAAAATTTAGTAGGTATGTACTATATGCATATGCAAACTAGGTAAAATATCTCAAGAAAAAAACATACGTCAAAGGTAGTTAATAATTAAAAATATCTCGGAAAACTGACAGTACTTTTTTTTACATATTTTCTACAATTTATCAACCGGTTCGACGTGAGGTTACTAAGTTTATTGACTGGTTTGTCTAAACCAGTACAAACTAATAGGGACACACTGGTTTGTCTAAACCAGTACGAACTAATAGGGATATCACTGGTTTGCCTAAACCAGTACGAACTAATAGGGACATCACTTGTTTGTCTAAACCAGTACAAACTAATAAGGACATCACTGGTTTGTCTAAACCAGTACGAACTAATAGGGACATCACTTGTTTATCTAAACCAGTACAAACTAATAAGGACATCACTGGTTTGTCTAAACCAGTACGAACTAATAGGGACATCACTTGTTTGTCTAAACCAGTACAAACTAATAGGGACATCACTGTTTTTTAATTAATAGATATGGTGCTGGTGATGATTGCTACATTCCATTATGTTTTACTATTATACTTACATATACACCACCACGCCATGTTCCTTTTAGGGTAGACAGAGAAGACAGATCCTCTTTTTTGTATACATGAACACATTTTTCACTATCTTATTAATTTGTATGACACTCTTCAATATATCCAGGTGATGCGGATATATTGAAGAGCGTTACCTGCAGAAAATATTTTTTTTGGCACCAGTAATCAAACTTCGAGTTAAAATCTGCTAGGGTAGGCGAGTAACTTACAGTGCAATATCGTACATACTGGAAATAATACTACGGCACATGCACAGTCAACAATACTCACATATATATATTTATAGAGCGCTCAAGTATTTTTACCAAACTTTTTATTTATTTAATTTAATTATTAACACTTTATTGCAAACTAATCTGTCTTTAACCAGACTACGAAATTTTTAAAACATTTTTGAGACCATCGAACATACAATCGAACATGGAACTCGTAAGACATAAGGAAAATAAAATACAGTGTAAAAAGATAAACTTACTAATCATATAAAAGTGTATTTCCCTTCCCCTAATTTATATAACGTTTATGATTAGATACCGTCGACTCGCTGACCGACTAACTAAGAATTAGTTGTTCAATTTTAAAACTAAATTTCTAACTTTATAATTTCGTGATTTATATTCAGTCGAATCTTAAGCGTTCCAAACTTTAAAGTTTGGCGATGAAACCATGTACCTCCTTTATTTAAGAAAACTATGACAAATTTGCATGAAATGTAACTATATATAATATATAGATACTAACTTCTTCATTAAAAAAGAAGACTTAACGTGACGATCAGTTTATGAATTCGGGTCTAAATCACCAGCTTATCAAATGTGTCAAATATATAATATATAACACTCGTATTAAGTTCTCGTTGTATACAGTGCAACCTGGTGGGCTTATTGGCATGTGACAATCTCTTCCACCCAATCAGAAATATGTTCAAGAGGTCATAAGTGAAAACCAGATTGGAACTTAAAAAAAATCAGGTTTCAAGCGAGGATCGAACCCGAATCCCCGGGTCGGAAGACAAGCGTCTTACCAACTAGGTCACAGAGGACATCATTTCTTACCAACTAGGTCACGGAGGACATCATGTCTCACCAACTACGTCACGGAGGTCATCATGTCTTACCAACTAGGTCACGAAGGACATCATGTCTTACCAACTAGGTCACGGAGGACATCATGTCTCACCAACTAGGTCATGAAGGTCATCATGTCTTTCCATTTAGGTCACGGAGGTCATCATACCTTACCAACTAGGTCACGGAGGACATCATGTCTCACCAACTACGTCACGGAAGTCATCATGTCTTACCAACTAGGTCACGGAGGACATCATGTCTTACCAACTACGTCACGGAGGTCATCATTCTTACCAACTAGGTCACGGAGGACATCATGTCTTACCAACTACGTCACGGAGGTGATATACTATCTTCGCTGAAAAGAATATTAATTAAAAACAAATTTTGAACATTGATGATATTTACACTTTTTTCTTTAAGGATCAAATAACAATAATAATAGCTACCTGTACATACATATCATCACTCCATTTACATATCGGGTTAGGTATAGATGGTAGAGCGCCATACTTTATCTCGACACATATTCTTTACCTCTTTATATCCATACACCTTCTCATACAAGTCCTACAAAATATCATTCACTTGATTCAACCATACATACTCTAGGACACCTGCAACTCACATTTGTACTATATATTAGTTTTGTTAGTCTTGTGTCATTCATTCATTCTACATGCTGAAACCATTTCGGCGTTCTCTTTTTAATATTACTCAATACATAAGTCCTAAGTTTATATGTATCCCTAATTACCTCGTTCTGTTTCTTTCATACATTGTCAATTCATGTATCTTTTTAAGTGAACCTATGCCTTTCTGCAGCATTTATTAGTTTATTTTAGTCTTTTTTCAGGTCCACGTTTCACTCTCATACATCAAAGTTAGTACTTAAATTCCGTTGTGGACTATCTATGATCTTAACAGATTTTGATATTGTCTGCTACACACCGTTCGACGTATCTCGTAATTGATCCATCATCTGGGAAAATACTTCCCAAATAGCAGAAATCCTCATCTATTATTGTTAACCCATAAATCACATAGTTTTGTGGCATATACTTTTCTTCGCTTGTATACATCAATTATGGCATTATTTTTGTTGAAACTGTTTTTAATTATTTTCTATACATTCTGTTCCATTTTCATATATAATATTATATAATGTACTCACTACGTTTTTTAAACTATGGTTACAAGTTATATATATTCTACCGTTTATAAATAAATACCATATTTACTTTCCTTTCCCACTTTTCAACCCCCATGACTGAGTTTTGCAGCATTCATTCTCAGACCTTCCTCTTCACATCTGTATTACAATTCCCTTATCAAACAATCCTCAAAAATTCTCATTTGACATTTGTATGCTACTCATTGATCTATGTAGTTCCTTCACATATGAATCTACGTAAATATTAAACAATTAATGTGACATAACGCATCCTTGCTTTTCCCCTTTTGAAATATTAAACTGTTCACTCACTGCCTGCTCTACTTTTGGCTTAATATTGATAGCAACGCAATACCATGTATTAATTTACATTCAACACCGTATAACAACAATACCAACATGCTTAACATTTTCATGAAATTTAAAAAAATGTTTCAGATAGAGAACCTTTTTTTTCAGGTATAATTGCGAATCGAGCCTACGACACCATGGTTGAGTCAAGGGGGTTACAAACTAGACCACGGAGCTCTCTAAATATTAGATTTGTTACACTATTAAAGATGCAAAGTCATAAAAAGCTTTAGTGGTAACATTTTAATGTGAAGCATTTTATGCGTGTGTCGATCCACCCCCAGACAAAAGCAATGGGGTACCTATGGGGTCTTCCTCCACCCCGCGGCAAATAAATGTAATCGCATGTAAGTATACAAATAAGAAATCAATAACACAGTGCCGTATGAGCACCGAGCACATTAGCCGGGGAAATGTCATAAATCTTAATAAAGCACAGCAAATAGAGTTATTTGATGGCGATATAGCGATATATAGCGAAGGGGATTTGTGTTGGTACTGTGGATAGTTTATTCGTTGACAGTTTAACTTGTGATCGAATGATGGAAAAGGATTTAGAAGATTCGTTGATTATTTACTTTTATAAATTGAAAAGAATATCCAACGAAAAAATATAGTTGTGAATCGATATTGAAACAAATGTGTTTAATTTTTACCAGAGATAATCGTTTAGACCTAAATATGTCCAATTTCTTAAATATGTATTTGATGATTACGAGTATATATGGAGGAAATTGCAACAGAAACGGTCCGTTTTTTTTAATTGGTACATAACGCGAAGGTTTCGCTCACGTCGTGTGTGCTCGAAACTAGGTTTCACAACTTATTAAGTTAATGATGTGCCGCGCGGTAACGCGCTTGACTTCTGTGCAGAAGGTCGTCAGTTCGAACCTCGCGCTGTGCTACTACCCTCGAACGACACAGGCACTTTTCCGCCTAGTGTTCGAGGATTTTAAGGATAACTATGACTTCGGTCATATATATTCTTTTAAAAAAAGTGATTTTATAAAGAAAGAATAAAAAAGTAATCAACAATTTATAAACAGCATCAACATATTTTTTATACCCATATGTACCCAATACGATACAGGACAAATCCTAGTTTAGTGTGGTTTGACAAATGATAGGAAAAAAAACCGAGATCCACATAACATAGTTTGGGTGTCCACTTGAAATTACATTTTTCTTCTGTCTTGTTTTTCTCATATTATGTGTATTTGTCATAAAAATAAATGTATTACACTGTCCTAAAAATAAGGGATGATAATATCCACGAGGAAGGTTTTTAAAATTTATTTTATGATATGACGTGTCCAGATCGTTTTATTTAGTTTTCTCTCCCTATCGGTTGAGGGCCACATACTTTGAATATTTTAATGTAAATCCACCTAAGGTTCCTTAATTTTGCTAAACAGTAAAGTTGTTCAAACGTGTTCGCAAAAAATAAATTAAAGTTTAATACGGTATAATTTTTGTGTTTACTTTTCTAAGATGTAGGATAAACAAGTTGAAAGTAACACTTGGGCCACGAGCATGAATGCAAATCAAGGTTGACTCTAATGTCATCCTAATACAAGTTTGATTAAAAAGGGGTGATCTGGGCCGAAGCAGGGGTGTCACATTTGTAGTTTTCGGAAGGCGACTTTTGGTCGATGCTGACTAAAGAAATAAACTTTTTTGATCAAAAAGAGTATTCGACTTCTGCGTTTGGTCCTCAAAAGCAATATGTTTTATTCAAACAGGTCAATAGAGTCCAGTGTTAGATTGTGTAGACCCTTCGCGCCTTCAGAAACTGTATACATCGGGCAGCAGTTTACAATGGGGTCCATGGTCTGGATCTCCTCACACTCACATATAGATTACTCTGGTAGGCCCCACTTGCGCATATTGTATGCAGAGCGGTCCACTACACATCTGATTCTATTCAGATTACACTACTCAATCTGATGGAGGAAAATCATAAGCAACTCTACCGACACCCACACATTGTCCAACGTCCCGGCAAGTATTAAACAACGATATTAATTTTTAAGAAAGATCTCTCATCTGGTGGACGAACCAAGTGAGAAATACCACAGGTCTATCGAACGCCCTTCATTCAGTAGAATGCCGGTGAAAATGAAAAAACGTGTTTCATGCGGCTGGACGTGGAAAATGTCAAGTATATCACGATCCGTAGCATTGAAGTTCCAACAAGGAAAAAGTCGACTTTTTATGAAAAATAAAAGGTGAGTGTATATGACTGTTTAGCTTCTTGCTTCTGCAATAAAGTATACAACTTTTATTTCAAACTAGTGACTGAGTGTGCCCATGAAAATTTATTAAGAATAAATTATATCTTTTGTTTGTCTTATATTCTGCAGTCAGGAAGAGCGATGATAGTAGAATTGTTGAGAGACAGCAGACAGCAAGAAGATGATCTAGAACTTAAATTGATTGACAAAATAATACGAGTACATACGTTTGAATCTGTACTGAGTCTTTGAACCAGAACTGGCATGATTGGAGGAGGATCATCCGCTCAGTTTCAAACCACCTCGGGACCACGACGTTTAGATTTAAAATATACGATTTATATGAAATTGTGATACGATATGTGTCTCATATTTCTAGACATTTTTATTTTGCAGAAGTAGTTTAAATCAACTGTGTCTAAACTTAAGGATTACTTATACAGCACCATTCAAAGAGTAAACTCTTCTCAGTTGTTCTTTGAATGTGTGTCTTTTTTTTTTTATTTCAACGGAAATCGAACCCATCTTTTACACATATGTTACATATCATCATACAATTTCTCCATCAAAGTAGGCAGAGAAGCTTTTTCATACAACTCCTACGTTATATATAATGATAACTCCTACGTTTCTTCTTTAAAAATATCGTTTACTTGATATAATCACGATTTCCTTGATATTTCTCTACAATATCTTCCACTCACATTTTCAATATAAATTTCTTAGTGCTTCTTTATTAATTCGTTCTACGAATATATGCTGAAACCATCTCTGAGTGCTTTTCTTCATCTTTGTCAACACATTTATTGTCAGTTCACATTCATCCCTAATTACGTTATTCCGTATGTTTTCAGTAAAGAAAATGTCTAATCGATAAAATGGTCAAGTTGTGATCCATAAAGGTTTATTAAAATTAGAGAAAAAACATGCAGTCAGTGGAGAGTCTATTCCAGCGTACTGAACTCATCACAGAAAAATCTCACCCATAAAACTTGAACTTGTTTGTTGCAGAAAGCTTCAGAATCTTATCTTCTGTAATGGTAGATGAAGATCAGAGAACTCGATATATCCTTAACCCTATCATGCATAACTGTGACTAATATATATATATATATATATATATATCATCATCATCATCATCATTGTCAACCAGGGTCGATCCACTGCTGGATGAAGGTCTCCCCAAGTTGACTCCAAACAGTTCGGTCCTTTGCTCGCCGATGCCACGTGATGCTGCCATGCTTCCTGATTTCGTCCATCCAGCGTACCTTCGGTCTTCTTCTAGGCCTCTTTATGCCTCTTGGATACCATTGGATTATTTCGGATGTCCATCGGGAGTCTGACATTCTGGCTACATGTCCGGCCCATTGCCACTTCATATATATATATATATATAT